>BJKM01000123.1:105000-605000 GCA_015082035.1 Chaenogobius annularis | reverse complement strand
TGCAGAACTTCAGGAACACGATGCCAAGTCTGAGCACAGCGCTGTGTCTGACTCGGCTCCTGTCGACTGTGTCCGAGAAAGGAAACCACGCGGCTGCCTACAGGAAACAGAAAGGTGCAGTAACCAATCGTTTACGTCAAGGATTCGCTGTCGATGTCGTTATTTGTAGACCCAAGAATGACAAATATCAAAAAGAACAACGGGAAAGGATTTTTTTTTACACTTTTTTTTTTAAATCTTATCTAGCTTGCATTTACTCAATCGCACATGTTTTTATTGCTCAACACTGAGTAAGTGAATCACTGACTAGCCGACTACTAAAATAACCCAATTAGTCCAGTAGATTTTCTGTTTTTGTTTTTTTAATTTAGATTATTAGCCAAATAAAAGTTGAACAATGGTGACTGAAGGCTACTAGATATATAATATTTATGAATAAAGTGTAATATTGATGAAAATCAGAAGTAGTTTACTCTTTTTTTGAAGCGTTGTTGTTTGTAATTTTTATTTTTAAGTGTTTTCAATTATGTTAATACAAAAACAGAGGAACATATAAGAAGGAAGAGGATTGTTACATCCCTTCAAAAAATATTTTTTGTAGACTATGTTGATCCAGTCATTAGTCGATTGACGCTCCACATTTTCTTGTCATGTCTTTGCAAGCTTCTTGGAGAACTACTTGTGGTCTTTTGTCATCCTTTCTGCAAATATTGACATCCCCAAATGTACAAGGTGTTTTACACAGAACATAATTTACACGGCTGCATAACCAAACTCTTTTAGATCCTGTTGTGTCCTTTTTTGACATTTTGATTTAATAATGTCACTATTTTTTATATAAAACTTTCTTTTTGAGTCTGTTTAGTCGTGATAATGATTACGATTATTTTAATACGACTAGAACGGATATGTTTTATATTCGACTGGTCACAAATTAATTGTCAAAACCTTATATTTTCATATTTTTCCAGCGTCCCTCGCTCGTCGATTCCTAAACCAGGAGTGGGTCACAGCCACAGGAGAGCGAGAAAAAGGGACCAAATTCAATGAAACGCTGCACACTCTCCTCAGGTGTTTTGTCTCAATCACCTCAGTCCTCTCTGCTGTTTTTTTGCATGTTTAGTCTGTGTTAAATATTGCGATTTTTGCAGTTTGTACCTGGAGCACGTTGATGACGTCCTGAAGGCTGTGGAGGAAATCGCTGGAGAAGGAATATCTGAACTCATAAACGCAGCCAAAGATGAAAGCTCTGCCTCGTGGCCCACCCTGCACCGGTACTTTTGCAAACACTGTCGAAGTTTATAGACAAATAATGACAACACAACACTTCGATTTTGTTTCCACTTTTAGACAAACCTTCCTCGTGTATTACAAAGTTTTAATGGCTGTTTTGGAAAAGTCTGTCCGGAGGATCCCAGCTGCAAAAATGGGTGACAATACTGAGGTTAGCCACTTGATGACGCTGTATTCAGGTTTTACTATAACATTGTAATATATACTAAAGTAGAACCGATATGCAATTCATCTACAAACTCCTGATGTTTTATTTTATGATACAAAATAAGGTTCAAAGTGAGAAGCTGCTGACGTGGAATTTGGCTGTTCGTGACTTTCAGATCTTGGTCAATTTAGTAAAGGTTTGTTTATGAAAGCTCTTTTGAATAGGGCATTTGAATAAGATCCACTGTGTTTTTCAACATTTCCAAACTTGTTTTAACAGGTTTTTGATTCAAGGCCAGTGCTTATCGTGGGCCTAAAGGTAAGATTACAAATTAGGATCGTCACGTGAAAGTGGCATTGCTTGTATTCACGTCATTATTGCTTTTTTCATTTCAGTACGGCCGCCTTTTCCTGGAGACGTTCTTGAAGTTGTGCATGCCACTTCTAGATTACAGCTTTAAAAAGCAAAAGGTACAGATATGTAGCCCATCGTTATCATGCATTTTGGGGTTATACTGTAAATATTGGACTACAAGCAAATTATTTTCAAATTAACATCCCACTTGACTTTAAAACTGAGACATAAAACTCCTGCAATGGAAACAGTGGATGGATATCTTTGGTACATACTTTGGCAGCAGGGAAAAAGCCATCACTACTGTCACAGACTGGGCTCAAATAACAATGGACATTTATAATATGGAAAAAATTAATAAAAATTGCAATTAATTTGAGAAGGTACAAATTTAACGTTACTAATCATTGGGCCAGATTTGACAAACGACACGGCAGACTTTATTTAGATGATTTAGTGTCTTTGTTTCAATTTTTTCCAGTCATGTTTTTTTGTTTGTTTCTTCTATTTTATATAATTTTTTAGTTTAGGGATACGTATTGAAGGCTAACTAATCGTAAAATGTATAATAAGTGCTTATTTTAGAAGTATTCGGCCATTAACTATTTTATTCTGATGAAAGTTGTGTTCATTAGCATTATTAGCAATAGATGCTTTCAGTTTCAGTTTATTCGGCATTTGTAGTTTAGAAACGTGTGCAATGAGCCCAGAGTGCAAAGTAAAACATGAAAAACATAAACAAATCATACGCTATAATCTAATTTCCACTTGGTTAGCGACTAATATGTGGCCCCTAAACTAAAGTGTCACCACATTTATTTTCTGTTTGATTCGTTTTCTGTTTTAGGAGGATGTCCAGAGTTTATTGAAGACTTTCCAGCTCAGCACCAGACAACTGCATCACATGTGTGGACACTCCAAGGTTCAGTTTTCTGTTTTGTTTTCACCTGCAGTAGCTCAACATAGTTTAATCCCTTTTGCATCCTTTGGACACAAAAAAAAAAAGAATGTAAAGCAAGCCCAAGCCCATGCAATTGGCTTAATGAGTGTTGTTTAACATATAGTAATTGTTTTTTTAAATTCTAATAAATGATTTAATACTTTTCCAAACTAGGGGTGGGATATATATTGACAAATGTATTATATCGCAATTTTTGAGATTGGCAAAATTTGAATATCGAGTTTATCATTGATAATTCAGCTTTTTAAAGGCTTCAAAATATGCAGTTCAAGAATAAAAATATAAAAAAGTGTAATCTTTAAAATTAGGAGAATAATTATTGGAGCTAATCGAGCTAATCCCCAAAAACATTTAGATAATAATTTTTTGTCACTATCACCCACTGCTACTCCAGACACCAAAAAACAAAACAAAAATGCACTTCTTTTTAATTTTAGATTTTAATTGGGATTACATTTCAACTACTAGTCGATGGTTGAAATTAACTTGGAGTACTAGTAACTACAGCTACTTTACTGTTTAGTTATTTAATATGATAACATAGCTCTGGATTGATTTTACTATTTCGGTAAAGACTGGTTTCAAATTCTCATTTATTTATTGAATTAAATGTAGAATTGTCAAAAGTAAGAGTTTTGATATTATACAAAAGTTTCCATTAATTTAAAGTGCTTCTTCTTCATAAATTGTTGCAGGTCTGGCATTTGACCGGTTATACAGGTTATAGTTATAGTTTTTATTTCTCTCTCCCAGTGTTAATTTTGACGACTAAAATATTTTTCTCTTCGTATCAGATTTTTGCAGACTAAAACTAAATTAAAAAAACGAAATCGTAACAACTAAAACTATGACTAAAATTACATGCATTTTTGTCAATTAAATCTATGATTTAAAGTATTTTTTTCAACTAAAGTACTTGCATTTTCGTCAAATAATAAAAAATAAACATATGAACAAAAGGGACCAGTGGAGACTAGGTCCACTTTTCAGTCCCAGAACCTCAAACTAGAACAGGAACAAACTCAACGTCCAAAAACAGGTCTGTTCATGTTCATAAAGCAATGGAATACAATTTATCATTGTTGAAATAAAATAAATCTTTGCTGGTTGGCTAAAACTATTATGGATTTAATTGACTACATTTTGTCAACTAAAACTAGACTAAAACTAAAAGAATGATTGACTAAATCTAGACTAAAACTATACAGCATTTAATATTTTTTATTTTTATTTATTTATTTTAATATACAAAACAACACAAATGAACACAGAATAAGACACAGATCATTTTTTGAAAGTCGATTATAATGTCGGTATGGTCCTTAATCGTTGTTGAAACAAAAACAAAATTCCTTGGTTTTTTTTCGGTCAAATCGAGCATGGCTGTCTCCTCCGTCGTGTAAGGAAGATGTTTTTTTGTTTCTCTCTCGCCACAGATTCATCAGGACACGAGTCTGACCAATCACGTGCCGGCGCTGAAGAAAAGCCTGGAGCTGTTTGTTTACCGAGTGAAGGCGATGCTCACACTCAACAACTGTCAGGAGGCTTTCTGGATGGGCAACCTCAAGAACAGAAACCTCAAGGTAAAATGAGCCCGGTTTCAAACAAAGCCGTGTTCATTTTAGTCTGAGCCTTTTGAACAAAAAGAGGTTTAGTTTTAGTCCACAAAATCTCTTGATCATTTTATGAACTAAATCTTAATTTTTTTAATTAAATTATGCAAATTAATTATATTGTACTAATTCAAGGACCTTTTACCGCATGTAATAATAATAATAATAATAATAATAATAATAATAATAATAATAATAATAACACATTTTATTTGTTTAGTAATAAAAAAACTCTTCAGGACAGTCAAAGATGCTTTACAAAACTGTCAATTAAAGACAATTAATCAGACAAATTACAGAAACAATAAAAATGGTAAATCACATGGGAAAATTAATTTAAAGACTAAACATTTTTTTGAACAGATGGGACATAGACTTGTTTTTTGTGTGTTCTCATTTAGGTCACAACGTTAAAATCCTACTGTTTCATTGGGAGATTCCTTTAATTTATTTCAGTCTGTTTTAAGTGATTGATTAGAACATTGATTATATATATTTATATATTTATATATGCACTTTTGTCATTTCAGTTAAACGTCTATATTTAATGTTTTTATGTCTTAAAAGGGAGAGGAGATTCTTTCACAGCAGTCTCAAGAAAGTGATGGCGAGGTAGAGGAACAGCAGCCGGCCACTATAGATCAGCCAGATGACGAGGTACAGTAAATTCCCTCAAATATACATGCATGCATGGACGTTCATTACATAAAGCAGTGATTCAATTAGTCTGTGAAAAGTGAAATGGACACACATTGATGAATCGTTCTGTCGTCAAATCACTGTTTTATTATGATTTTTTGCACATTTAATTTGATGGGATCCTGCGCTTATAATTCAGCATGTGATTTTGTAGAAACCAAACCTTTTTTTAAATAATTTTTTTTTCCTTTTTTTTTTTTATATATTTACTCAATCAAACAAAAGACTACGGGTAATGGCTTGGATTTTTCTTGGTGGACTGGAAACTACAGTTTATTAAAGTCGGTTGGAAATGTGGGGGGCAGTGTACAGATAAGATAAGAGTCAGTGGCTAATGATTACTGTCTGTTAACTGTAAACTGGAGCAGCTGGTTTAAATGGACTTCGCATACTAGTTACTAACTAAAATACTCTCTAGTTAATGTATTATTTATATATTAAAAAAAAGGTTGCTTTGAATTTGAATTAACAACTACAGTATTCTGGTAAAGACTGGGCCAAAATGGTCAAATATGTATATAATTAATTGTATGTATTGTTGTAAAGAAACAAACAAAAAAGGAGGGCTGAAATTATGCAAACATTCCCATTAAACTGAAGTGGAAGTGAAAGTAAAGTCTCTACATATATTTTTATTTTTTTCTTTTAAAATCCAGGTTCAGGAAAGTGATTCTGAGACGACAAACATTGAGGACGATCCCAAGAATATGAGCGACGACTCGGACTGAAAGAACTGCTCGTCCACTCAAGATTTTAAGTCTTTTAATTTAAGTTTATTAACTGACAAATAGTGGTCCTATAATGTCACCACTTGATATTGTTAAGCCCACAATAGACAAAACTATGCAATGATTTTCTTTTTCTCATCAAGATTTAAAAATGAATGTTCAAAATGTTGCACATTGTTTTTGCATATTAGATAATAATACCGGTACTGTATGTATATCACTTTTGAATATATTTGTATTTGTTAATGTCAGTTGTGAGAAACAAATCACAAAGACAAGTGAAAACGTAAAAAAAATAAACTTCTCACTGAAACTAAAACAAAAATTGTCTGTATTTTTTAAAACAAAGGAGTGAAGCCAAAGGGAAAGGACACATTTACATTTTTGACAGCATGTGATGTGGATTAAACCATTTCTTCACTGCAGGGGGGGGCGCTTTTATTTTTATATTTTTGTTACCTAATGTTATCTTACGTTGAACAATTTAGTTGATATGAGAGCTACTCAATGGAAGATTTATGTATTTTCATATTTAGGACAACAATGAACTAAACTTTGCGAACAAAATAACTTTGCAAACTCCCCCTCCGCTGTGAACAGTGGTACATCCGGGAAGCGCGATCACTGTTTTGGGAAAATACCGTAAACAAACTGCTCGTTGCTAACTGCACAGTGTCTTTCTGCGTCCTTACAGTCTTTGTCCGGCTTTGGAAAACATTCAACCGCTTGAACCTGCTAATTTTTCGCGTTGTCTTGGAAAAATAAAGTCTATATTGTTCTTTATAAGTCGCTACCATGTCCGAGTTCATTCTCCTGATCCTAATTCTCGTCCTTGTCGTGTGCATTTTTGTCACGATAGCGGCTTTGGTTTTGCACTCGGGGCTTTTGTCCGCTGTGGTTGTAAAGACAGGACCACCTCCGATTAAAAATGTCACAATCGCCTACAAATTCAAGGAAGGATCGTACAAAGACTGCGGAGCAGCTTACACCGAGTCCTGCAGCATCGGACCCAAACTCCGCAACATCGCGATCTTCTACGACGACCCCAAACAGGTCATTTTAATTCATTTTCTTACGTTTTAAAGCTTGCGTTTGATCCATTATGTAATCGATTGCTGTGAGTATCTCTCTGTGATTACGGCTTTGACCTGGTTACGCTGAAAAGGGTCAAACCAGCTGATAAGCACTTCAGTGATCTTGTCAGATGAACAATATTTTGGACACAAGGTTAAATCTGATCTGTTGCACTAAATTCAAGCTGGTGTGGGCTAAACATGGCTTACATTTGAAAGACATTTGGCTAAACCTGTTATGCAAGTAATCTAAAGGAGCACTATGTAACCTTTTCTGGTGCTTTTCTCTCCATAAGTTTAAACTCGTCTCTTTTCCTTCTTCTTGCTAGAATCATACCTGTCAGTGCGCTCACTTCTCCAGAGATCTGACCTGTAACTTGGCCTGGTGGTGCTGCTTGTCTCTATGGAGATGGTTAAGTTTAAGGCCATACTGTGCAATATTCCAGGCAACGCATTACCATCACATGAAGACAAGTTGGTGGTGAATCATTCACCACAAAAGTACAAATCTAATTATGTTATTGTTTTTAGATTTGTTAGTTTATTTCAAGCATAAACAAATGACCAATAATGATCAAACATTCAATTCAGACAAAAATAAAAAACAGATTGAATTTAGCTGGAAAAGGAGTGAAGTTGGCCTATTTTATTGTTTCTATTTATCTGCCAGAATTACTGTTCAGACACCTCCCCGCCTCGTGTTCAAGTCCAATCCAGTTCAAATGCTGAATAATTCTCTTATAGGTGCACTTAGCTGTTCATTTATCTTGTAAAGAACATTGTCTTTTTTAGTCTGTCAAGGTTATTTTGTCTCATGCACTTCTTACTGTAACTTAGTTCATCATTTCAAGCGTGACACCAGCACAGTCGATACAGTGTCCCATTGTGAGAAATGTAACCTTGTTTTCATAACGGCAGACTGCGTTGTAATTTAATATTCCCAGTCCTCATTGTTTCATACAGTTTGTTCCTTTTGTTTTGTTGTTTCCACTCTCTTGTCTGGTGTAGAACAGCTGGTGTTCATGCACCTTGTACAATGTCTCTTATACTTGGTCCTCTGATTATAAAACAGAACAGGATTTAGCATTGTTCACGTTGGGTCAATCGCTTTAAAGTTGTTGATTACCAAAGCACAATGTTCTTTCATTCCCATTGTCTAACGCTATCTTGAAATTTACCTAAACACATTTTGAATCTCGAATTAGAGTTAATTTGTCAGGCAGATAAAAAAGTTATTTTCCATCGATTGAATTGAAATGACAACCTTTTTCTTCATGATTATTACTTTTTAGTTCTTATATTGTGACCTGAATAATCACAATTATCGATTAACCTAATTATCTTCCAAGTTGTGCAAACACGTGGTAATGAATGCAGTGTAGTAATCTTATACATTGTTTTCGATATGGCCTGTTCTGTTCTAGTTTGGTTATTGGAATATGTATTACTATGTATTGTATTTGTACATATTTGTTATGCAAGTAATTTATGTCAAAAGTACATTGTGAAGTGATGTTGTTTATTACTCTACACTGTGAAAACATATCATCATTAACCATATGTTTTTCTAATGAGTCTTGGGAAAAGTACTTATTTTTGTTGGTGATAATGTTGGAACAAGAGGTTATATGCACAGTAAAGAAAATTGTACTTCCTTCAATAATACTAACACAGTAGCTTACTACCCCAAAATAACCTTAAAACTGACCAACGGGACCAAAGCAGCAAAGTTTTAAACCATTTTAAGACTTCAAAAAAACTCCTGGGCAATGTCTTACCCATTTAAACCAGTGAAAATTAGGTTTAATTGCATTTATTTTAGAATTTTATTGTATTATCTGACCCACTTTCACCAAAACGGAGTGTTTTAAATTAAAAACTAGATTAAATATAGTGTCATAATTTTAACATTACATCTTTAAATCATCTCTCGACCCCCAGCTCATGTTTTACACCCTCCGAGGGGTCCAGACCCCCACTTTGGGAACCACTGGTTTAGACAGAATCCAACATTCAGGCCTGTTCTGTGGAGGAGGTGGATACTGAGAGCAGTCAGCTGTTCTGTGCCACGTCGCTCTGTTGATATTTCCCTGTGGTTGTCGTGTCTGCACTGAGTCAGTTTGTTTCCGTTCTGCCAATGAGGAGCTCCTCTAGCACTGGGACTGGACTAAACCAGCACTAATGCTGGACTAAGGGTGTGTTCACTGTCACATTAGTACTGGTTTGATCCTGGTGTGAGCTCCAAACCATATCTGAATCAACAAATTAGACGCAAACGTCTAATTTGACTGAAAAAACAAAAAACTAAACTAGGTGTAAACTCATTTTAAACCAGGACATCAACTAAGTAAGGACAAAAATGATCTGAGGCTTGCAATAATTCAGAACCCACTTAGGACTAAACCAGCTTAACATGATCACCCTACTTTGTCACTGGGGAAATTGCTGGTTGTGGCTCGGTTGTATTGTATTTCGTTCGTCATAGTGTGTCAACAAATTAAGTCTACTCGGCAGAGCGGCTGACTGTTTTACACAGGTTTACATTTTTGACAAATCACTCCAAATTCTTTAACTCAAACCTATATTTATCTGAATTTAGGACCGTAACTTCAGACCAAAGGTGTAAAGGATGTGACCTCCATTGGCTGTATTATTGATACAAGCGGACGATCAAGGCTGTAAGATAAAACCTGTTTATTTGAGAATTTGACTATATTTTCTTTTCTTTTTTTCAAATTTATGAACATAAAAAACAAAAACAAACAAAACCAGAGAGAGAAAGAAAAGTTACCCTACAAATCAATAAAAACTAAAACACAAATGAACCCAAATAAATGTTCCACTTTTGCCCACACTTTCAGAGAATTTTACTATATTTTCTATCAATGTTTGTCTTTTTTTTCTGGTATTGTGTCATCACTGGCATTCAGACAAATATTTGTAATGAAGTAGATAAACAAAACACCCTAATCTGCCAGGTGCAGCTCTCTTATTATTGATAAGATTATTTCACGAGTATGACCGACATTTAGTCAGCTATAAACAAACAACAGTATTTTTAGCTACAATGGAAAGTTTTAAAGATGTATTATTAAAATGAATATAATAATAATAATAATAATAATATATATTTAATATAAAATAATATAAAATTAAATATATATATTATTATTATTATTATTATTATTATTATTATTATTATTATTATTATTATTATTATTATTATTATTATTATTATTATTATTATTATTATTATTATTATTATTATTATTATTATCACCAAATCTCTTGGTTCACTGTATTTACCTCATGGTTGGCCAATCTTTTTTGTATTATGAAGAATCAGCTATTTCTATAAAAAATTTTCATGTTTTTTATCCCCATATACCTAAGGATAAGATTAAAAAATAGTAGTATTAGTGTTAGTAGTAACGTTATTTCTTCTTTTTGACCACAATTTGGCATAGGAAGTTGCTAGTAAAAGTTCATGTGTTATATAATATAAGGGATATTCAATTATATTAAAAATGTATGTTCTAAAAAAGATTAGAAATCTGTTCTTAAGGTGAGCTTGGTTCTTTGTTTCTGTTGCACTGTCAGATTTATAAAGTTGAAACTCTTAATACATTTAATAAGTTTAAAAGAACAATACGTGAGCTTGTTCCTTATGACTTAATTGCAGTAGCTTTTCTCTGGTCTTCAGCTCATCCCTGACAGCGCTGCTCTGTGGAAAGTTGTGGTGAATCTAATTGCGCGGCTTCAAACTTTCCTGCTGACTTGACAGTTTGAGTCGGATCATTTGCACACACCGTTAGCCCCTCACGACAACTAATGACCAGAGTTTCTAATAATTAAAATATCATCTGCGTCCTAACTTTATTGTGCAGATGTAGCCTTATGGAGAGTGTGCATTTGCATTTGCAGCGAGGATTATTTACATTGCACCAGGAAGAAAACAAATGTTCCAAGTAAAGAGATCCATGGGTTTCAACTTACTCTTATATGTGACATTTTAGGGCTTTTCCCCATTATTCTTCAATTTGAAACCCATGAATTGAATGTTGCATAATAAGGCCCCAGTAATGACTAGACCAGTGTGGACTTTACAGATAAGCAACATGGCATAAAACATAGGGGGGAAAAAACTACTTTAGTAAACAATTGTTGCTGTGTGCACTTCACATTTTCAACATGTTTGCTGTATCAGTATTTCTCTCTCTCTCTCAAAAAAAAATAAAAAAAATCTCTATTTTTTCTCTACCACTTAATAATAATTTAGCCTGTTAACAAAGACTTGACTTAGATTGAGCAAATAGTTTATTAAGAATGATTCAGCATTAGTAACTACCTGATCAAGGGTATTAATTAAGTAGTTACTAAGCATGAATCATTCTTAATAAACAATTTGTTCATTATTAATCAAGTCTTTGTTCATGCTTCAATTTCAAATGATTTAAGGCTTCGAGATTGTATATGAATAAATATATCTGTTTGTTATACCTGTGCTATCCACTAGATGGCAGTGTAAGCCTTAAAAATAAACAGGACAACGTCTCATCTCCACCAAAACAAAATGAATACACTTATTTTACGTGTATTAACCATTTTAGACATTGAAACACCTCTTTGTTCTACTTTGTACAGTTTGTGCTGCCAATAAAGTTCGCTGCAGTTTCGATATGAGTGAAAATACACTAAAGTTACAGAGCAATTAGCGGCGCGTCTCTGCCGGTGCCTCGTGCTAATGTGTTTGACAGAGAGTCCGCTCATGCGCAGTTGTGTGTGTGTGAAAAAAGCGTTCTTTAATTGCTGTAACTTATTACCACAAAACCGCTGGGACTGAGTTAAGCACTTTGGGCCCTTGGGTGATGAGAGGCAGCGGACTGGACTTAGATTAAGCTTTCTCTGTGTGTAGTTCTATTAAAAAGCTCATTGTGTTGGTTAACAGTTTTTCCCCCTGAATATTTTAAGTTGCCAATGTACAGTTTTCATTTAGTTTTCTTTATAGATTTTGCTTTAGGCTCCGCCACAAGCACAGGCGCCAAACTACTTTCTCACAATTGGCTCTAAAGCGGACAAAATACAACAGAATTTTCTTTCTCAACTTAAAACAATTAGCATTTTGACTTTTGCTCTTGCGTTACCTGCTTTACTTTTTTGTCTTTCTTCAGCCCCTTCTTTCCCCACTCCCTACTCTCTTTCTTCCCTCTCTCCTTCTTTTTTTCTCCCATTCTTTCCCCAATTGTTCTCTCATTCTCGCTGACTTTCCCACTACCTCTCTCGCTCTCTCTACTCTTTTACCTTCTCTCTGTCTCTCTCCCCCCTGCCCCCTTACTACCTCACTCTCTTTTTCCTCTCTCACCACCTTCCTTCCTTCCTTCCCCTCTCTCTCGTTCTGTCTCTCTCGCGTTCGTTTCCTCTCTTAGAAAAAGAAGTGTTAGAAGAGTCTAGCCCCCTCTCTTTACCTCTCATTTCCTTTTTCCTCTCTTTATCTATAGCCCCGTCTTTCCTCACCCCTCCCTCTCATACTCTCTCTTTTCCCTCTCTCCTTCCCTGTCACTCCTCCCTCTATACTCTCCCCTTCTCTCACTATCTTTCTCTCTTCCCTCTCCTTTCCCTTCCCTTTTCTACCTCTCTTCAAACCACTTCTCTATCTATTTCTCCCCTCACCCCCCTTTATCTCTTTTTCCCATCTCTTTTCCCTCGCCCTTTTCTTCTTGGTCTCTCCCTCCATCTCTCTTCTAACCACTAATCCCTCTCTCCCTCAGTCTCTCGCTCTCTCTCTCTCTTCCTCTATCTCACCTCCCGACCCCTTTTCCCCCTCTCTCTCTCTTTTCCTCCCTCTCTTGCTCTCTCTCCCATTATGTCTCTCTCTTCCCCTATTTTGCCTCCCATCCCTTCTCCCCCCCCTCTCTCTCCCTCTCCCAGTATGGCCTCTCTTCTCCCATCTCACCTGCCCTCCCTCCCTCCCTCCCTCAGTCTTTCCCAGTAGCCCTCTCTCTTCATCTAGCTCAACTCCCGTCTCTTCTCTCCCCCTTCTCTCTCGCTCCCTCTCTCAGTATGCCTCTCTCTTCTCCTATCTCACCTGCCATCCCTCTCTCCCCTTCTCTCACTTCCTCACCCAGGTATGTCTCTCGCTATTCCCCTATCTCACCTCCCATCTCCTCCTCTCCCCCCTGTCTCTCTTGCTTCCCTTTCCCACTATGTCGCTCTCTTTTCCCTTATTTTGCCTGTCATCCCTTTTCTCCCCCTTTTTCCTCTCGTTCCCTCTCCCAGTATGCCACTCTCTCTTCCCCTGTTTTCAACCTCCCACCCCTCCCTTCCTCTCCCCCTTCTTCTCTCTCTCGCACCCTCTCCCAGTATGCCGCTCTTCTCTTCCCCTGTTTCACCTCCACCCCTCCTCTCCTCCCCCTTCTCTCTCTCGCACCCTCTCCCAGTATGCCTCTCTCTCGCACCCTCTCCCAGTATGCCACTCTCTCTTCCCCTGTTTCACCTCCCACCCCTCCTCTCCCCCTTCTCTCTCTCGCTCCCTCTACCAGTATGCCTCTCTCTCTTCCCCTAGCTCACCTCCCATCCCTTCTCTCCCCCCTCTCCCTCCCTCTCGTCAGCACGGCGTGGAACTGCATTGGAAGCGGGTGTAAATTGGCAGAAGAGTGACTCACCTTGAGCTCAGTTTCATCAATCAGAATTTCAGATCAGAGCGAGAGAGGCACCACGCGCATCCAGCCAAATTTATTAGCATTTCGCCGCCGCTTGTCTGTCTGTCGACTCCCACCCAATGACATTAAAGTAGATATAAAATGAGAAATAAACACTCTGAAGTCTGCTCCCATAGGTCTTCAAGCCAATATTATGCAAGATGGTGGACATTCTGGTTTCCCTATAGTAAAGTGCCACATTACTATTTATGGACAGTGAGCAAATTCTGCGAATGAGACTCCAGACAGGCTCCAATGATGTGAAAAATGTTGACTGCTTTTTTTGTGCTTCCCCAACGCTATTTTTAGGCGGAGTAGTCGCACAAATGTGTAGGATTGTATTAAAGCAGGCATGTCCAAACTACAGCTCGGGGGCCAAATGCGGCCCTCAGACCAATTTTTGTTGGCCCTCCGGCTTCCTGCTAAGTTAGTCCAAACAACAAAAAGTTGTACATTTTATTGTAAAATTGGAAAAATTCCAGCATTCTGATGTTAAACCAACCTAATATTAATGTTCCAAGTCTAATTAAAGGAAACTATGTCAAATGTCAAATGTTGTCATTGTCTGTGGCCCTCTGCTCTGTATAAGTATGAAATTGCGGCCCTCGGTGAGAAAAGTTTGGACACCCCTGTGTTAAAGTATTAGCCTATAGAGGTGCAATATGTCAGCAAAACAGGAAGTGGCAGGATTGGTGAGTTACAGATGCAGTTTTCACATAAAAAAAGCAACAAATATAATATCATAAATATGGCACAAAGGTGAATGTGGGTGATATTAGAATAATGTAATGTAAAGTAAAATTAGAATATAGAGTATATAGTTTATACAAAAAAATTATAATTAAAAAGGCAGGAAAAATAACTAATTGAAAATAAAATGAAATAATCTTGCACTTTAATTTCCCAAACAAGCACATAATATGATATTTCTAATGTTTCATTTTTGTTCCATTGGCTGTGTTTTGCAATACATGAACATTTCCATGCACGTTTTAGCACAATTTTGATTAACTGCTATAGTATTGTCTCAATATTGGCATTGAGACAAGCAAAAAAACAAAAGAGAAAAAATATTTGTGTCATTATTGCCAAGCGGGATTGACAAATTGAATGTGAATTTAAAAAAATAATAATATGTTTAGTCAATATTGCTAGGCGGTATTGACAATGTGAATATATTTTTAAAAATTAATAAAAAATATCCCTTTAACAATTTTCGGACCATATTGTAACAACAATGTGCCCGTAAACGTGAATGGATCATATCATATCTAATCTAATCTAATTGTTTGGGATATTACACTAGACTTCTCTGGGGAGTTGTAAATTGTGTGGAAATAAAAAGTTGTCACATCTTCATCTCAATCTCAGTATTCCACATCCACTTTAAATCATCTTCTTATCTGTCTTATTCTGTCTGAGTGGGCTCGTCTCCACAGAGATACAGACATTTACTTCTCATCTCTCACAAATCACTTTCAAAATAGTCTCAGAAAGCCCCACAGGAAGAGTTCAGAGTTTGTGGACCTTACAATAAAATAAAAAGCCATCAAGTTGTCTTTTTATAGATCACAAACTTAATGTGCAAAGTCACGTTTATAAATGAGACCTCTGTCATAAAGGTGGGCAATATATCGAAATAAAGATAACATTGTGAAGGTTGTTTTGAAGAATTGCACTATTTGAAAAAAGCTATGTTGTAAACTTTTAGATAAGTGTAAGGTGAGATTTCGGTCCTTTTGTGCTCCATTTTTATAGACATTTCATATTGTCTGATAATTAAACCACAACCACAATGTTTAAAGACACGTTTTAACAAATTTTTGTTGGACTGACAATATCGTTTTGACTATCGTTATTGGGAATCTCCAAAAAAAAAGAAAAGTGTGTTACATTTTAGTCTTGCGCCATAAACAACCGTCGTCTCCCACTGTCACCCGTGGACTTTTGGATATTTGTTTATTCATTAATGCACACTTCTTGTTCTCTCGGGATAATCTTGACGTCCATCCATAACGTGAGCCAAATTATTACATGGATATCTACGCCCAACGGGAGACAAATGACCCTCCAAAACGAGAAGAAAAGGCTAACGGCTGAACAAAAAGGCAGCTTTGATGACTACAAAAGCTCATAATGCTGTTGTCAAAGTTTATTTGTACCATTAACCTTTACATTTTAGAATATTTCCTGGTTTTGGTGTCGGTCATTTTCTATATTTTAATCAATGTCAATTCAGCGCACGAAGAGAACACCGGTAAACCCCGATGTAGAGTTCACTTCATTCACGTCTTCCATCGGCGAAGCTTGTGTGTGCGTGCTGACGTGTGCTAACTTCAGAAGTGCCTCTTGGATGGAGCTACAGGAAGAGCCGCCCCGCCTCACTAGTGATTAAACGGGACTCGGCTCCCGTGATGCCGAGCCTAATTACCAGCAGAGTCTTGAGAGCGGCCTGGAGGGAGGATTTCGCACTGCATCATGAAGCAACAGGCCTCTGGGTCCAAAACGCGATCACGACTCAAGGATTTTCATCTGACGGGAAAGACTCTGACAAAAATCTTTGAGTTTGAAGTTTGGAAGTTTGGAGTTTTGAATTTAGAGTAGCAAGGCATTAGCAATCGATTCAAGAGACTTATTCTTGAATCTGTTCACTGCACATTTTACACACGCTTGAAAAACAAACTATTTAAAAGGTGTTTTTCAAATCAGAAATTTTAAACTGAGAAAAATACCTAGAAAATCTACAGTAAAAACTATTCAAACAGGTTTTTTAAGAGTTAAAGAAATTTGCCATGAAATTCCAAATCTGTTTAAAAATATTATTTTCCATAAATTCTGTCTTCATGTCTTATTGTGTAACTTCTTATAGTTTTGTTTCAATCTTTTCTAAACCCAATTTAGATGTATAGATGTAGATGTAATTGTAATCGCTTTTTACCTTTTTAAAGTAAATCCAGAGTTAAATAGGCTCTTACTTTAGCAGAATTTGCTTACAACCGTTCAGCATTCAGATTTATATTGTATCTCATATAAACCAAAACCAAGGTCTGCGAGTATAAAACCATTCGCATTTCTTGTCTGGTCAAATATCGATCCGTTTGAGTTTCATCTCTTGTCGTCTTTTACATTGGGTCGATAATTAGATGAGTCTGACCCACATACGGCAGAACACAGAGGCTCCACATTCATATTCTGATAGTGTCCACAGACTGCAGTTAATATTCTGTGTGTGTGTGGAACGAGATCATTCACTCCACCTGTTTGTCGTCGTAATGTTATGGCCGATCGATGCACCAGCGGTTGTGCATTCAAATGGGCCTCTTCCTCGCTGAACATTTATTATCTGAACGACAATGATGGCGGTTGTTAAAGATTCATTCCACTATAATGCTGCGTTCCAGTCTTCCTTGGAGTTTTCGGAACTCGGAGAGGTGTTTTTTTTTTCAGAGTTTCTGCGTTCCAGCGTCAAGTCGGTAAAACTATGAGCAATAACGACTCAAATCAAGCAATAAAACCACAAAAAGTGATAAAAACAACTAAAATATGAATCCAATTAACCTGGACAGTGTGTGAATTTCTGCTTTTGTTGTTGTTAGCTCTGTGTAGACGTTAGCAACATTAGCGCAACATTAGCACAACGTTAGCACAACGTTAGCACAACGTTAGCACAATGTTAGCACAATGTTAGCACAATGTTAGCACAGTGTTAGCACAACATTAGCACAACATTAGCACAACATTAGCACAACAATGCATTTCTAACTGCAGAGGCTCAACGGCAGCACAGGAGCTGGTTCACAGACAGCAGGGGGAAATGAAGAATTATTTTTGTGATTTCTGCCATGTCTTTGTGATTTTAATGCATTTTTTCCTGTTGTGTGAAGCACTTTGAATTGCCTTGTGTATGAATTGTGCTCTACAAATAAACTTGCCTTGCCTTGCCTAAAGACAAAATAACACAAGTACTTTCAATATTTTAACTGTTGGATGTGAAACTATCCAAACTCAGGGCGCCGCCATGTTGGATTGGCTAACTTGTATAAACCCGGGGTTCTGAAATGTTGCCCAGGTTTCGAGGTGTGAATTTACATTTCGGAGCTCGGAAAGTACTCCCTCCGTCCAAAGTGGAACGCAGAATTAATATGAGCTGTCACAAGCTTAACACTGCCATTGTTTTTTGGGGGCTGCACAACATATAAACCATGACCTTCGCTCTCATTACCATCCGTTTCTAAGATCAGCAACTTACTTTTGAAACTGTGTGGAATAAAATAATGTTCTATATGCATGCATATAAACATAAGGATCTATACTAGGGTTGTCAAAAGTATCGAAAGCAAAAAATCACTCAAGCAGTACAACATTTTACTTTTCCTGAACAGTTTTTGAATGATTTTCAGCTTTATAAGAACTAGACCACATGGAAACATAAAGAAAGTACTCTTATTTTGTGTTAAAAATGTTACTCTATTGTCTATGATCTTTTTGGTATAGAGTATTGCGCGTATTCTTTAGTATCAAAATTGAATTTGACTCTTTAATATCGTGACACTTATATATACATTTTTTTCAAAGCTACTGAAACAAACAAGAGCTCGTTCATAAAGTCAACATAATGAAGTGATGACGTGATACTAAGCAAAAGTACTAACAGTACTTTTAAAAAAAAGTAAAAAACTCTTTACACAATAGAATATAACTGTCAGCACACAATTTATTAAATACTATTTCATACTTTCACGTGATCTTATACTAGTTGCTTGCATAGTTGAAGACAATTCTAAAATAGTCAGAAAATGTCCAAATTTCTCATGTTTATGCAATGTGGCCAGTATCAATACAAGTTCAAATGAATATCTAGTGCTGATGATGTTGGTTTTTTACAACCCTAATGCTGAAATAACATACACGCCATGAGGAAGTACAAGGTGGAAAAAATGTTGGTTCTCATTCAAATTAAAAATGCTAATCGTTACGTCCATCCTGCAGCTGATTAAAGTCTTCTTTCTGTTGTAAGACTAACTCTTTCAAAAGTAAGGCTTTTAGCTCCTCGACACTTTCCAATCTCCTTCTTGTCACTTCTACAAACTCTTTCAAAGTGAATGGCTTCTTCCCTGGCTAATTTGGCTTCACATTTTGTTGATTGGTGCTTTGAAGTTACGTTTTTAATGAGGCAGTTGATCGTGTTTAGAGGATATTGTACTCTCATTACGACCAAGGCTGTAGTTTCAGATTGGCTTCAACTGTTCTAGATCCAGAAATGACCAACTCCAATGTGCTCTACATAACTTTGGCCAAAATATCTAATCGCAATGCCAAAAACGGCAATTAAAAAAAAAAAATGAACACATCAGCTGAAACAGATACTTCTTACTGTAAACTGTGTACGTTTCAGTGTAGTCAGACAGATGTAAGGCAGTGACTTTCTCTGTCAGAAGAACCGAAGAAGCTGCTTGGATGAGTGCCGAAACATATTCACTTTGGAAACTTTTGTCCAGTTGACAGAATGAAATTTTGTTTTGCGAACGACTGAAAGAACACATTTTACAACAGTTTTTCTGTATAAATAGTTGTATTTGCATGAATTCCTTACTCTTGTGAGTGCAGTTTGGGTCAGATACACAGATATACTTTATAGTTTTGAGCGCTTATGCCACACATCTTTTTTAGTCGTCTTATTGATGCACAGGGACATGTCTTTAGTTGACCAAGATCTTTGACTACAGCTTTTGTTCTATAGAAAAGGGACGATTTGAGAGAAAAAATACAGAGTAATAACAACCCAAAACATTGTCTGGATGGGCCCCACTGAGTCCCAACACGTTTTCAACTGATTACCTGAAACTGTTCTGATCCTGGTGAAGTTTAGACTTGATTTATTCCTTCGTTAGAATGGATGAATCGATCCGGGAAATCAGTTTTATCTGTGTCTTTTTAAAATGTACTGCATCTGGTATTGACTCGATTCATTAATGTTATCAGAAAATTTACTGTCAATATCTGGCCCAGAAGATCTCCAGGGATCTCCAGGGATTTTAGCGCTAGTCTAGACAAATTTGCTGGATTTGGCATCAATTGCAGGTCATCAGTTCAGCAGATTTTCAAGTTGGACCTTTAAATTGATGTAACAAGACCTTTTACCGCCAGTCTTTGGCCCAGAATGTCTCATAACTTTTATTTATACAGGTCAGTTCCTAGTTTAAGATTAAATTAGAGTCATACAACATATTTGGGTTTGGTTTTTGTGATAGCTGCAAGAATAAAACCCTGGTTCTGGTTGATATCGGGTTTTAGCAAATACCTATATTTTAGCTTTTTAGTATCCGTATCAGAGTGGAAAAAGCTGGGTTGATGCATCTCTGAGTTAGGCCTACAGTTGCCCTGATGTAGCTCTTGAAAAACATTGTCCTCCTCTCGTCTGAGACCTTTACATCCCGTGGGCCTCAGGAACGCCCTGCCTATTGTCCTTCAGTGCGCCGTGTGAGCGTGAAGAGAGATGAGAAGAGTAAATCCTGATTATGTGAGTCTAATGAAGAATTACCTCCGTCGCGCGTCTGTGTTCTACTGTGGCAGAGCCTTCCTGTCACAAAGCGGTCCTGGTCGCGTCGTAGCGTCAGGTTATAATTGCATCTGAAATGAGTTTCTCTTCAACAGGTCCTTTGAGATGTGACTTGCGGAGACGTGTGCGGAGGAATTGGAAATATTCTGGGAGTAATGAACGTCAGATATAGGAAATGTTATGATCTGTATAGCCTAAACAATATAAAAAAAAAACATCTGGTGTCGTCTGGAGGAATTTACGTTAGTAGTAATCTCAAATTGCGACACAAAAAATAACGAGAACAATTTCAAACTGCATTAGGGCTGCAACGATTAATCGAGTAAATCAAGTCATTACAAAAAAGCTTCAATTATTATTTGATTGCCTCGATGATTCTTTTAATTTACATATTTAATTAAAAACGCATGGATCTGTGGCGTGCGGCACAAGCTCAGCGGAGAGAGCGACTTATTTTAAACTTATGAGTGTGACTGGAAACGCAGTTTTGTTGCGATTTTGAAACAAAGTCCTTGATGACGGGGCGTCGACACAGAGGCTAAAGTGAACGGCTCACGGAGCTAATGCTTCAAAATGACTGCAGAGTTTCAGCTCAAATGTCGCTGCATCTGAATGTCCACACTCGTCCCCTGACCCCTCATTCACTACATAGTCCAGCACTTTTAGCAGACTAAACGGGGCACTCAATCACAGGGCGATTCGGAGACTGAGCTCACTACTTTCTCCTCGCTGCGGGTCATAAGACTCTGGCGTCAGAGTCAGCAAAACTCAGATAAAAATAGATGTATGTAATAATGAGTCCGTCTGCCACGCACATATTTATGGACAAATAGTCACCATACAAGTCATGGATCTCACATTCAACAACAAACGTTTTGCCTGCCGAATGGTTTATTTAAGAGTGTTTTTGTTCATATTGTCAAGACATTAGTGCGTTCAGCTCTTCTGCTTCATTCAGTCTGTTCCTGTTGCTGTTGCTTTTCCGATTCTCGCGATGCATTGTGGTATATATTGACCGGTCAAGTGACCATCGCTGGGAAATTTTGTATGCACGAGTTAAATAAAAAAAATTAAATGTGTTATTTTAAGCAGAAACTCCGTATTTGTTATTTGTTTGAATTATAACGTTTATCAGCAATTACTGAACCCAAAGTGCTTTCCATTAGTGCATTAACAAAAGAAATTCTGTGCAAAGCAATGAAACTACAATTATCGTGCAGTTTTTAACGGCAATTGTGAGGCCTTTAGCTTGACTTTGAGCAGAGGCAAAGTCTTCATATCATTATATTTTCTAATCATATATATATATGTGCAAAGTTAATGTAGTATTAGTTGTTGTAGTACTAGTAACTGTTGCAGCAGTGAAGATGTGTTGGTGAGTTGTATCGGCTTAACTAGGCCGTCCATAGATCTGACAAGATCTTGTGAGAAAAAATTATGTTATTGACCCGGTCTTCCACATAATCCCCCTTGAAGCACCTCGTGCCAGTGAATCGTCTCTGAGAGAAAAAAAAACCTACAATCAACGAACCAATAGAGTCCTTTAGATTGAGCCTGAAGGGTCAGCTCTCAGAAGAAGCAAATATCTTTTAATTTTCTCCTCAATCAACGTGAAGCTTATACATTTACATAATTTGTTTTGAAATTTAAAGTTGGATCTCTGCAACAATCATTGTATTTTAGTTTAATTATTTATTTTTCTTTCTGTCATTCCTAAAGATCAAGAGTAGGGCTGCAGCTATCGATTATTTTCGTAATCGAGTAATCTATCGAATCTTTTCTTCGATTAATCGAGTAATCGGTTAATTTTTTGGTACATTCAGAAAACCATTTAAACACATATTAAATCATTTTTTAGATAAACGTTATAGCTCATAGTAATAAACAAATACAAAATAAGGAATTTCTGCTTAAAATAACACATTTTATTCTTAATTTCATATGAATTTGTCCCCAAAACAGCAACATTTCACTTCAGTCCAAACTTGTATAGAAAGCATATATATAAAAGGACTTAATTAACTTGTCATAGACTGTAAACAGTTACAGTCGCTCTGTCACATCACTTCAAATAAGACATTTGTAAAACGTTATGTTGGGTGGGACCAGTGGTCCTGGCGTTTTGAGCATTTTGCGCATTTTGCGTTTTGGCTCGTGTGCCGGTCACTTTGGCCTCCGCGTCTCGGACTTTCTGTTTCACAACAGATTATTATGACATAACCGCGGTCCTCCGCGCTGTTTCCATGTGCATTGGCTGTTTAAAAGTACGACTGTGACTGGGAAGCAGAGTTGTTGAGTAGGGGAGCGCGGGGGTCCGCGGTGGCGTGTCGGGGCTGGGGTGGGCGGAGCTAGATGCGGTGTTGAGAGTTGCAGCTCGGGATTATTATAATAGATCCACGGCTCTTTCACCCATCAAAACTCTTCCCAGTCGCACTCGTGAGTTTAAAACGCGCCGCTCTCTTCTTATTGCGCCTTCGTCAGAGCGGAACAAGCTCCGTGTGAAACAAAAGCGCCACAAGTCGTTCCGTGCGCTCCGCGCGCCACAGATTCACGTGTTTTTGATTAAATATGTAGATTAAACGAATCATCGAAGCAATATAATAATAATCGAAGCTTTTTTGAATCGAATTATTTGATTTATTCGAGTAATCGTTGCAGCTCTAATCAAGAGCAAATGTTTGGTTACAAATTGCTGAAACTGAGGCTCGATTTGCCTTGTGACACAGGAGCTGTCATTCATGCACCAACCAAACAAGTCATTTATTTTAATCAACACTTTGAGATAAGAATGTCAGTCTCAAAGTGATTGCTATCTGATTCTGGAGTTTCTTAATGGAGATTTCAATATTTGAGAAAATAAGACTTTATCTTGGAAAAAAATAATGATTTGTTAATACAATTTGAAAATGTAGAAAAGATGGATTTTAGACCAACCTTCTTTCTCTTAAGGACCAGTGTAGTCACATATGGGATGAAGTTGGATGGTTTATTTACCCCCCCCGTGTCAAATTGGATGGCGGGCCATTTTGATTTATCAAGCAAGCGTTCCACCCATCGGCTCCTATAGACCACATGTGTTGTTTCAATCCGGCCCGCCATCCAGACCCGTAAAGGGTTAACTCCTACACTTCCCACCCGTGGGAAGTTGGACTTTTCCATTATTTATTCCATTCTGAAAACTCTCAAGCTGCTTGATCTGCTGTACATAAAAATAAAGCTGTAACCATCATATTTTCAGTCAAATAAATCATTCTGGGAAGCATCAGGGTCAGTTTGTACTCCAAACCAAAAGAAACAAAATTACCCAAAATGAAAAATGAAAAATGAATAGGACTTTTATATGGATTCCACCTGGACATTTTTGCCCTAAAACAAATTTTTTGTGAATTTACCTTCAGCTTTAAAAGAGAATTGTCCAAACCCAAGTCAAAAGTCCATGTCCCTGTTCCTGCTGCTGCTGCATGAACATGGACTCAGTCTTTCATCTGCTGCAGATTTGTGCAACAGTGTCCACAAAGAACTATTACTAGGCTATATAAAGCTATTTATCTCTTATAGTTTTTATAGTTTTAGTTTTTACGTTATGTTTGGCCCGCGACCCAGCCTGAGCATCGAAATTCGGCCCGCGGCCCCAATGAGTTTGACACCCCTGCTATAGACTATAAAACAGAAATAAATTATGTTTGAAAAGATGTATAATGTTTTCCTCGGGGCCCGGTGGCAGATGGCTCGCAGCCAGGTTTTGGACCCCAATGCGGTAGTTCGGGACCCCTGCTATAGACTAATCCCAGTCTCTGGCAAATTCGTTTGTTGTTCAAAGTCCAATCAAATTTTCACATTTTGTTAATATCCAAAGTTATTTCAGGCCAGTCCTTGACAGTTGGTTCAGTCCCTGTCGTCCATTCCCTTGTTATTACTTTTTCGCAGCAGCCAAAATGTTTTCATATCTCCAAAACTATAATTATTCGATATATCTCCCACCTCTAATCTCTCTCTCACCAAATGTCATTGTCAGATATATTATTTCACACCATATTTTTTGTACATTATAAGGTGTGGACACTTAAATTAAACATGCTTGTGCTGTATGGAGCCTAGCCACAGGAGAGGACATGAGCCGGAGCGTCTGGTGGTGCAGTTTACATGTGCTAATTATGTGTGGATGTGAGGGACATGAGACGAGTGTAGCTGGCTCCCATCTGCGCCCTGTATGCCAGCAGCAGCAGCAGCAGCAGCAGCAGCAGCAGCAGCATGCACAAAACACTGCAGAAAGACGCACTTATTCACCACCAGTCACTCTCAGACAGAACCTCTTGTGCTCAAACTCCAAAGGGACTTGAACATCACTTAATAATGTTTGCACTCCGAGATACTGAGGCTAAGAATGCAGAGCAATTAAAGGTGCAGTACAAGTAATCTTAAAAAAGCATGCATTATACTGTGAGTGGGCTCGCCTCTCCACAGATCTGACCTGTAACTTAGTGACTTGGGGACTTGTGTTTTTGTTTTGTTTTTATAGAGGTCAATAAAAGCATGGTTCAACTTTAAAGCAGTGTTCAGACCATTTTTAAAAGTTGTTCTTGTTCTTGAACCTCATGATTAGGGCTGATACTTTATTATTATTATTTCAGTAGTCGACTAGTCAGCGATTATTGTTTTATTAGTGGACTAGTCAAACGATTATATTTTACACTGAGACTTTTAAAATACATTATCAACCAAATAATGGTTTAAATATAGAGACTGAAGACTTCTATATCTAGAGAATATGTACAAATGTGTATTATTGATGAAAACCAGAAATAGTTAATTTGTTTTCGATTTAAAAAAAATCGTTTAAAAGGTGTTTTCATATGTCCAAATAACGATTCTGATGACCAAAATACTATTATTTTTTATTGTGTATCATCCTACTTATTATTAGGAGACTGTTTTGTATTTTAAAAAGAAAAAACAAATCGGGAACTACGATCAGTCAATATGATGGGAAAAATGGTGATTAATCCGTATAGTCTTAACTGTAACTTGACATAAGCAGGAGAAGATAATTACACACTAAGTACTTCAGTCAGACTATTTATACATTCAAGTGGATCAGTTTGTTAGGTTTATTTACTTAAATTTGTGTTAAATTTGTGTTGTGTCTTGCTCCCTTTATGCCACAAAGTGTTTTTTATTTATTTATTTATTTATAAACAATAGATGACTCTTTACATCATCAGTATGTAAATTAGGCATAAGTAGTGCATCCATACATACATTCTATAGCCATTCAATAAAGGTACAAACACAAACATTGCAGATCAAGATTATATTTTACTTTAAACCTACGACTGCTTTTTGTACTGCTTCTGTCACTGCTGCAAAATAGCCCCTAGTAAATGACCTTAACTGTGTGGTCTTGACCTCTCTGAAGGGCACATAAACATATCATATGATATAGTGAGCCAGCTTTATCTATATCTTTATTTATAAGATGTTTTTATATTCAACAAGAGACCAAACAACAGACCGTTCAACACAAAATGGCTGACTTTGCCGGTTTAAAATGGTCCTTGAACAGGTTTGAAACTTTTCTTTTTCTCCTTTTCTTTTCTAACTACATCCAAATCAGTGGGGGTTGTAGGATTCATTTACAGTTCCTGGTACTTTTTTAAGCCCTCGCTAAAACACATCCAAATAGAGGCAGAACTAAGGCATGGATCTGCAATACTATTTCCTCAATACATAAATAAAGTATGTGTCAATTAGATCTCGTGTTTAAATTGCTTTACCTCCTAATGAACTGAATATTCCTCATTTATGCCCTTTATCTCAATCACAGTTGTTTGTCAGAATGGTGTTGGATTTGTAGAGCAAGGCATGTTGGGAGATACATTTTGGCGGCTGTATCACTTTCTACAACTAACCAAAGAGGTGTGTTGTTTAGATCCATCTCTTTTGCATAGTGTACGATTCCATTTTTATATAAACAACATTTTTGTATGTAGTAAACCAGTTAGAGAAGATCAGTTTGTTTGTGGTCCCTTGTGTCACAATGTGGATACGTCTTGGCCATCAGGGAAATTTGAATAGAGACCCCTGAACTAGAAGATAAATGATATGGTGATTTTGGTCTTATCGTCAAATTGTAATTCATTATTTCTTTATTGATGGCCGTTTATTGCTAAAACACTCTCTTTTTTCCAAAAGAGAAACGCAAAAAATGTGTTCCAAAATGTCTCTTTCATGCGTTTTTGTTCCCAGAATCTCTCACTTTTAAAAGATCAGGTTATCGTCTTGTGAACAGACATCTCGCACCACCATCTGAATCCTGCGCCCCAAACTGCAAACAGCTGTGAGTGGGAGAGTGACTGACAGCCCGGTCCAGTGTCCTCATCTGCATGCAGATCTCGGGGAGCACATTTAGAGACATTACTGTAGCTCCGGAGGGACATAAAGCAGTGGCCCTGTCAGCACTTGTCTGTCTCTACTGTCTCTAAGAGCAGGCTTTAAAGCTGGGGAACATGGACAGCAAAAGTGGGTGCAGAAAAGAAAAGAGAGAGTGCAGGATTCAAGGTGCTCCTGTAGATTCAACTGGGACAATTTTGTTATACGCTTTTATATTTGATATCTTTACAATATGACAGTAGTCATTCATACTAAAGGCTTGTCAAGGCAAAGGCAAAAGTGAATCTAGGATTCTGTTTCATCATATTGCAATAAATCTCATTCTGTGAGATGCATATTGTGATAATATCGAACAGAGATTTGTATATTGTTACATCCCTATTAAATGTTGAATAAATTAATACAGTTTTGATAATGTTTTTTTTTATTTGAATTTATTTTTGTTTATCTGCCATTTGTAGTGTGGAAACAACATTAGAAAACATGTGCTAAAAGCCCAGAGTGCACAGTCAAACAGTAAAAAGTTTAAAAACCACCACATTAACAACTATAACTTTATTTTCCACCGAAGTGGAAATTTGTCTTTTGTTCACCATCACATGACACAAACATGCAGTAGTCCTTCAAACTTTGCTGTCAATAAATTAGTATTACGAGGTCTGCTGCGTTTAAAAGAAGTGTGCTGCACAAACACAAACATAACTGACATAAGTTGCGCAACACTAAAGTTTAACTACAAGAACCAGCATTAAGTTCTTTGTCGTACCTTTTTTGTCTCAAGAACCTCCTAACCTTTGTCTCACATCCGTGTACCCCCAAACTCGGGTCCTAAACAAATCTGTTTACTATAGTAGTAAATGTCATTATATTTTCTTGTTTTTAATGATATTGAGCCTCCAAAACATTAAATGATCAGTTTCTGCTTCAGGTTATATCCCATTCCATCCACCACCAACAGCCATTTAAACATGTTGAACTGTTTTATTCCTTTATCTGTCGCTGAATAACACAACTGTAAGGATGGTTGAGGGTTCATGGCAAATCAGTGGACAAAATGCCTGAATTATGTTATAGAAGTGCAGTTCTATCACTATGTTGTGTTAAATGTCTCCATTAAACTATACCAGCCCAACTAATCTACAGTACTACAGATTTGAACCCCATTGACAATCTTTGGGATGAGCAGGAGAAGGCTTTGTGCAGTGGTCACTCTCTCCCATCATCAATACAAGATCAATTGGTTGAAAATAATGTAACACTGGGAGGAAATAATGGTTTAACAGCACCACGGCACCTATTTTTTTATTCGGCCTACATTTTTTATTCATTTGGAAAAAGTAGTTGTACCTGAACGCTCTAAAGTTGTAACAACATGTAGGATCTGCACCTGAGACAATTATTTAACATTCTCTCGCTAGGTAGGAGCAGAGCCAGACGCGGAGGAGGCCATTATACGTGTTGAACAGTTTTCTTCCCTTCCTCTGACATTGAATAACATGGTTGTAATGTGAGTTGAGGGTTTAAAATGCCATGACGATGTCATGGAGTGCAATCCTATCATTGTATTGTGTTAAACGACTCCATCGAACTACACCGCCTGTCTGGATCAGTGTCTCTCAGTTATCACTCTGACCATCTTCAGTGCCGCTGCCGGTTCCTCATTCAAAATTCACTAGCTTTATTTTAACAGGTCTGGTAAAAGCGTTCCCATGTCGTTCTGTGACAGTTCTATGATTACATGATCAGGCTGCTCAGCTCTGACAGGACAGGAACTCATGTGATGTTCAATGCTGCGTCCTGAATTTACTGCTATAAGAATGGAAAAAGGCGATGCCATGTCTTAAACTCAATGTATTGTCCTCATCAAGACCTACTCCCAAAAACCCAGAACTAAATTATATACCAGGACTCCAACAAATATCCACTTGTTACTACTCGACTTAGAAAATAATAATCGCAATCATATTTTGCTAATAGTAGTCATTATCCAGATTAGGCAAAGACACAAAGACAGTGACATTATTAAATCAAAATGTCAAAAAATGATAATAATACGCTTAATTTGTAAATATTCTCTATGTAGAAGCCTTCAGTTGCCATATTTAAACATTTATTGCTGACTTGTTGACTACTGAAATTATTGTGGACCAAAGATTGAATGAATTATGGCCCAGTGTAAAGAAACTTTACTGATTACAAATATATAGCAATAGATCGCACACTGTTGTTGCATCATTCAATGTTTTAGTTCCACACATCAGGCAGTGCGTATGTGACCTGCAGCAGCCCCCCGTGCTACAGTGTTCTTCAGTGGCAGCTCGTCTTCTCTCGCTCACGTCACATCGCCAAGAGAGGCCACGTCTCAAACCGTTTGGATCAAAATGGCCGCCGATGCAAGAATGAATGCAGCAGTGACTAAAGCAGGGGTATTAGTAGAGACACATTCACGCAACAGGGTATTTATCTGTGGAGCTCTCTTTCTCTCTCTCTCTCTCTTTGTTTTTCACCGTACAGCATAAAACACGTACTTTGAAGACGTACAACTACAGTAGGTGGCGGTAAATACAGCTGTTCACTTGACTGCCAACCACCATCAAAAGCAACACCAAAAAAACAACAACACACACATTTATCCGTGGACAAGTTGTCTATTCAGTTTTGTCCTCTAGACTTCCTGGACTGACCTGTTTTACAGCTTGGTACTCATCTAAACGTTCTATCCCAATCATTTTAGTGGGGGATTTTGACATTTTCAGGCTGGACAGATAAATAGTTGCTGTTTTCTTTTTTGTTACATTAATACAAATCAATAACTTCCAGCTCTATTTTCTAAAGTTCACTGATTTATGTTGGTGGTGCTTGACGAATGCATAGAAATTCGATTGATCTGTGTCTCACTCTGAATTGAGTTCTTCACATGAATCAATCTGGGAAGCCTCTCGCCAAAAGCCGTTAGGACGTTAAAAAAATACTTCACTACTAATAGATCAACAAAGTGTCATTGTGTGCATGTTTTTTGAAAAAAAAAAAAAAAAAAAAAAAAAAAAAAAGTACGGCCGTCAGCGTTGCCATGTTTGTTTTACAATACTGCTCTGTGATTGGTTCTAGTCCCATCTGCGGGCCCCAAATGCCATGTAAACCACAACGAATCAGCGGGAGCCTAACAAGATGGATTCTCAAGAGTTTGTCTACTCACAAAGATCATGAGAATTCATCTTGCTGGCAAGTTAGTTGTGGCTGATTCCTACAATCCATTTAAATGTTGTTGTTTTTTTTCTTTGTTTTTGAACCTTAGTAAATTGAATAAATGCAAGATGGATAAGTTTGATATCTTAAGAACATTTGAGGGAAGCCGCATCTCCATGGAGACAAACAGGTGGCTAATCCCTCACCAGAAAAGCTACATAGTGCACCTTTAAGTTTGTGTTCTGCCGAGCATTCTCTCAAACCCATTCACTTTCTCCAAGATTGAAACAACTTTAACTTTTCAAATGTTCTTATTTAACTATCATTAACTCAATTTTAACTTCACTAATCTACATTTTACAACACATTTTTATCCATTTGGTTGTTTATTCTGAAAATGGCGTTGGTTTATTTTCTGTATTACAAGCTCACATTTTCTTCTGTGTGTCAAGTTGCAATTAATTTGCATACATTTATTCCTCCATTTGGAAATCAGACTAAAAATCAACAAAGACCGGAATAATTCTTCCCATGGGACAGACAAAAGTCCTGACTAAACAATAACAGTTTATTGTTCTGGCAAACTGCATTTTGCTGCACTTTGATTTTGGGACTTCTAGTATAATAACATATTTGACCTTGTTTCAGTAAATTATTCCCCTGTATAGATTTAAACGTATTGATTTAGCCAAGGGTTCCTCCATATTATTTCCCAGTGGGTAAAACGTCAATACTTTTCTTTATATCAAAAGACAAATTTGTTTTTTAACCTGCAAATATTGAGAAACATTACCTCAAGTGCCATATAACATACAATTTTATGACAATCCATCAGAAATGTGCTTAAACAGGCCAGTAGTGGTCTTGATAGAGATTTAAGTACCGTAAAATGACCGAATGTGCAGAAATATCACTTCACATCAACATTTCAAACACGACACTGCAAGATTTTTATTTGCAGACTTTTCTTTTCATGTTTTTTCTTTTTAAATTAACAATATACTTGACATTCAAAGGTTCCAAAACAATAATTCCAGTTAGATATATTTGTATATTTTGTAGATATAGCTTTCACTTCTACCTACAAACTTAGAAGACAATTACTTCTTTGTTATAAATAAGACACTTTCAAAGTAATACAGTACAGCTCAAAGAGTGTATTTGGGGAATCATGAAGTATTTCTGTTGTTCGTGTTTCAGAAGCCCTCAGACCAGTGCCGCTACGTCGTGGGCAGCGTCCTGAGTGAAGGAGAGGAGAATCCCGATGAGGAGTTGCAGAAGCTCTACGAGAAGTTTGGCTTTAAGGTCTTTGCTCTGCCGGAAGTGAGCCACGCCGTCACCACCTCGTTCCCCTGCACCTCGCCCCTGTCCCACGTGTTCGGCCCGCTCAGAGTCTACCCTGCGCTCGCCGCCTACATCCAGGTACGGACACTCCGGCGTGACGCTCTCGAAAATCGAAAACAAGTGGAGTTTAAGGATATTTATCGTTGTTTCGTTATTCTTTGTGATGGAATTATAAAAATACAGACGACGATAGTGAAAGTCCCCACGTGTGTTTAGGAGTTTACAGATCGCTAGAAAGACGTGAGCCAGGCGAGTGTGGATACTGCATTTTATTGTTATTTTAATGTATTTTTGGGCGCCGTTCACCTCTGCACAAGCCCTGTCAGTAGTGTGTTTATGTTTGTTATGTTCTGACATCAAACATCATGAGTTTATCCGTGTTGGTGCATTAGCTTTTGGAAGAGAATCAGAATCAGAATCAAATTCACAAACATAGGAACTTGTTCGGCATTAAGGTGCAACATAAAACACTGAACAATAATTAAAAACAATGCATATATGAAATATATTATCGCATGAATAAATATATATAAATTACGAAACGCTGGTGGTGCAGGGAAACATAAGGTTGACTTTCGCTCAATATTTCCTTTTACTTTAACAGCAGTGAGTTTATTATTGGTGATTTTTTTTGCTAACGGAATAGTTTATAACAAACATAAACACACTACATGACAACGCAAACAGACAATAAAATAAGCTGTTTAAGAATTGTTTTTGTTAACTTTACAGTCCTATTATGTTTTATGCAATACTTCGACACTAAAAGCAAGGTTTTACTTGTAAAAGTTTGAGCACAAACGATGGAGTGCAATAATATCGTCTGTATTTCATTATTGAGATAATCTCCCAAAATATTGCACTTTAATGCCAAAGCAAGACCCTAGTTTTTGAATCCTGTTCATTGTTAATGGCACTAAACCCTTTCTGATTCTGATTCTGATATTCAGGATAATTAATAGTTAGAAAAAGAATAAACATTTCTTATTTTCATTAACGATACAGTTAATTTATAAATATTCTCGATCTAGAAGCCTTCCGTCATCATATTTCTTCCTTTATTTGGTTGATAATGCATTTAAAAAGTCTCAATGTACAGCAGAAATGATAGTTTAGAAAGTAAATAGCTGACTATTCGACTACTATTCAAATCATTAGTTGCAGCCCTAACGGTTCTAATGGTTTGGATCATTTTGAGTTCAGTGTACTGACTGACTGAGCTTATGTCCACAGCTGCACAGTTTGTCATGTGTGGTTTCACTCAGAACTTGAGAGGAGCTGCTTCCCATCAAGAATAGATGAAGTATTAGTGGAGCGCTCAAGAGGAGGCCGCCGCTCTTCTCGGGACGGCCCTTAAAAAAGCTGTTGACATTTATGGTGACATTTGGACACATGCCCTGGTATGAAACTCATGTTTTACATGTTCTCATTTGTGTATGGAGTTTCATTTAAGGATAATTTTGGTGTTTTAGTTTAAAAAAAACATTTCAAAAATGTTAGTCATTTACAATTTTGAGGGATAGGGAACATGTCGGTGTAATCCCTCATTCGTCCAGGAGTGTTCCATTGTAGAAAAAGAATCAGTTGTAGTCATCCGACTCTGTTTTAGAAAAAAAACAACACGTTTCGCACGTTCAACCAAGAGTAATTCTCAATCTGTGAAACGGGTATATGGTTTAGCATTTTTATGTGATTTAATCAGAGATTTTATTTATTTGAACTATTAAACTTGGTCTTATCTGTAATATATTGCAGGAGTTTGAAGTGTGGGGGGTTGTATAAATGTATTGATTTGACTTGATGGTCCTAAAATTACCCTACAGCAGCAAAAATATAAAATAATGCTTTTAGGGGGATCTATGGCAAGTCATAAAGCAGGGGTCCCCAAACTTTTTCCTGTAAGGGCCACATAACTTCCCTTCTCTGATTTGGGGCCAGGGTCAGTTTGAACCAGAAAAAAGTGTGACGATCGCAGGTGCCTAAATGTAAACATGTATAACCAAATATGAATAACCCTTTCCGAGATCAAAATAACCCTCTCTGGGTTCTTCACAAGAAAAAAATAATTCAGGAAATATATAATAAACACTATTCATGAAATCAATAAAAATCAAATAACCCTCTCTGGGTTCTTCACAGAAAGAAAGTTTGTGTTGTGCCGTGCACAGTCTTGGGTAAAAGTTCAGCTTCAGTCGTCAGAGCAGAATCTATGACTCTATATGAGCATGAATAATGCGTCTCTTGAATTGTTCAGGGGGCCGGGTCAAATGTGGAGGCGGGCCGTATCCGGCCCCCGGGCCGTAGTTTGGGACCACTGTCATAAAGGGTTCATTTTTACGGATTTCTTCAGATCACTTTCCACATTGGTCAGTCGTCCAACCATGGCAAAGTAAATACATATACATTTCCCCTTCGTATTGATCAAGCCCAGTTTTTTATTCAATGCATAAACAGGACAAACGTTTAATCAGCCCGATTTAACACACAAATAGTCAAATGTTTCCCAAAATCTGAAGTCCAAACCTCATGCTTTTACTGACAAAGGATTGACTGTAAACCTCTCCGCCAACAAAACTAAATTTATCATTAATCCTCATCATAATCTTTGGATCTCAGTTTGATTGAAAGGTATTCCTTGTTGTCTGAAAACATGAGCCTAAAGCGCAAGGTTTTTCCACTTTCTTTAAAAATCAGCTTCAAAACCATGTCCTTGAGGAGACATAAACATTATAAGTATAGTTGCATTATTATTATTTATTGACTCTTGATGTATAAAACATCCTTGAACAGAGGTGAGGGAAAGATCGCTTCTGTATTAAACAGTCACCAGATGTTGCTGTTTTTGCCTCAGGCGTTTTTCCACCTTGTACCAAACCTTAATGACCTGAAAGACACTGACTAAGAAATATCCCTCGCAGGCTTCCATCGGGAATAACTAATGTGACGCCTCAAGTTCATGTCATAAGTTTTATCCTTGCAAAGCTTGAACAGCAAGAAGACTGGATCTTAATAATCTACACCATGAATTTTAGCTGAGTTACTTTTTATTTATAGCGCTTTAGATGCTGAAATTATGATTATTTTCAGCTTTTCCTCCTTTGCTTATCTGCAAAACACTTTGAATTACTTTGTATATGAATTGTTCTCTACGAATAAAGTTGCCTTGCCTTTTATAATAACACAGGTAATTGCAAATGTAATAAATGTGGCGTCCTTTACAGAATGCTTCCTACTGTACAGCCGGTCACTGCAAATAAAATCTTTTGAATGTGTTGATGAGTATTAGTTTGGAGCAGACATGAGCGAGTGACATAAATTGAGCTTTATCAATTGTTGCAAGTTGATCTACAAACTCAAACTTCTTCTCAGTAAAGACAACAAAATTGAATTTGTTATTTTAGTTATTTTAGTTTAGTTTTTGTTTGAAGAGACAATATACATTTTAAGCTCATAAAAAAACAGATGTTCCTCACCAGATTGCCGAATGCAGTGGTAAAAAAAAAGTTTTGTTTCTGCTGCTGCTGTCACTTTAATGAACAAACTTTAGATTGCACCACATCTTTTTTGTCCAATATTTAATAGTTTTACTTATCAAGTGATATTTCTAATACCTGTGTACACTCTTGTGCCCTGAGTACCTTTTTACCTTTTTATTATTACATATTGTCTGGTGTTGCATTTTGTCTGCTTGTGTGATGTTTGTGTGGGTGCCTTGTCGGATTTCACTGCAGAACAAATCTACCCACGGGCGCAGATAAAGTAACCTTGAACCTTGAGTTTGAGCTGAATAGCTTTAGTTTCCATCTGCAGTCCCTGATTTAAAGGAATAAATTATACAATGCAATTACTGTACATCCAGTCAACAGTAACAACAGCGTCCACTCTTTCTCTGACCCAAACACACTCACACACAACTTCACACATGAATAATACAACCACACAATGAGCATGAAGTATTTATTTATTCAATCATGTGTTTGCTTTGTTTTGTCAAATACATTTACATACCATTTTCTGCCTTATACTATTGCATCAGCCCATAGTCAGTGTAATCCCTCATTCATCCAGGAGTGTTCCATTGTAGAAAGATTCAGTTGACTCCAGATGGCAAAATGTTGGGAATTAAATACTTAACACTTTTAGAGGTTGTCTCTGAACATGGAGGGATGTACAGAAGCAAGCAACCTCAATTTATGCAAATGCACTTGAATATAGGCTTTCACAATCACTGCCGAGAGAGGAACAGCATGAGAAAAGTTCATGGTCAGATGCCACTGCTGGGCTTGATGATGAAAATGTTCATCCAGGCCAAGCAATTAAAGCATTTAAGGGGATAGACCTGTTTTGCCAAGTGCCACATGGTGATATTTGTGTCTCATCCTCAAACAGATGAAGGTCAGTCACATCTGAACACAAATCATTATGTCTTTGGATCAGAAACAAATGATAGTTTGGTGATGCATTAAACATCGAATTACATCAGGTTCAAGTAAAACAGTGACCCTAAAGAGGGGGAGGAGGATTTGAACTGAAGGTCAGACTCTGCAGAACGTTAAAAGAAAGTCTCGCTTCACCTTGAGGAATGCGGTGTGTATATTTGGAACCTCATTGTTTGGAGGTTGTGTGAGAGGCGTTGAGGGTTATAGTATCAAAAAAACATGTTTACATGTTCAAATAAGTAATTACTCATTAATATGAGCATAAACAATTCTATTCAATCTTTACTTGTGATCTAACATTGACTGACTGCAGTATCCGTCAGACTGTTGTAATGATCAAATCATTAGCGTCTAGCGTTGACCTCAGCAAGATGCTCTGAAACGCAAGCTAGCTTTAGTTCAGCAGTTCATGGCAGTTTTCTCTCAAATGTTTCTGCTCCTCATGTGTTTAAAATTTGCACTTTCAGTTTGAGTTGAATCCTGTTTCCAAATAATTCAGGAAAACTGCATCACATGATCATGCATCCAAGTAGAGCTGAACAATTTGGGATTTGGGATTATTGCAATGTTTCTGTCAAGAACTGCGATTGCCATTCAATGGCTTGCTGTTCAAAGTTTTACATTTAAACATTACATTAAACGCATCCAGGAGAATTGGCAAAAATACTGAAATATGAACTGACAAACTGTGTTTCAGAGCTGCGTACAGATCTAAACTATCAGCAGTTTTTATCCAGAATGAAACATGATATTTTGTCATTTGTGGAGGAAATTCTGGTATCTCAAATATTGCAGATTTGCTAATTGCGTTCATTCAGATTGCAATTTTAATTTGATTGCGATTAATCCTGCAGCCCCACATTCAAGTCTTTTTGTTAAACCCCATTACCTGCAGATTAGGGATGTCCCAATATCCTATTCTAGTGTTACGATCATTGAGAGAAGAAACATCACGATTATTGAGACTTTGACTGAAAAACAGTGAAATCTTTAATTTTCTTTCATTCCTGTGGTCTAACATATTAGTAATCCTCAAGTTTATGACCAGATTTACAAAATAAACTTTCTAATTAACAAGATAAAGTTAAATGCGACAAAAACAGCCAGAAAAAAACTGTTATTTATGTTTAGGTCTGTTTTTTGGACTGTAGATTGAACTAAAAAGACTTAATTTTGCTTCTAAAACAGTCCTGAGTGTTATTTTTTGATTCTTACTTGATATTGCAACCTGAATAATCACAGTTATCGATTAACCCAATAATCTTGACATCTCTACAACAGATAAGTTTAATTCTCTAGCTGTTATTTCCTTTGTTAAACAGATCCTTACCGCGGCGCACGCTCTAACTGTCTGGTCATTTCACCGTTGTTTTGCCGCGGTCTCATGTCTTATTCAGTGCTTTACGGGCACAGTGGCTGATGCGCAGTGACACAGACTAAACGCTCCTGAATGACTTTAGCATCCCTCTGTGTTAAAGCTCACCCCCATTCGCACCGGGTCTGTTGTCATTACGTAACCGTCATCAGCCAGCTCGCGTTGTGTCAAATAAACTGCTGTCACCTTGTAGAACGAGAGTTTTATTTTCACCCTCGCGCACGTCTTTGTCCCGGACTAAAGAGTCTTGACAGGTTATTAAGGCGCAGTTCTTCTGGTACGGATGGACTAATGACAGGCTAGCGTTTAGTGTGTACACTCGCGACTGATCAATAATGCAGCATCTCCGTTTAGTGGCGAATGAGCGCCAGCGCGAGGAATACATGGGCGCTAATGTAATATGTATGAGAGGTTGAGTAGTACTGAGGGGGACACGAGTGACGTAGAACGGCTCTTAAAGTGAGGGTACTTGCATAAAGGTTAGAGACGTGGAGCGGGTCATTGAAATATTAACAGCGGAAGGAGAAGGACTATATAGTAAACTGACTTCTTACGTGGGTCGCTGCGCTCACACTTGGTCGTGGTTTGATCCCAGTCAGGCTTGGTTTGGTCCTGTTTATTCCTTGTTTAGTCCAAATTTGGATGTGATGTGTGTATGTAAGTGTGCTTATGTGAATAAAAATGAGGTAAAAAAAAGAACTACAATAGTTAATTTTGCATATATTTCAGATGAAAATATGATAAGACATTTAGTAATTCCAAGTTTGTGGCGCAGTTACATGTGGCCAAAGCCCGATTAAACAACAAAGTACTTCCGGTTAATTGTCCGCTTTCTGTATTTATTTAACTTTTCTACTCCTCTTTTTGTTTAGTGTTGGATGCATTATGCACCCAAAATGTAATTGATTTTAACACGAGAGCCATGAAGCCACTGTTGCTACGTGCGTTAGCTTTATTTGTGCTGTGTCAGCTCAAAGTTGCCGTCCCTTGAAGTACGGCGGTTTATCACAAGATCAAGTCAGCATTTGTTGAGAAATGATTATATCGCATCTCTTTGCTTTTTGCTGTCTTTTCTTGGCCTGCGGTCGCTCTTATCCTCATCTCGTTGAGCTCCTCCTTAGTTAAAGAGAACCTGGAGCCGAAGAGGGCCAGTCCCCTTTGCGAGATGGTTCCGCGAGTGCTCTGCTTTGGAGCCCTGAAACGGCCTGGTATGGTTCACCTGAGGCAGTGGAGACACTTGTAGACCGTAAAGATCTGCTTTAGCGAATGGAAACAAGTGTTTATATTGTCGCATTTATATTTTCATGTCTAAATTGTAATGCTTTTGTAACCCATCATTGTGTGGTAGTTTTTACATTATTCTGACCTTTAATCCACCTTATGTTGGCGTAAAAGAATGACTAGATAATGAATGCAAATTGAATCAAAGACATTGTTCGTTTGTACATTGCCTCGAAGCTTCTGGGATGTCCCTTTGAATTTAGCTGAACTCACGTTGTTCCATCAGAAAAGTGGTTGGGGCTGAAGGAATCTCAAGAAAAGCTTAACTACAATATTAGCAGTTCATAGTATCATTGGAAGGTTGGCATAAATTAGTCATTAGTCTTGTGGGTGCCGTGATAGCGTCCCCTGGGGATCAAAAACAACAGAAAACCACTGGAGAGTAAGTATTATAAAAGAGTGTGTCAAAAGAAAGGAAGGATAGCTTAGTCATTGGACAGTCGGCGCGTTTAGACTTTAAAATTAGCCTTTTATTTATGAATCTGATTAAGTGGTTTGGTAAAGATTGTCCATAGAGCCGTAGTCACCTGCTGTTTTTACCTGAAGGAGAATTCCATAATTCAAATGTATTTGCATAAAGTCAATAAAACCAGGCCAGCTATTTCGCATCACGACACCTTGACTGCTTTATGCTCGATTTCAAGAGAGTAAAATATAGATAAGAATGCAATACTTGTATATACTTGATACTTGAATGAAATACACTATACAACAGGTATCACCACATTAGATTACACCTAATTTTCCCCTGTTTAATTAGATTTGTATTATCCAATTATCCAAGATGTAAAGTTGTTTTAGTGGAAATAGCATTGGACTGACCCAGAGAGAGACAAATGGATATTGGAACTGCATGGCATGTGAGACAGAGAGAGATTTTGATCGATGAAAAGATGAGGGTGATCTTCTGGACAGATGGTGCTGGGGTGGAGGGGGGCTTCATGAGCTGGTGAAGCAGACTGTTTAAACCTCTGCGACTGAGTAATGATAGGCAGAGATGGTACAGAGGAGGCTTATGCAGACTAGAGAGACAACTCCTGCCTAGATACGCAGGTGGAGCAAGGAGCTGGAGTCTTCCAGGTGGATTTATTACATAGGGGGCCTATGTAGGCTTTTATTTTCTCCAAGGCGTGCCTGGAATGTGCCACAAAATTGCATAAAACTTTGCAATGTTCATGGAGACAACAGCATTTTGACAGTAAAAAAAAAAAAAAAAGATCATTGAATAAATGAAAGGTGAATAAGTTTGTATCATTGTGTGAAACAATACAGGCAAAGCAATAACATTTTCACGAGATAAGCAGATGATGGACCCTCCACCAGAAAACTTACAACGCAAACCTTCAACTTCAACTTGGACTATCACAAACGCTTTCAAAAGCTGTTAATTTAGTCAATTTTTTCAGTTGAATTTGAAACTGAAAACTGGCTTGAACCACATGAAGTTTTGTAGTGCGTCTCTTTAAATGACCTTCCCTTTAGTCCCTCTTTCAGATTTAGCATTTGTTAGATTTGTATATTCATGTTTCCAGAGAGAGCTTCATGAAACTCAACCGGTGATATTTTTGACACAGTATCAAAAGCAAAATGTTCCAGCGGGTCGCCAAAGTAGAGGCAATCTGAGGTCTTATTTACCTGTCGCCGACACCTCAGCGCCGCTTCAGTGTCCAACCCCTTATCAGGTCAACACATGCAATATAGATGCTGTGGACAGGCAAAACACATTTTCTATATTTAATTTAACATATAATAGCATCAAAGAGGATGCAGAAGAGGCGCTGGTGAATAAATCATGAACTGAAAAGAGGTGAGGAATCAACACTCAGGAAACCTGTGAAGCTGCGACTAAGTGTAAAATAAGATCTGTCTCGGTTCGAGGTAACAGCCCCCAACCATAAGTGAGTAAAAACGTGTGAACTAAAACTTGTTTGCACAATTAAAAACAGCTAATGGACTAATATCAGTGGTTGGTTTATCTTGGTAACTTGGTGAGCGATTTAATAGACAATAAGTGCAGTTAAAAAGCTAGCTGTTGCTAACACGAGCTGAAGCGGCGTCGGAGTAACGCAGCACCTGATTGGTAAGTTTCGTTTCGTTCATATATTCATTTACAAAGACAATAGCAAAATAAAATTCCAAGGATCATGTAGAGCAGGGGTGGGCAGTTATTTTTCCTCGAGGGCCAAATTGGAATCCAGGCGAGTGGCGGAGGGCCGCCCCGTGATCATTGGTGTGCAAAATTCGTATCATTATAAGCACTTTTCTGTAAAATACTGGCTACTGAATCTATTATTCATTCATTTCATGTTATCTTTATTAAGGACACAAGTGCTGACACGTTACAGCGCCAAGACAGTTAAAAATAAAAGAAACTAAGAGTAAAACACATATGATCCCTGCGGGGAGGAGGGCCGGATTAAAACAGGCCGAGGGCCTGATCCGGCCCCTGGGGCCGCAAATGCCCAGGTGTGATGTAGAGCATTTTAATAAGAAATGTTAAAGTCATTGTGACAAATTGCCACCGCACACTCTTCCTATGTGGAACACGGGGGCTAACGGGCTAGCATACATCCCTGTATGCAGTCTACACATTGTCCGCTGATAAAATCGGGGAATGTCTTTAGTCAACTAAATATTTCTTCAGTCGACCACCGTCCTTCTCTCAGCCACCTGCTGCCCTTGTACATTTTCTCTTTAACTTGCAAACTTTTGACCATCTAAATAGCTTTTTTAATTTTTAATTTTTCATGTTTTTATAACATATAAAAACGACCAGAGAGAGTGTATACCACATCTAAATAAATAATATCTTATATCTAAATGTCTACCTAATTCAATCTGGAAAGACTTAAACAGACACATGTGTAGGCTCATTGGAACGTATTAAACGTTTGTATTAAAACAGCTTTGGCGCATCAACCCGGGCAAGCAACGATATTCACTGGAAGATGTGGAGCAATGTTTCTTATAGGAGTCCTGCCACTGGAATTGAAAAACATTACCCTGTTTAGTTTACCGACATAGCAATTAGCGCTGAAATTAACCACGTAATAAAAAACTGCAATTCAGCTTTTATTTTGCTGCCTTTTTAAAATGAAGGGATATAACGTCTATTTATGGGTTTCAACTTCCTGTTTATAGGTGATAATTTAGGACTTCATGCTGCGATCATGTGGTCTTTCGGAAACTTGGGATTCCCAAATGAGAAGTCGAGGTTCTGACTTGTTTTGATGTGACCAGTATTAAAACAACAGAGGCCGCTCTTTAACAGTGTATAATAGAGCTAAACAGAAAGTTTTGCTGTTTTTTGCGTTTTTCAAAACTAAATGTAGGCTAGATATTTGTTTTGGAAAACTACAACTACTTACTTTAACTAGCTAACGTTACAACTATAATTTTGCACAAATATGTTGCTCTTTTCTGTGGACAATTGACAGTAAACCCCTGAATGTATTAATATTCAGTCTATTTAAGAGCTCAAACGTATCAGATAAATGAACAAAGCCATGTAGCTGTTGACATCAGGTGTAGAAGTCGAGCAGCAACTTTTGACCAAGGTTCTTTTCTCGACGTCTCCATTCAAAATATTTTACATTTTGTTTTGAGTTGTTCAGTGTTTTGGCAACGGCGCTATATTTTATTACTCTGAAACCCCTAATGTAAACATCAGTACCAGTCTGTGTGTGCAACCAAACATGTCATTCCTGGAAGAGCCGATTAATTTAGATCCTTGTTTTAGTCAATTAGTCAATTATTATTACGAATGTCATGCTTTGCCCATTTCAAAATACATTAACCTTTGTTTTTCTGCTGTAAATGAACAACCTCTATACTAATCTGTTGCGCTTTCATATATCCAATTATCTCGGCTCACACAGGTGAAAAAACCCTGCGTTTCAGCGCCTCCATTTTCTATATTTGTGAATGTTTTTATCTCATTTCTTTCATTTGTCAAGGTAACAGCCTCAGCATTGAACCGAGGCTCATTACACGCGTCTACTTTGTTCTATGGAAACCTTGAATAGCAGAAAAGCTTGCCAACTTTCACTTTGCCTCGATTCCTTTCATTTTGAGTTATTCTGTCATCTCTTAATGTTGTCCACGGTTAATTATTTTTTTTTGGAGCTTGAAAGAGAGATGTTAAGCCATGTTCAAGACTTCAGAATATGTCCAATATTAAGAGGGTAAGTTTGTAGTAAACAGATGGCTTGTTAAATTTCTGGTCTGATGACAGCGTTTTTGCTTACCTCTGTATATGAATGCAATTAAAAGCAGCTTTTTTGCATATGGTGACTGCAGTCTGGGAATAAAGTACAGTACAGTGCATTCTGAAGAGGCTTGGGATATATTTTATAATGGGGTTTCATTTAACTCTTTTGTTGTCGCATAATTGTGAAATGGTGTAATATTGTCTGTTCTGCTGGTTCAACAAGGATCTCTGTTGAAAAGAGGTGCACATCTACAGCTAAATCTTCTTTTTTAGGATGAATGTGCAAGGGGCAAGGGCAAATAAAAAAAAAACTAAATTGAAATAACTACTGTATGTTGGTTTCTTCCCCTGGTCATGATCAGAAAAAAGTTTATTTGCCTGGTAAAGTAGCAGTATGTAACTTTTTGGAGGTGGCACTTCACCTCCACTTCACCTTGCATGGAAATAGAAATAGATATAGAAAATAGAAGTTTTATGCCATACTATGTTGTATTGCAAATGTTTTTCAGTGCAATAAAAACATCCAAAATGAAAACATTTTCTTTGTAATTTTTTCTAAAAAGTTTCTTTAAATAGTATAAAACAGAACATTTTTCATACATTTTAGATAAATACTTTTTAAAGTTGTTTTCTGTATTCCAATAAAAGCATATACTAAGAATCATGGAAATAGTTTTGACAGCGGTGGCTTCAAGTGTTCAATAAAATGATTAGTCGGGAGCTTGGCAACAGTTAAAGGAAACGAAGTATTGAACTCCGACATAAGTAGTTCATCATTTTACATTTTGTTCTTTGTAATCAGCAATATTGAGCTAAAACGGCTTAGTAATGGAAAGCTGTCCATTGACTTCCTGTTCAAAACTGCAGAACGGATAAGCCCCGCCTTTTCATTGTGACATTTCAAGTACAGTGATGTGGGCGGGGATAGGGATTAGGTGAAAACAGGACTTTTTTGAGCAGTCGACGAGCCTCAGTTGCAGGACAATACAGGATTCAAACATGCAAGAATCACTCAAAATACATCCATCCATCCATCCATCCATCTTCTTCCGCTTTATCCGGGGCCGGGTCGCGGGGGCAGCAGTCTAAGCAGGGACTCCCAGACTTCCTTTTCCCCAGACACTTCCTCCAACTCCTCCGGGGGGATCCCGAGGCGTTCCCAGGCCAGCCGAGAGACATAGTCCCTCCAGCGTGTCCTGGGTCTTCCCCGGGGCCTCCTCCCGGTGGGACATGCCCGAAACACCTCCCTAGGGAGGCGTCCAGGAGGCATCCGGAACAGATGCCCGAGCCACCTCAGCTGGCTCCTCTCAACGTGGAGGAGCAGCGGCTCTACTCCGAGCTCCTCCCGTGTGACTGAGCTCCTCACCCTATCTCTAAGGGAGCGCCCAGCCACCCTGCGGAGGAAACTCATTTCGACCGCTTGTATCCGCGATCTTGTCCTTTCGGTCACTACCCAAAGCTCATGACCATAGGTGAGGGTAGGAACGTATATTGACCGGTAAATCGAGAGCTTTGTCTTTCGACTCAGCTCCTTCTTCACCACAACGGTCCGATGCAGTGACCGCATCACTGCAGACGCTGCACCGATCCGCCTGTCAATCTCACGCTCCATCCTTCCCTCACTCGTGAACAAGATCCCGAGATACTTAAACTCCTCCACTTGGGGCAAGGACTCCCCACCCACCTGGAGAGGGCAAGCCACCTTTTTCCGGTCGAGAACCATGGCCTCAGATTTGGAGGTGCTGATTCTCATCCCAGCTGCTTCACACTCGGCTGCAAACCGTCCCAGTGCATGTTGCAGGTCCAGGTTTGATGGAGCCATCAGGACAACATCATCTGCAAACAGCAGAGATGAGATCCTGTGCTCTCCAAACCGGACCCCCTCCGCCCCCTGACTGCGCCTAGAAATTCTGTCCATAAAAACAATGAACAGAACCGGTGACAAAGGGCAGCCCTGGCGGAGTCCAACACGCACTGGGAACAGATCTGACTTACTGCCGGCAATGCGAACACAGCTCCTGCTCCGGTCATACAGGGACCGGACAGCCCTGAGCAAAGGGCCCCGGACCCCGTACTCCCGCAGCACCCCCCAAAGGGCACACCGTGGGACACGGTCGAAAGCCTTCTCCAGATCCACAAAGCACATGTGGACTGGTTGGGCAAACTCCCATGAACCCTCGAGCACCCTATGGAGAGTATAGAGCTGGTCCAGTGTTCCACGACCAGGACGAAAACCACTCTGCTCCTCCTGAATCTGAGGTTCGACTATCGGTCGGATTCTCCTTTCCAGTACCCTGGAATAGACCTTACCAGGGAGGCTGAGGAGTGTGATCCCTCTATAGTTGGAGCACACCCTCCGGTCCCCCTTCTTGAACAGAGGGACCACCACCCCGGTCTGCCAGTCCAGAGGCACCGACCCCGACCGCCACGCGATGTTGCAGAGGCGTGTCAACCAAGACAGTCCTGCAACATCCAGAGACTTTAGGTACTCGGGGCGTATCTCATCCACCCCCGGAGCTCTGCCACCGAGGAGTTTGCCAACAACCTCAGTGACTTCGGCTTGGGTGATGGATGAGTCAGCCTCCGAGTCCTCCGTCTCTACTTCCTCTTCGGAAGACGTGGCAGTGGGATTTAGGAGGTCCTCAAAGTATTCCTTCCACCGCCCGACGACGTCCCCAGTCGAGGTCAGCAGGTCCCCACCCGCACCGTAAACGGTGTTGGTGGAACACTGCTTCCCCCTCCTGAGGCGCCGGACGGTTTGCCAGAATTTCTTTGGGGGCCGACCGATAGTCCTCCTCCAGGGCCTCCCCGAACTCCTCCCAGACCCGGGTTTTTGCCTCTGCGACAGCACGAGCTGCGGCACGCCTGGCCCGCCGATACCCCTCAACGGCCTCAGGAGTCCCACAAGCCAAAGAGGCCTGATAGGCTCAAAATACAACTTTGCGTAAACTAATGATGAAGAAACACTGTTATCAAAGTAATAGTGTATAGCGGCGTGCTGCTTGTGACCTGGAATGTGGTTTGAATTGACTCATCTTACCTCGTTCTTTCTTTCAGGGCTGTAAGTGGGCGTAGTCAGACTGCTGCCCTGATTCTGAGCTCTCCTGAGCACTTTTTTATACCCTGCGCTAGACTCTGGGAGAACTGCCTGAACCGCTGTGGGCTCTGCTGCTCTGCGTGGGCCGTGTCTGAGTGGAAGAGGCTGCCGTCGAAGTGCAGAGCGAGAGAGCCACAGCCAATAAGGGAGGTCAGAGAGCGGGCAGAGAGCGGGCAGAGAGTGGTTTGGGTTTGAAAATGAAAGTTGTTACTAGTCGTCTGGAGTTTGAAACAAAGACGATTTCTTTAAAAAAAAAATCCCTGTCGACAGGATGTTCCGGTTTGTGTTTAACGTGTGATAAAAGGAGAGCTTGACAGACTTTTTGCTGACACTACGGACATCCTTTTGTTGTTACACTGCAGCTTCATATTAACTTTGGAGGAACGTGATGGAGGAGCTAGCTCGCCAACAAACTGAGCATATCTATAAATTAAATTATTGTGTGCGCTTTAGTAACAGACGGGCAGATTTAGTACGTTTTGCGTAGTCACCATATTATTTTAAACTAGATTTTGATACCCAAGAAAATCTCAATTCCAATTTTAAAACTACAGTGATAATAGAAAATTATAAAGACCATTCCAAGTAACGATTCAATAAATGTCAAATTTTGTCCTATTAATTCAATTTTTCTTTTTCAGTATTCAAATGAGTATTGTATGAGTAAATCGTTTTAGTATTTTTAGTAGAGCGGTAGGCTTTTTGTAGTTTTCAGTCGATTAATTGGTCGATGCAGTCTTAATCGAGCAAGAGTTTTATTAGCTGACTGATTATTTTATTGGGATTAAAAGGATTTTAAGAAAGAAGAAGCGAAGAAGAGTTAGGGAGTAAATTTAGAGTTTAGTCTGCTCATTATAATAATAGTAATAGTGATAGTAGTTTTTTGTAATTGTGTGAACTTTTGCAATCTTTCAGTTGAATCAGTGCAGTTTGGGTCAGATACAAGGTCTGTTCAGAGAGCTACTTCAGTCCTAATCCCTAGTTCAGTTAGACGCCTTCTCCCATGACTATATTTCGACTAAACCTGAGATTCATATCATTGATTGCTTGTCAGTGATTGTCCGTCCATTTCTCCTTTGGACTGCGTTCCCCCTCATCGGCAGGAGAAGGCGCCGCTGCGGAGGGAACGCTGCAGATGAGTTATATTTAGCCCGAGATGATGTTTCTGGTGATGGTTTCCTCACGTTTTTTTTTTTCCTTTCAAAGCCTCCGCGCTCCGACGACGGTGCATGAACGCGCTGCAGCTCCACAGATCTCATTACAGACAGATCCTCAGCAGCTCATCTCAAGTGCCTCTCATTCCCACCGCGCGCCGTCGCTCCACACTCGAGCAGATCTGAGCACGGCCACACGCGTTCACAGGTGTTCGACGGTGCACAGTTCCCGCGCTGTGATGTCGGATAAATACGTTTGTGGTATTGTTGGAGACGTGATCTAAAACAGCAGTGTTCTGAATCTACAATCTACAGAAGCACCAAACATTCTGCACTACAAAAAATGCGTAGAGTAAAGCATCAATTTCTGACTTTATTTCTCTTTACGCTTTGGGCGCTGGTGCATTCCTGCTCCTAATGAAGAAACCTTTACTTTCATTATTCTTACACATTTTGAATAGTTTAAAATTATTCTTATACTATGCTCAGTGAGTTTTGTATAACCACAGACAGTAAAGGCTATTTTTTGTCTTATGAACAGTTAATCCCTGTTCTGTGTCATTACGCTGTGGACATCACCGAGGGATAAACACAAGCTTCCTTTAGGACTTTAGAATGATGGAACTCGCTTGAACTTAATTTGAGATAACTGATCGATCCATCGGACAGCAAACAGGTTGTTGTTTTTCACCAATTGGCGATTGTAATCCGTGGGACTATGGTATAAAACAAGCATCCTGGTGAATTTGCCCAAATTACGAAAAGCTGTTCTTTTTTACTGCCAATTTTTAAAAAATCTACTTTTATAAACATTTTAGTGTTTCACATTGAGGTAAAATCAAAGCTCTAATGGCTCAGTCTAACTATGCCAAATGCACTCATATGAATTCTTCACTGTTTTTGACCATTAGTCTACAGCCCTCAATCGGACCTCTGCTTCGTCAGATTAAACTTGTTTTTTAATCCTTACGTTATTGCGATTAGTCTGGATTAGTATTTTTGTTTAGCATTTTATTTAATTTAGTTGCTTACTTATTCTGATACTTACACATTTTGATGTGCGACATATTGAAACTACTTAATGCCACAAAATTCCCAGTAAACCTTCAAATGAACTATATTGTAAAAATCTTTCTTTCTTTCTCTAAACTTTCTTTTAATCTTAATCTTTTAATATATTACCAAACATGGGAAAAGGTTTCTTGTCATTGCCAAGACTGACACACAATAAATGTTATTGTTATACTGTTATTGTTCCAGCTTTCATTGACTGAACAATAAGTCAATTTAGTCTAATAATATCAGTTCAGAACATGCAATTTAAAGTTGTTGAACTAAAACAAAAAGCAGATTTCTGCATCTGAACCTGAATAACTAGATTTACCAAGAACATTCTTTCCGATGTTTGCGCTTCACTTCAGACCAGTTCTTGTCCATGTAGCTTGCTCTGTTAACATGTGTCTCATTCACGCTGCATGTTCCCTTGCTCTCCTCTTCCTCCTCGTGTTTGGGCTGCTCATGTGATTTTGTAAATGGAGTAGATGTGGGAACAAGCGTGCGTGCTCTGCTCCCATTGATTCCTGTTTGGTGTTTGGTCTGACTCTCCAGCAGGGCAAGGCTCACCACGCTGCCAATTAAGCCCGGTATAGACTCCGACAGGCGGCTCCTGTCCACTGCTCCTGCCTGCTGGAGCTGACGGGACTCATGCTTTGGTCTTCATGCTTTTCTGTGTCTGCTTAATTCACAGAAAATAAAAAAGGGATTTAATTGGGAATTTTTTTTAGAGCAAGTTCTCTAAAATGTTGAATGGGCGTTTCAGGCTCGTTTTGGATTATCTGCACAGCTTTGTTAAGATTTATCAACGTTACGAGGTCGAACTGATGGTCATTCTTCTTTAGCCTGGTGGTCCTGGTTAAGTCTCAAGTAGCTACAAATTTTTAGAGAATTGTACGACAAACATACTGCAGGCTAATACTCATTTATAGAAAATAGCATTCTTTGTCTTCATAGCTTTTGTAGGTAAAAGACAGATGTTGTGGAAAACTTAAGTAATAATTATCAAGAAATAAAGTAAAAACCATAGAACAGAGTTTGTCTTTTCTCAAAAGTGAATGGTTTAATTCTGTTGTATAATCAGAATTTATCTCTGCCCGCTGCTCCCTCTTGAGAGCAGGGGCAGCGTCCCTCACAAGTCTCAAGAGCCCCACACAGAAAGATTCACCTTCTTTTATAGAAAATAGGTCGAACGGGTCACATGACATATCATACTTGAACATTATTGGCCTAATGAGGAACAAAAGGGTAGAAAGTTGTTGATTGAAGTTACATTCTGATTGTCTGGAGAGAGTCAATGCCCTGGCAAAGGCTAGGTGTTGCAAAGAGGCCCATTCTGGACCCCTGTGGTTCGAGCACACCTGAGAGGAGCCAGTCTTTGAAACAGCACCACCAGGGCTACTAGTAGATTTGTGTGAAAGAACAGAGCATGGGGGGGTCGTTTTACATGGTGTCGACTGGTCTAGTCGTTTCTGCCATAACCAACGTTACGAAACATAAGGTCAAAAATATATTTTTCCATAACGCCAGACAAAAAGGTTTTTAATGTGTTCAAAATGACAAGAAGAGAATAATATTATAAATCAATGATGAGATATTTGTTAACACAGGCAGGTTCATCTTTTTTATGGACCGCCTAAATTATAGCAACCATAATGCCACATTATGTTGCAATAGTCACAGTTGAATAATAGTCACATTCAACTGATAAAACTTAAAATGGAGAGAACCTACTCTTTTTAAGCCCTCAAGCTGTGCACATAAAACTAATACACTTCACGTAAGAGAAAAGGCTCAAATAAATAATTTAATGAATAAATAAAATGACTAATACTCAAAAATATAAGTGAAACTATTTGGTTTCTGTCAATAGTTTTAATTGTTGTATTAATAACCAATATTAATACCCAGTTGTTTTATACCCAGCAAGAGCACAATATTTTTCATTTAAAACCATTCAGACAAGGTTTTCAATGGACATTTTGCAAGGCTTCAGCAGCAAATTGACTTAATTTTTAATTTTGTATTTATTTTTTTGGATTATTGTTATTTATTTTAATCAACATTTAACAACAATACAGGGGCACAAAAACAAATACACAAACAATTACTCCCAAACTTGACAATGAGCACGGTTACATATAATACTTTGCCAGACATTTTGCGCTGTTATCCCCAGTCCGGCGGGTCCCCCAAAGTCCACAATCTTAGCCCCTGGTCGGACATGAGCAGCAAACTGACTTTTAGATGATTGTATTTGATAATGCTCTTATCTAGTACACACTTTAAAGTCTGCAATCATCTCCTCAATTGCCCTAACAGTTATTCGCACAGACCAATATTGTTCAAAATGAGTTCCATCAAAACTCCCAGAGGTTATTTCAAGGTAAACTTTTGCTTTCTGGGAGGTCGAGGCAGCGGTAAATGACCAGTGCACCGTGTGTGGATTGAGAACGGCACCTCTGCAGAGAAAGAAGATTGTGTGGTTATCGCCATCTGGACCACCAATCTCACACAAAATCCTTTTCACTTTCTTCATCAGATAGCGCCACCAGCCTTATCGACTCCATTTTCAACCATTACGCCCAGCGGCTAAGTCCGAGAGCGCGTTTTGGCCTTTCTAACCGGGAGTTCAAGGCCTTTAAGAACCAATTTAAAGAATGCCCGTTTGTCGCCCAAGTCCAAATCCGGTACATGCGAAGCAGCGCAAGTGTGGAAGAATGGGTTTTGTAAAGATTAGACCTATAATATCGCGCTGTATCGTTAGCCTTATCTCGGGTCAGTAATGCTTCAGGATGAGAGGGACTCCCACAAAGGGCTGCACAAAAGAACAGGAGGAACAGGAGGAATCGAATCGACCCCGCACGACAGTTTACTGTGTAGAGGTCTGTGCTATGATTCCAACACCGTATTGTAAGAAAATGTGTGTTATGTTTTGTGTAGCTTTAGTTTGCTAATTGAGGTTTTTTATTTCAGAAAGAATAACTCCAGTGTTCAATCTTTCAGTCTAGGTTTGCATCCGTTTAGTCAATACATTCTACGGAATGATATATTCCAGTGGGTTCAAGATTAAGATTGACACATAATAAAATAATAAAAATCGCATAATAAGACAAATACCTTGCCTTTTATATTTGCAGACGGGATGGAATTGCAAATTGAATAGTCAAAATGTCATTTAGGTCAGTGTCATGATTTCAGATTTTAACTTATGCTGAAATGTAATTGTATTTGAGTTAGGAAATGTTCTTTTTCCGTACATATTACATCATAAAGAATGTTTTGGAAGAATTTGGACATTTACATCATCAAAACAAAATAATATAATAAAGATAATGTATATTCTACTATAGTAAACAGATGTATTTTTCCTACTACCTGAGTCAGGGTGGTACTAAGAGTGTCGAAAAAGGTTGGTGAAAGGTTTTTGCGTTCCATTTCATTGTTTCGCAGATTTTGATTCTATTCCGATTAACGTTGCAGCACTTGTTCATATTACAGTCTTCTCAAATGTCAACGCTCCTGGAGGGGCTGTGCGCAGTGAACTTAATCTTCATTTTAAAACATAAATCCCAAATAAAATTCCAATTGCAACACTCGCCAGAATTGTAGGGATTAGATACTGTATTATTTGCCTCTAGATATAAATTCAAACCGGCATTCCATAAATAGTTGGAATGTTTATAATGTTGAAGGAAGCAGATGATTAAGGGTGTGTCCACAATAGGGCTGCAACAAGTTAATTGATGAATTCAGCTAATCGACTATTGAAAAACCATCAACTAATTTAATAATTTAATAATCGTTCACTTGTCTAGGTTCCAAAACATGCCATGAGCTGAGTTTTATGACTCACTCAACTGTGCCCTAATTCCATGAAAATGAAGCGGAAAATATGTAAATTAAAAAGTATTTGATGAAAACACTCTTTAGTCCATAAATGTGCTCCACCAGGATCCTTCGACGGCTTAACTTCAGCTTCATCTGCATCAAATTTAGTAACGTTAGCATTCTAAACAACTAATTGCTTAATCGAAAGAATAATCGCTAGACTAATCGATGAGCAAAATGATCGTTAGTTGCAGCCCTATTGTCCACACTCGTTCTGCTTTGGTCCTGTCTTGATCCCGGCTTAGTCCTGACATAGACTTAGTTTGGCCCTTTGTCCATGAGTTTCAGAATTATGAAAAATTAGGGCCGTTGCCATAGTGATCAACATTTTAAAACTTATCATCGTATCTTTCTATCTTTCTAATTGGAAATAGTCCTCAGAATGTGGTATAAAACAGGACGTTGAAACCCATGAATAGCCCTAGGTTTATTCTTTTGGTTCAGTTCCAGGTTTAGTCTATAGTCTGGTCTCAGTTTGAACACAGCCTAAGGTTTCACGTGTTGCATTCGATTGTGAATATAAAGTGTTAAAGACGCAGGCAGATGTGGCTGGCGTGATGCGGAGTCTTAATGGCCCGACACTGCGGCTCGGTGCAGCTACAGCGCGCACACGTGAAGCGAGTAAGACGTCCTCCATGACTTATTCACGCGCTCTAATCAAGCAGAAAACCTTGGATCCTCGGCTCCAGTGAGAAAATCCAGTGCAGCGTTCTGAAACTATTCTCTATGAAGTCGACTATTACATTTTCCTTTTCATTTGTTTGTTTTTTACTGTTTTACATTTTAAGACCTAACTGGGTTTTTGATTTGTTGTATTTGTTAATAGTTCTTAATCTAAGCCAGAAAAACCCAGAAAACCAGGTTTAAACTTGTACGAACCCAGAATTAAACAGAAAACAAGAATAATAATAATATTTGGAAGATGGTTGGGCCGGATCCGATCGTTTGGCTGGCCTGATCTGGCCCCTGGGCCTTAAGTTGAATAGCCCTGACCTATATAATAATTTTTAGACTATTGACGTTATTATGTTATAGAATTATTATTGTGTTCTTCTGTGCAAAGTGAGTAAATGACAAATGGCAATACTTGAAAATGCCTTTATTTTATTAAATGATTGTTTAAACAATGATAAATATTTACCACGAACTAAGTCATAATTAGAAAAATGTGAGAGCCTTTCACATGCATTTTAAAGAGTTTTGCCACAAGAATCTAGTTTGTCAAATGCTCCTTTCGCCTCTTAAGTCAACTGTCTCAAAGGAATGATGTGATATTGAGGCTCCAGCGGGCCTCTCCTCCCAGCGTTGACTCGTGTGTGAGATCTCTCAGTCCACAATCTTGAGTTCAATCGTCCAGACTCCTCCAGCGCGATGAGGAGGTGATGAGATCCGGTGCTCATGCAGACTTTTTCCAATCCTGCCCAGGCCCGGCCCCGCGCTTCAATCAGAAGAACGGCCCCGTATTTTGAGCTCGATTGCCGGAGGAGCCTAATCTCGCCGCGGTGTTGGCTCGACCCGCGGGTTATCTGGCCCCTCCAAAGTGAAAAGCCCACAGTGGCGCCGCGCTCAGGGTAAATATCCTTCAGAGAGGAGAGAGCCAAGCGGCCATGTTGGAGGCACGTTAGGCCATGATCCTGAGCCCTTTTGGAGCAGGAGCTGGTGACATTTTAGTGTTGCAGTGCGCCAAGTGCCTTCAGGGTAATCTTGAGACTAACAAAGTGAGAAATTGTATTAGTCTGATATGGTGGTATGAAATTGCTGTTGTTGCTACCTAGAGTTGTCACAATACAAAAAAATATATCGATTTTGAAACAGTAATTAACATTTTTATGGGAAGGGTCAGTGTTTTAGAATTGACTGACAAGTTTAACACAAAATAAGACTTTATTAAACACTGAGGTCTTATACTAGTTCTGATAACAGTTAAAATAAAGTCAAATTTGGTCTTGTTAATGTGATCTTGTTTCGATACTAGTTTTGGTATGGATAAGTATCAGATTTTTGATATTTTTGTTTTTATTTATTGAAATTCATCTGACTTATTTATTGCTGTAGTTTGCGGTTTTAGGATTTTGCTCTGATTTTGATTTGGCCGGTTTTATGGTTTTGGGACGATCAAATTGAGCACTTTTTGTTGTATGTTTTGTGTCTGTGCAGCACTTAGGAAACAGTTCTGTTTGAATAAAAAGTGCCGTATAAATAAAGTGGATTTGGATTTTAACCATACTGCTACTACTTGGAGGTAAATATTTTGAATAGTTTGAATGTCAAGTTTATCATTTATACAAAATATATACAAATGAAATGAAAAAAGAGGTGGGTATAAAGTGATATTTGTGGGTAATTATTGTTTGACACACAAAATCATGCCTCAGGAATTTATCATTTTTGCCCACATTAATTCAACGTTGTGATACTCTTAAGGGTTTGTAGTAATGATCATCTTGCTGTGAGATATTTGTAGAACCAACGCAGCACTTACCAAGCTCTGTTTTTAATATTTTCGTCTGATCATTATTGGGTTTTCAAATATGTCTTGTTGTCATTGCCCACCCCTAAAACTGGGATGCTGATAATGGCATAGATTTATAGTGTGCTTATCTTGCTACATTAATTTATTTTTATTCGTCCGGGGAAATTGAACTGTAACGCCAACTCGAGGGGTAAAAAGTCTCCCACAAAAGACACAATATACATACAATAGTCACAGTTAGACACAACAGAGGACACTGCTTGAGGGAAAAAGAAAACTTTGTGTGAGCTGCCATGCCCTGATGCAGTGATTTAATTATTGATTTTCTTATCACAATCCTGACATTCCCCACACACAAATGCATAGATAGAGAGATAGAAATCCAAGCACTCGAGGACCACCTGAACGCAGCACAAATGTGACTTTTATGGTGAATTGTGACTACTTAGTTTAAGTTAAGTGTTGCTGCTAATTGCCTGTAAAGGTATTAGAGGGTAAATAATACAACATTAATGTATATTACAACATAAAGCAATGTGACGGTATTATTGTGTTGTTCTGTACTAAGGGAAAATAATCGAGTTATGTTTTTTAATGTAGGCCGAGGTGGGATTCAGTACCTTTTCTTCTTCCCACTTCTTTTCTTGAATGAGAAAACTGGATTCTTTGTTAACTTTGTGACTAAAAGAGATGTGGCTGCTACTCTGCACCAGCTGTGTCTCTCTAACCCTCAATATTTCAGCAAAGTACGCGTCAGGTCGAGGATATAACATCTGGATGCAGTGGTTCCCAACCTTTTTCACCCAGTGACCCCTATTTTACACGTGGATATGTTGACGACCCCGACATCCTTTTCTTACCTGAGATACTTCTGCGTTTTAATATATATATGCTTTTCTGGTTAATAAACATGTAATAGAACAGTATTGATTATAAAATACTTTTAAGAAGCAATTAACATTAAAATTCACAAAATTATTAAATATATTGTATTGTTACATTGTATTTATATAGTGCTTTTCCACATTCAAGGCTCTCTAAGCGCTTTACTGGGCATGCCGGTGAAGTGTCACAGTGGCATTTCCTATAGCGCCCCACTGTGGTGCAATCTAGCTCGAACATCTTTTCTAAAAACCCTTGGGGACCCCCTGAGAATCCTGGGAATGACTGGGCTAGTGCGCAAGCATCTGCACCTCTTGTAATAAACTGGTAACTAAGTATATTTGTCATACTTAATGACAATTTGTTAACTTTGTTAATACTATACTACTATAATGCCTTTATTACTAGGACAGAAACAAATTATCATTTTAGTCATCGACCAGTTTTTTGTCAAACGATTATTTCAACCAAATAAATATTGAAATATGGTTACTGAAGACTTCTAGATGGAGGATTTAAGAAATAACGTGTATTCTTTTTTTTTGTTATTTTGATTAAATAATGCCACTGTCTTTGTTATAAAAGGTCTTTTCATGTGTTTTAGAATTGGTATAGTTCAGATAACAAATAGGAGTATGATAATTTATGCCAACTAGTCTTTTTTTAACTTTTTATTTCACTACTGCTATAATAATATGACACTTCTCTGGTCGGGGCAGTCGGCCATGCTGGACGAACAGAAGGTCAGTTAATCCTGAGCCTCGCGGAGCTGGTGACATTTCAGCATCAGAGAGTGCCAAAGTGCTCCTGGAAATGTTTGTGATTTCGGTAAGTCAGCCACCATAATACTTTTATTTAGAGGTGAAAGATAGCCTGTAAAAGATGGATCATGTAGACATTGTCGTGGAGGTATGGAAAAGAAGAATTTTCAAGTCTAGTTTCTAAAAAAAAACAAACTAAAACAAGACATTTCTGCACGTTATTAACTTGTAATCACCGTAAAAAAATAAATACAAAATCTAGCTAGATATCGCCCACTCTTTCTTCTATTACTTCTTTTTATTTCTTGGCGCTTTTCTAAACCCTAAAGGTCACGTTACAGATTAAATACAAGTACAACGTCTACTTTTACCATTATTACTTGACGTTGACATTATATATTCCTGCATATGTTGGAGATTTGGGAATGCAATCAAACTGAAAAGACTGTTTCAATGTTTGCAGTTTCAGGCTTCTTAACAGGGCTGCACATTGTATCGTAATGGAAATCTGAGTTGCCACAATTATCAAATCACAAAGGCTGCAGTTATTTAAATCGTATGGTCAATATGTGCTGTCCTCAATATAATAATATAAGAAAATGATAAAATAAATACATTTAGATTATAGATTGTTTTCTAAAAAGAACAAAATACCCTCTCATTTTATAGACACCATGTTGTACCTGAAATTCAAGGGATTATTTTTTTAGTTTATCAGTTCATATTGCTGTCTTCCCTCAAACGTCAAAGTGCGTACTAAAGGTTTTTTTTTTTCTAATCTTGACTTTATTTGGTGTATTTATACCTGTCATAAATATAAATGTTAGTTTTACAACAATCAAGTTTCTATTTTTGGAGATAAAGTTAAAAAATCTGTAGCAAATGACAGGAAGTGACATCACACCAGGGACACTCACTCCATGCAAAGTTTGACCTTCTAAACATTAATTAATTCACCAAAATAAAGGTGCTCTCATATAGCTTTATTTGTTATATAATAAAAAAAATGACAACAGTTTTGGTTGCAAGCTAATTTCCTAGTGTGATGTCATCAATTACAACCAGGAAGTACAATTATAAACCAGTCCAGTCCAGGACAAGCCTTAAACTTAAGATAAATCAAACATTTAATGCAGTAAAAACATGATTGTAATTTGTCAAAGTAATTTTAAATCTAATTGGTCAAAGTAATAAAAAAACCAACGTTAGAGTTGATTACTTTTGTTCACAGACTACAAACCATAGAGTTCATTTTAAATCCGGGCAGCGGCCATTTTGGATTACACAACAAAGCTAAACATACTGCTAGTAACTAAATGTCATGATAATTACTGTACTGATTTATTGTTCAATAAATAATAGCTTGAAGCTCAATATTTATCCTGTGTAATTTTTTTCGGAATATTTTGTATTTTTCCGTGGTATGATAAGATTTGAGTGGCAAGTTTATTTGTAGAGCACAATTCATACACAAGGCAATTCGCACTGTTTTATACAGCATTCTGAGTGCTTCACACAACAGAAAAAAAAAAAAAAAGCATTAAAATTACAAAGACATGGCAGAAATCACAAAATCTTAATTTAAAAGTGCCATTTTCAGGCTATCCGTCAAACAGTTCAAGACATAAAAGAGAAAGAGTGCAAAGAAAAGCATTTCAGTCATATGCACAGCCAAACAAAACAGTTTTTAGCTTAGATTTGAACATTGTCAGAGTAGCGGCCTGTCTCACATCCTCAGGAAGACTGTTCCAGATTTTAGCTGCATAAAACTGAAACGCACATTCCCCATGTTTAGTGCTGACTCTGGCACCAGCTGTAGAGGGTCGAATAAGTAACTTCTAAGACTAATTATAGATACTAGATAGGGATAAAGTGTTTCATTCTGCAATTATTGGACCTTTTGTTTATTGTAAAAAAAAAAAAAAAGAAAGACAAAAAAAAGAAAGTATTTACTGTTCATATCTTGTTTTATTGTAATTGCGCCAGTGGCAGAAAGTCGTTTCAATCTCATCGTTTGGTTGGACTTCTCACTGCCTTACTTTACTGCCTCAGAGTGGATTGTTAAAGATTTATTGTATTTGATTTAACTGAGATAGCTGCAGGAGCTCCATTGATGAACTGCTGGTCCTCATAGTTCAAAGTTTTGCAAGTTGACCCCAATCACCTGTGTTAAAACCACCTTAAACCACCTTGATCTTAGTATCTGTGCACATGCAGCTGGTATCTTTTATTGTCAATAATACTTTTCTTATTCTGCCTAGTTGGTTCAGAGGCCCTTTTTAGCTGACCTCATAAAGATTTATGTAGAGAAATTCTCCATTATACTTTCCATTATACTTACTTAGCCTTTTCATCATGATCTGGAATAAGTAATAAGTATAACAAACACCACAGCTACTAACAACAAGTGGAATCTATGGCCTTCATCATTTATATGCCTGATCAGTTGCGCTGAAACAAAAGGAATCTTGGAGATGTTCACGAAGAACTTGGTCAGAAATGCAAAAAAGTAAATGAATCATAATATGAAATATTTAGTTTTACAGATTAAAGAAGGTTTATTTGGATTTTTCTGGTTCGTGTAATCTATGACACACAAAGATTTAGATTTTATTCGTCATATGGGCTGTCAGTAATTTTATTCCAGCGGATATCAAGTAATATAGCAAATATCGCAATATTGATTTGATACCGAGTGAGTTTTGTACTGAAATGAAGGTCTGGCGCCGGCGTTCTGAGTGGAGTTTGCACAACTCAACTCACGGCTCCTGAGAAGCAGCGAAGGACAACATTTTCCTACGGCCACACACAAAATCGTACCTAAACCTTAAATTTACCTCACGTCCACAATAACACAAGCCTAGATGAGAGTGATCCTCATTAAGACGGAGCTGCCATCCTCGCCTGCTGCTCCGAGCTCTGGGGAAACCCTGCGTCCAAGCAAATATTGATCATTTATATTGTCTCTCGGTGGGAGGTGTGTTACAGTTATTTAGCTCTGATTAATGGCAGAAAGAGACACCGAGCGTGAACAGCAACACGAACAGTGTGTAACTTTGGTTAATTGCCACAGTATATTGCAATTGGAAACAGGGAGTGGGGGGTTGTGTAGGGAAAATAACACAACATAAGGACTGTATTTGCCACAAGAATGTCTCAGCTGGCAATCCTGTTGAATAAGATGTTTTTCACTGACTGTTCGTCTCTTGTGCATGCTTATCAAAATTTAATTAATAGCAGCTATAAAATAGTCTAGAAAGTCTTGATTTGGTTTAGTATCCTTTAGTTTTTTCTATAATTGTTGCAATCTAATTATCGCTCATTTGCCACTATTGTACTTTGAACCAGTGCCTTTTTTGTTTGTTGGAAATTTTAACAGCAACAGGAATAAAATATTTTATTGTGTAGTTTACGTTTTGATTTTGGAATATTTAATCTTATCTAAGGATGTCACAGTATTGAATTTAAGTGTTACAATCCTTTACAATTGACTCATTCAGAAATCCGTTCCTCTAGTATGTGCAAGTAAAAAGCACTATACATTTAGGTTTACTTTTAGCTCAGATCGAATAGAATACATATAGCTAAATACATATATTGTGACTTAAATAATCATGATTATAGATGAACCGACTTTTGTTTTCAGTATTTCTTAGAGCCCAATGTGAGTTTATTACGTGTTGCCACTACAGTCTATTTTTGGTTCTGCTCTGAGCAGCAACATCGCACCTCTGTCACCAGTTTGTGAAGCTACTAAAGTTCAGGAAAACGGTGTTGATTAAGTCACTGTTGGGGTCATTTCTGCTGCTTGCAGACAGGATTGTGAAACATGCCGCCATTATACTGACAGAGGGACCCATTAAGCATTATTTCAGGTCTTTGTTCAAGTCTTTGGTTAGACCGCGCCTAAGTCCCAAAGTCACTGGAATAGGCTCCAGTCACCCGCGACCCCTAATGGGAACAAGGGGTAGAAAATGAATGAATGAATAGTTCTTGTTAAGATCTGATGGTTGTTAGTTTCGGTGCGTTCACACTTCAAACCCAAAACTAAACCTTAACAAGATCAGGACTAAACAAGAACAGGGCCAAATCAAGTCCACATCAAGACTAAAATTGGCTCAATTTAAGTGTGAACACACCCTAAAAAATGCTCAGAAATGCCACACTGATTGCACCATATAGAATTGAATTAAAATAAAGTCTAAGATAGACTTAGACAAATACGTTTAGTAATTTTTTCTTCTTTATCTTTATTTTTATTTATTTTGTCCTAATTTAGTCTTGGATAAGATCTTGTTGAGGTCCTGTTTTAGTCTTAATTCAGATGCTGAGTTAGGGTACGCTCTCACTCCCACATCAAAATTGGGACAAAACCAGATCTAAATCCAAAACTAAACCTGGACTAAACCATAACAAAACATTGACAAGAACAGGACCAAACCAAGGCCACATCGCAACACTTGGTCGCTATTTGGTCCTAAATATTTTAATCCTGGTGTGGACCCTGTTTGGTCCTGTTCTAGTCCTTGTTTAGTCCTGATCTATTCCAGGTGCAGTTTCGGGTTTAGTCCTGGTTTGATGTGATGGATGCGCAAGTGTGAACGCAGCCTAAATGGGCTCCGTTTAGGAACAAATAATGACAAATGTAAGTCTGTCATTATTTGACAGACTTACATTTGTCCCTTAGTCTGTTTTAGACCTGGAATAGTCCTGGGTTAGTCCTTGAATTTAAATCAAACACTAAACGTTGATGTCCAAACCTCTGGGAGATGATTGCCTATCGACAGACATGTTTGTGAAAGCCATAATGTTGTGGTTTTTTTTTTTTTTTTTCATATCACAACATGTGCAGCAATTAAAACAGGCCAAGAGCCGCTCGATTAGATTAGCCTTGGTAAATTGATTGCCAGTGCGTTGGTGTCTTCTTTGGGATAGTGCCACTGATGGCGGGGCGAGCCGAGCGTGCCGTCGACTAATCTGATCACTCAGCGCCTAATGCGATCGGCAGCGCCAGCCACTGCAGATTGGGATTAATGTGCCAATAGGGCGGTAACGCAGAGGTGTGGAATGGAGATAACACATGTAAGATCAATACAGGTTTAAGGATGTCACAGGATTTAACTTTATCAGTCGCTCCTCCTGGTCGCACATGGTTAGGCCTTATAGTAACGTCATTGAAAGGGTATTTTATGTTTGTATGATGTTTTCATGTTATTTGGTGGCATCATGGTTAATGTTTCTGCCTCACAACACAAAGGTCCCAGGTAAATTCATTAACCGAGTGTGGAACTTCTGTTGTTCTGTGTTCTGTGTCTAAGGGTGCGTTCACACTAGGGCTGCAGCTACGATTATTTAGTAATCGAGTAATCTATCAATTCTTTTCTTTGATTAATCGAGTAATCTGTAATTTTTCTTTTACATACCGGAAAACCACTTAAAACATATTAAATCATTTTCAATTCAATTCAATTCAATTTATTTTTTGTAACGCCCAAAATCACAACAGTAGTTGCCTCGAGTGGCTACAGTGGAAAACAAAATAAACAGTGTTCATAGGGACTTGGAAATGTCCCAACGTCCTGTGTCCTTAGACAGATGTCCCAAGCTCCCCTGTCCTTAGACCCTCCTTCTCGGTCAGGAAAAACTACCAAACCTCTTTGGGAAAAAGTAGAAACCTGTAAAAGTTCCACAGTGAAGGAGAGATCCGACTCTCTCGGACGGACAGGCGGACGCGCCTCAATTTGCAGATACACGGTGGAGCTAGACACACTCAGGAGGAGAACCAATTCTTTGAGGCCGATGAAGAACCGTTCATATGGAGTAGAGACCGTTTCTCCAGGCAGTTGAGGAGCATCTGGATCCACAGGTCCTCGATGTGCCTGCTCCACTCCTGTCGGGGAAGTGGGAGAAAAAGAAGGAATAGCGATGAACAAATTGCCAGTGAAATTAAATATTAAATATTGTTTATAGAAAAGTAGTAGGAAACAGCGCGATAGTGCTCAAGCTGCCATACTTCCCGCAGCATAGTTGCTCCTAGGGCAGCATAGCTGGGAACTGTAGGTTTTTATTTCTGTTCCTAACTGGCCTGACCATAAGCGATTTCAAAGAGGAACGTTTTAAGCCTGGTCTTAAATGAAGAGACTGTGTCGGCCTCTTTAACATGGACAAGAAGCTGATTCCACAACACAGGAGCTTGGAGCTAAAACGCTCTACCTCCTACTGTGCTTTTAGAGACTCTTTGGACCACCAGAAGTCCAGCATTTTGTGTTGGATGATAAAGGTATTATAGCATCTTTGAGGTAGGATGGGGCCAGGTCATTATTAAACATAATCAAACATAATCATAATTAAACATTATAGTTCATAGTAATAAACAAATAAAAAATAAGGGGTTTCTGCTTAAAATAACACATTTTATTCTTATTTTCACATAAGTATGTCTCCAAAACAACAACATTTCACTTCTGAAACTGTTCTGTTTGTATATAAAGAATATATATAAAGGGCTAATGTCACCAGTGTTTGTAAACAGAGGGTAGCTATGAATTAATATGCGTTTATTTCACATAAATTAAAATAAGACATTTGTTTGTAAAACTTTATGTTGGGTGGGACCAGTGATCCTGGTGTTTTGAGCGGTGGCTCTGCATTTTGCCCCAATGCCGCAAAGCAGAGTTGTTGTTGTGTGGGGGAGCGCGGGGGTCCATGGGGGCTGGGGTGGGCAGCACGCAGAGCTAGTTGCGGTGGTTAGAGTTTCAGCTCGGGACACTGTGCTCTTACACTCAACAAAATTCTTCCCAGTCACACTTGTGAGTTTAAACCGTGCGGCTCCCTCCTCTGTTGAGCTCTCGTTGCTGCAGGTCCTCGCGGAACAAGCTCGGTGTGAAACAAAAGCGCCACAAGTCGTTCCGTAGATCCACAGATTCTCGTGTTTTTAATTAAATATGTAAATGAAGCGAATAATCAAAGCAATAAAATAATAATCAGAGATTTTTTGTAATCGAATTACTCAATTTACTCGAGTAATCGTTGCAGCCCTAGTTCACACTCTAAATTATTATTATTTAGTCTTAAATTGGTCCCATTTTTGTCCTGACTTTTTTTTTTCCTTTTCTAGTCCTTGTTTTGTCCTGATCTTTTTCAGGTTTAACTCTTATTTTGGTAAATTAACTTTTGATTTCTTGATTCAATGGCTATAAAACTAAATTTGATAAGGATGAAGCTAAAGTTTGATTTTTTTATAGACAAAACTGTTTTAGATCAGAAACAGATTTTTTCCTGTCATTTTGGTGTAATTCATGTTTTGTCCGAGTCATAAAACTTCTTCTCTCAGCACATAGCAGGTTTTGGAGTCTGTGCACGGTCCACAAAAACAATCATTTGATTACAAAATTGGTTGACAACTACTTCAATAATCGATTAGTTGCGATTAATCGATTCACTTGTTTTTAGTCCCAATTTCATGTGGTGAATGTGCACATGTGAACGCGGCCTGAATGCCTCCGAGTGCTTTGGTGTCCCGCACTGCTAAGAACATTTACAGGGTCCATTTTGAGTCTCTGTGACTCCTCAGTTTCGTTATCTCTACGATCTGACCCACACTACAGTCACAACACCACAACCGCAAAGGAGTCCATGCAAAAACAACAATCTATTCAGAAAAGTAGGGAATTTGGATGTTGAAAGGCAGATTCATCTCACGATTCATGCTGAAATCATCAGCTAACTCCCTCCGTCTTCTCTCTGCTGCTGTCCCATCTTTATCTTAATCAAATCAAATTACTAAGCGCTGACAAACCTGCTGTACACCGGCTGCAGGAAAGCGCTCTAGAAGAAATTAAGATTGATTGATGACATTTGTTCATACATAACTAAATTACACTTGATAGCTTTGTTGTATAATCTGCATACATTTGAGTCATCTGACGTGTCTTGACTGAGGGTAATTTAGACCACATCGATCAAAGCTCACAATAACTGACTTTTATGATTTCCCCTACCAGAAAAAATATTATTGGTTGGCACAGTTACAACAGCTCCAGCTAATCTCCTCAGCATTTAGACAAATAGGGCTGCAATGATTAATCAGAATAACAGTAATCGTATCGTATCATTATCTGGACTATATAGACTCTAAATCACATGCAAAAAGACATTTCATTACAAAGATCATGGCATTATTATATCAAAATGTCTCATTTTCATTAATAATACACATTCTTTTTTAAACATTCTCTATCTCAAAGCTTTTAGTCAGCATGTCGTATTCAAAATGTATTCAAGAGATCTCAAATAATCGTTTGACTAATCAGAATAAATATGTACCTTTTTAAGATTATTTGAATGACACGCAAACCACAAAATGTGACAGATAATTAGAAAGATACTAGATAATTCTGCTCTTAAGATATCATTTTCTTACTAGTCGAACTAAACTAAAATAATTGTTACTTGCAGCTCTAATAAAAATATAACATAAGAGAAAACAATCTCTTGATTCAGGTTAATGTTTAGAAGTGCACAATCATACAGAAATATAATTAATCAGGAAGAAACTATTATCTTCCTTCCAAATTTTTGTCTTCTTCTAAATGAGCACAGTTTTCTCCAATTGCACACCTGTTTTTGATACTTTTTCAAATCTATTTTCTGTACCCACGCAACGCTCCTTATCCTTATCATGCTTGATATGTTTTAATATATTTGCAAGGTTTCAGGAGTTGAATTTTTGCAGAAAAGACGCATTCAGAATCACCAGTCAGACCTGCCCTCTCTCCGCTCTGACCCCCCACATACCTCTGCATGTGGGGGAGCCGTCATATCTATTGATCCCATTGATTCTCTGTGCTCCCGGGGTCGCCATTATGTGTAAAATGGTGGACGAATCCTTTGCAGCACTTATCACAGCGATAATAGGGCTGTTCCTGTCCCCTGGCTGCTCCCTTTCACCCAAATGCCACATTAGCATCGCCGTGGCTCAGCTCAGGCCCCACGGAGACGCACAGAAGCACCTGCCCTGCCTATAGATCCGCAGACATCATGGTTTATGCATCATCACGATTTTTTTTCTCCGAGGAGCTGAAGAGGCAGCGTCCAGACTGTGCGAGAGAATGGACACCGAGCTTTGGGTGTCACTTAAAATGGAGCCCAGTGACACGAGAACACAAAAGGCTTTTACAAAATACTTCAGTCGTATCAGAAGTCTGTCATCAAACGAGCTGAGAGAGAGAGGGGTTATTTCTACTCTGTGATGCGCAGGACCTTTGATGCACAATACAAAGAATCAAACCGTTATGGTGGCCTGGATGTTTCAAGATACTGTAGTTATGAGAGCCATACAGCATTTGGTGTGATGCTGAGAATAGGAATGTAAAGATTATTCACTTAATTGATCATTGGGATTGTTCAGGGCGAGAAGCAAAATAAAATCATTTCAATTCGATGTATGCACCCAAAATAACCAAAGCAAGGTGGGTTCACAACTCGCCCCGTCAACCCTATATATTCTTGAATTAAACCGTTCACAGAGGTGGAGGTGTGGTCAGCGCCAACCGACCAATTAGAACAATGAAGCGGGAAAGAGCTGCGTACTTCTTGAGGAGCTGTCAGTCATGGTCAATAAAGACAAGGATTTTTAAAAAGCCAAAAGAAAAGCAGATGCTGGCACTTTGCAGCCAATCATTACCATGCGCGTTACGGTACTGAGAGAGTTCATTTAGAATATCGTATAAACCAGACTAAACCACCAATGTGCTAAAATCCTGATTAACTTATCATACAGCACCATGAGCGGCCCCCTCCTGTGTCATTAATGCCACTAAAGAAAACGATATTGTCATTTCACATCCAGTTGTACTAAATACCAGGCGAGTGTGCTAATGTGTGGAGCAAGAAAGGAATTATGACGTTTTCCATCAGTGCAAAATGTGGATTCAAACATTTCTGCAATTAGACCATCATTTTCTACAGAAGAAATGACTTTAAAGGTGCACCATGTAACTTTTCTAGGAGAGGGTTGCCTGGAGACACAGCATACTTACTACACAGCATACTTACAGCATACTTATCTATCCCCATGGAGACAAGCAGAGGGCTTTACCTGGCCAAGTATTAGGTCTGATCTGTGAAGAGGACCTCGCTCACAGTAAGAGTTCATGTTTTTATGGTATTTTTGAGCAATTGAAACATGTGTAGTTGAATAAATGGACCAAGGCAAAAATGTAAAAACAAAACGTACTTTTATATTGAAAAAATTACAGTTTGACGTTCTGGTTCCATTGTGTTTTATTGGCGAAGTGGGTCTTAAGTACGTCTCCAAATGTAAGTCACCTTGAGCTGCGTGAGCTGTGACTAATTTAAAACAACAGGCTTAGAGAACACTATCATTTGCTGCTTCTGAAACGCTTGAGGCAGAGAACCCTGCTGACTGTAAATGTAGAGAAGCGGAGACTGCGAGCCGACATTAAGGCCACTCCGGTGTCGATCACAGAAGAGGCAGAGGCTTCAAGCTGGAGTGAGGAAAATGTTAACCGTCTGTGGTGGAGTGAGCGCTTTGCTAAAGGGCAGCGCGGATGGATAAAACGAGCACAGAGACGTGTCATTTCTTCCTCTTTGTGTTCTGAAGGCAGATATGCTTGGATTGGAAGATATAAATCATTTATTTTAGTTGTTGAGGATGTTTAATCTTGAGTGGAAAAAAACTGTAAAGTGGAAACAAAAAGATTGCTGGGTTGGGTATAAGGCTCCATGAAATTGGAAATTATTATTATTATTATTATTATTATTATTATTATTATTAAAGATAAAGAATAAAGATAAGATAAAGAAGATTAAAAAAAAAAAAGTACAGTGACAAAACCAAGACTTAATCAAGGCTAATTTAGACTGAATAAGGAAAATCATGTTCATGTTTTCATTTTAAAAACATTTCTGTCTGTTGGAAGACATACATAAGATATACATTTAGTTTGTCGCCATGCTGATTATTGCGAGTATTTCTGCGATATATTGTGCAGCGCTTGTTGGTTACATGGTTTGACTCTCGTGTTCAGTAGCTCTCTGCTGTTAAAGGAGACCTATTACGCAAAATTGACTGTTAGGAGCTTTTAAACATAATATAATTTTTCTCTCTCGTCATTAAACCACTCAAAGTTGCAAGTAGAGTGATTCATGTATGTTTGAGTCAGTCCAGGTCTTCTCACACCTTCTCACACCTACTTCTCTTTACTTTTATTTTCATATTGATTCGCTGGCGTTGTATACTAGAACTCTATAGAAGACAATAGTACAAAAGGTTGTCTTTGATTAGCGATAGAGGTTGTTGGAGTTGCCGGATATGTTTATTTTTGTAATATTTGCAGTATTTGGAGTCGTTCTGTTTGGTGTGTGGTTGGTGTAAACAACTCACCTGCTGCGCTCAAGAACAGACTCACACTGTCATTCAGAGAAAATACACCAGGACTTTGCTGCAGGCGGAATGAAACAGAAGTCTGAAATGAAGAGAGGGCTTTACACAACTGAAAGAATATGTGCTATTGTGCGTAGTAAAAGAATTAACCTATAAACTACTGTGCACTGTTTCTACTAGGATTGTAATATCAAAAATCAGAAACTAATTGATTCTAAATCTATATCGAAACAGGACAGAATTTGATCTTTCCTGAACAGTTTTAAGAATTATATTTGCTACCACATGGTAACATGAAGAAAGTGCTATTAATTTATATTGAAAATTAGAGTCTATTGTCTAAAAAAAGTGCGTAATTTGTTACAAGTGCGGTAATGAGTTTAAAAAATTGAGTTTAGATTTTGGTATCGTCACAAAACAAGCCTTTATTTGAACGACACATTAGAAATACATTCATCCAAAACCACCCTTATAAATGTTCTACTAGTGAAGAGTGCTTGTCTCCATGGATATGTTAATGCTTTGTCTGGAATATTCCACATTTAAAAAGTCATGTTTTGCATGTATTTCTGCGCAATAAAACACCTGTAATTGAATAAATGCAATATAGATTACTTTAACGCCTCACTACATATATACTTGAATGTGACATATTGGTAGAGGTTATCTTTGCTCAGTTCGCATATAATATATAAATGATATTGCTATTGCACATTGGACAGCCCTGAGGAATGTGCTGCTGTTTTTGTTTATTTGTCAAAAGCCTTTCTTGTATTCTCTTGGAGCGTCTGGATGCTATTGGGTTTGATACCAATTCTAAAAAATGGTTTTCCGATTACCTCACAAATAGAGCTCAAGCTGTTTTTGCTGATGGCTTTCAATCTGAATTTTCTTACCTTAATAAAGGTGTTCCTCAAGGCTCTGTCCTTAGACCACTGTTATTTACAATGTATATGAACTCAATTGGGCATAATCTAAACCACAGTAGCATCCATTTATATGCAGTGAAATAGATCAGTGATTCAAAATATTCAAGAAGATTTTCACTTCATCCAACACAACTGTGTTATTTTAGAATGATTAATGAATTCAAATAAAACAAAATGTATGCTCTTCTCCAAAAAATATATCTATTCTCACGGTAATATGACTGAATAAGTACCCCATTACAAATACTTGGACATCTGGATCAATGATAAACTCCTTCAACAAACACATACAAGATGACAAATAATCTAAAAGCCAGATTGTCATTCTTCTTTAGAAATAAAACATGTTTTCCTTTTAATTGTAGAAAACAGTTAATCCAGGCTACATTTCTTTCAGTTCTAGATTATGGTGACATTATATATATATATATACATTCTACAGCAACAGAGTTAAAACCTCTGAACTCGGTTTTTCATTCAGCTCTAAGGTTTATTACAGGAGAAGATACAGAACTCACCACTGTCAATTATGTTCTAAAGTAGAAATGGCAATCATTGGATGCACGAAGAGAACAGCACTGCCTTTTTGTTTGTTTATAAGGCTCTAGTTGGCATTTTGCCTGATTATTTAACAAGTTTATTGCACATCAGATCAGGTATTCACAGTTTGAGGTCTCAGGACATTTTCATTTTACAATCCCATCGTTTTATAACAACAAAGACAGGAAAAAGGCTTCAGCAACTTTGCTCCCTCCTGTGACACAAAACACACAGACTTTTAAATTAAATCATTTTATGCCTTAATGATTTTAAAGCACTGGTCAAGGACTACCCGCTGTGCCGATGCACTTGTTTTGTATTATTTTATCTCATATTGTATGTATAAATGTGTTTTTTATGTATTGGTTATTTTATTTAAGAATGTTTTATTTGTGTTTAGTATCCTGTGTTTGTTGTTTTATTTGTGTAGTAGTTTTAACAGGTGACCCATGAAAAAGTTTTCTCATTGGGTTTTCCCTGTATAAATAAAATAAAATGAATAAATAATAAACTTCCTGTACATGAATAATCAAGTCACACTATAAACCCCACATATTCACTAAGATACCATTTTACAAAACAAAACTTGCAATATTCCCCATAAGCAATTTGAAAGTTTCAAAGTTTGAAAGACAGTGTTTGTTATCGGGCAGAGCAGTAGCATCTCCTTGGAGACCACCACCAGAAATATTACTATTTCCATACTTGTCTTATATAAATATTATTAATCTGAGTTTGCGTTCCCATTGACTTTATTTGCGCGTTAACAGTGTTTTCATTGGCAACTTAAAAGCTGTTTCTTCCAGCTCGTACCTGCTTATAGAAGAAAACTAAACCCACAAAAACAACTTGAGTGATTAAGTACATTTGCAGTGCTTTTCAAGGTGATGTTTAGCAAGGCAGAGATGAGTCTGGATTACATTTTTAGGGCAGATATTTTTTAGTTAAAATTACATTTGTAGCTTGCCAACAGTGCATCATTTCTCAAAGCAGAGCGTCCAGGAGACCACAGGCAGCAAACATGTGAAATTGGGGTTTTATGTAAATTAGTCAAGGAAAGGGGAAAGACATTTCTCATTGGTCTACAAACGTAATTTTATCTTAATTTTCCGCCCAATATGAAAAAGTTCCCCAGACATGAAAATATGGAAACAATTATGCTGCCTTCAGGTCTCCGGGAAAATCAGGAGAGAGAGTAATGAATGAATTTAAGCGTGGATTTCACCCGAGCGCACACTGCATTAAACCTATTGTGCAAAAGATGTTTGTCGAGTTGTGAAAAACTATTGTTAAAGGTGCACTGTGTGACTTTTCTGGTGGAAGGTGTACGACATCTGCTTGGCTCCATGGCGATGTTATTGCTTTGTCTTTAATGTTCCGCTGTATGGCATTCAGTGGTGAAAGTAAAATATACAGTACATTGTACACTGGATACTTTCTAATTGGCTAACAAACAAAAGAAAAATGTATAAATAGGGGAAAAAAAAATTAAAAAGGGAAATCGATTCTGATTACCAAATATTGATAATTCTTTCTTCTCAAAAAACGTGTGTGAAATATTTGTACTGTCTATACATTTTGGTATATTTTTATAGGGTACTTCAGAACTTTTACAAAAAAAATTTTTTTTAAAGATTTTAATTGTATTATTTTTTATTTTTTTCATCTACTTGAAGTAAAATGTTTTGTTCCTGTATCTGCACTTTTACTTAAATAACATAACTGTGATCAATAAGATATAAATAAAATGGGTATATCTCTTTCCACCACTGATGTCATTTATACATTCTCGTACTGCATGGCAGTTTTTCAATGTATTTGTTGAGTCTATAAGAAACACCCGACGTCCGTTCATAAAACACAGATATCGCTAAACCAGTCATTTGTTATAGCTGATGCCCATTGAGGAACTATTTTTAGCTTGCTGTCCAATTAGCATGTGCAAAGTAAAAGGAAGCCGCCCACGGGCACATATGCACACAACTCAACGCTGTCTGCACTCATCCAAGATTATCACTGGAGACTGACTCATCACCTCACGTGTATACAAATGGTGACAAGAAGAACGCCTCTTTGCAGTTGACTTGGCCCATTCAGTTAAATTCCAGTTAGTTGAAAATGGAGGCGTCTCTGTGTTTTTTAAGCCCTCACCACGGAGGTCCGTCAAGTTGATTGTGTGGGTATCTTTGGTCGCTAAAGCATCTTGCGGCGGCTTATTTTGGGCCGAATCTAAATTTGGATACATGTTCTAATCATCATTAATTCTCAATAGCAACAATCATAATCTCATACATCGTGGAGAAATACTAATGATGTAGATGCTCTGGGAGTTAAAAAAAATAAGTACAATTGGGCAAACGTTGGTAACTTTTTGTCAGGGAAAAATAAGGGGAACACTTTATAATAACCTACAACTTTTAATAGCCTTAATAAAGAACGAACAAAGGCTTATTTTATACATCGTTATCTCCAGCAGCAGAAATTAAAATAAAAATAGCACCAACGATTAAAAGGACTGGGACCGACATTGTAATTGACTTATCAAGAAAATGGAGAGGATCACCTTTGGACTTCATTTTTGCGACCAAAATGGTTTGTTTTGGACTTTTGTTTCTTTTATATTTTTTATGATGTCTTTTATTATGAAGCTTTTTGTGATGTTTTAATTTTTATCTCCCATATTCTCTCTGGCATTGTTCACTTTTTTAAAGTGTTTTATAATATTGAAACAAATTTAAAAAAAAAAAAAAGATAATTTACAATTAAATAATAGTTTATTAAGAACGAGTCTGTCTTGGTAACTACTTAATTAAGTCCTAACATCTAACCTATTCATTAAATTGTTACTAGCCTGAATCATAACAAATAAATAATAATGATTGCTCATGATGATTTAAGTATTTTTTCATGCTTCTGCAAACAATTAAATACCTTGTCCTATGTACAAACCCTGTAGTTTAGACTTCTACATACATTTTCTGAAATGTATGATGTATGACTGTTATGTACTCATTTTGCGTAGTTCACATTTCTCTCAAATGTTGCACGCCTCGATGTGTTTCAAAGACTTGCTTTTAAAACTAAATCCAACTATTAAAACATTGAAAATCTACTTCGCAATCGCAATGTTGATTAGAAAAATTGCAGTTGGATATTTTTTCCTAAATTGTTCAATTAACTGAATCCCCGAAATGGCAGTTCTTTGTCATTATCTATCAAAACAGGTCTATGAAAGAAACCATTTTCGTTAAGTTTCCCCCCTCCCTTTATAGTGAAGCGTAGTGTGAATAGTGGATAAGTGCGATGAAAGTACCTTAATTATATTTTGCCTGATGACACTTTAAAAGTATTTGTAGTTTGAAGTATAATCATCCATGTAGGTTTATTATTGTACGTACAAAGTGCATGGAGGACCTCATCAGAACTTCAAAAACATGAAGGCAAAGGACTGTGACGAACCGCTGAAAGAATGTAATTATTTGTCCCTTAGTGTAAAAGTAGATATGGGCTTTTTAATTGACACAAAAGACACAATTATAGAGTGATATTTTCAAAGCTCTTTGAGTCAAAGCAATGAACCGCAAACAGGTCATTCAAAAAGTAATTTATTTACATACTTTTACTTTTGGAAGAAAATTGTTAATTCATTCTTGAACCCAAAGCAGCAGACTATGGTTCAGTAGGTTGTAGAATTAGGTGGTAAAGATGTGTAGGTGTAGTATTTGTTGCAGTAGGTGTAGTAGGGATAGTTGTTTTTTTTTTTAGTGTAGTAGTAGTTGTTGTTGGTGTTGGTGGTGGTGGTGGTGTTGATGTTGTTGTTTTATAGATGTATTAGTAGTAGTAGTTGTATTTGTAGGTGTAGTGGCAGTTATTTTTGTAGGTGTAGTAGTAGTAGCTGTTTTTGTAGGTGTAGTAGCAGTTGTTTCTGTAGGTGTAGTCGTTGTTGTAGTAGTTGTTTTATATGTGTACTAGTAGTTGTTTTTTTGGAGCAGTAGTAGTTTTTTTTGTAGGTGTAGTAGTAGTTGTTTTTGGAGGGGTAGTAGAAGTAGTGGTTGTTTTTGGAGGGGTAGTAGTTGTAGTAGTAGGTTTTGTTGTAGTTGTATTTTTAAGTGTCGCTGCTTTAGGTGTAGTAGTTGTAGGTGAAGTAGTAGGTTTAGAAGTTGATAGTAGGTGGTATGATAGTAGTAGTAGGTGTAGTAGTCATAGTAGTTGTCTAGTCGTCGTAGTTTTATTGTTAATGATAGTAGCACCTTTTCCTCTTTTATTTACAAGTACCTCTGGTTTCTGTCTGTGTAATTCCTTAATCCAAAATTATATTTTGTACAAAGCTTATGGCAGCCTTGTTTTCATGCATTTGGATTTAATTTCAGATGGATTATATTTGTACAGTTGTATAGAATTGTGACTATTTTTATTCCTAATGGTTTCCATCTTGTGTACAAAGCTGTGCCCCGGAGTCAGCTTCATCGTCTTAAAAGGGATTTGTGAAAGATTTAACACCAGTGAGAGAAACAGTTCTGAGATGATTCACTAACGTATGCACACAGGCCAAGAACATACTAATTCCAGTGCTAAATCAGGAATGCAGTACGTGTTTTCATCGGAAATGTTTATGAGCTTCTATAACACTGATGGGGGTGTAATAATAGCTCTGCTGCATTCAAGGCATGTTGGTCTATAGCTGACTTTTTGGATATTTCCTATTGCATAGTTATAGAAAACATTTTAAGTTACTTTTGAAGTTGATGGTAGTGACGGTCCCAAGTCCGGAGCCGCCCCAAGTCCGGAGCCGCCCCAAGTCCGGAGCCGCCCCAAGTCCGGAGCCGCCCCAAGTCCGGAGCCGCCCCAAGTCCGGAGCCGCCCCAAGTCCGGAGCCGCCCCAAGTCCGGAGCCGCCCCAAGTCCGGAGCCGCCCCAAGTCCGGAGCCGCCCCAAGTCCGGAGCCGTCAAGGAGTAAATTGTATTTTTGTAACGCCCAAAATCAGCAGTTGCTGGGCAATTCATAACCACAAAGGCCTAATATATTAAAACTGTATATAGCCCAGAGTCGAATCAAAACATGACTCATATTTCTCCTAACCACAATATTTATCTCTTTTTATTTTTGCATTTATGTCTAAAACAAAGTCTATCTCTGTCTAAAGTTCCTGAAAGTTCTCCTTGTTCAGCTCCCCTTGTGTTTTGACCTGCTCTGACTCCAGAATCCGACGAGCTCATTAAAAAGACGCTGCGGTTTGTTCGCTCTGACAGTTCATAAAAGATTTCTCCGTTACTGGAGTTTGCGTTGTGTTTTGGGGGAATCGTTCGTCTTCCCACCTGCCGTCAGCCCTCCTCACGGTGCCACGCTTTTGTCTGAGTGAGATATCGAGATGGAGGCAGTTCTGACACTTTCTCATGGTTGCACCTGTCATGGAATTGAATTGAAGCCAAGCAACTGTAACATGACAAGGAGCCGGTTTACAGTGTGCATTTTATTCTAAACGGCTGGAAAATAGTGTAATCTACAAGAAGAACAACATTTTGGTGTAATGCCTGGATAGAAAACATTAAAATAATTCACATTTTGCTGCCTCATAAACTTAAGAATGCTTCATTATGCTCACTGGCTAAGGCAACATGACAAAAAGTACCGTAGTTTAAGGTAACAAACTTTATTCTTATTGTTTTTCTCGTAAAAGCAGTACTTTCTGACAAAAACCTGACTGCTCTGCACCGACTGCATCTAATAATTAAGTGTTTAATTGATTGCAAACCCAAAATAGGCGAACCACTGCTACTTTGCCGTCTGAAAAAAGTTGTTCTGAAGCTGTGCCTGAAAATGAATGCCTGTGGCTACTATTCATGTGTGAAAGGGTTTGTGAGAGCTAGAGTAACTAGTTGGATAGATTTGGATATATACTATGTGGACAAAGACGGATTTCAGAGCTACTTCTGAAACTGATATTGTTTGTTTATTTTGTCTTGTTGGTACATTTATTTATTCAGAGAGTAAGGATACATGCATGAATTCAACAATGAAATACAAAAAACTGCATTTCGGCGACAGCACCACCGTCAGTGTCTCCATCTCCTACATTGTCGTATCTATCTTATCTATAAAGCGTACATCTTGCTGCCTAATAAAAAACGACTTCCACCACAGTTTCCTCCCAAGTTATGCAAATTAAGAATGACTACTCAGGAACAGGATTTTCTTCAGTTGTACTTTAACTGTAGAGTTTTAACACTTCCAAATACATAATTAACTTTGCCTAATTATATGGAAATATGTTCAAGATTGTCCCTGGAGAGTTGCCATAATGAATGAGATTTGGACGTCCACACAATTTATGGGCTAATGGACAGAAGTAATGATGTAGGTGGAGAAAGGATGGCTTAATTGAGGGATTTCTTGGACTCTGAGCTTATTCTTCTGCTCAGTATGGTCTTAGCTGTTTAAACAGTAATTAAGGTTCATTCAAGTGTGGACAAAGTGAATGGATTTATGGGAAGAAGAGGGTCACCAAGTCTGTTGAAGTTGGAAGAGCATTTGGACATATTTTAGGTCAACAAGATTCATAATTGTCAAAAGTAAAGGGCATTTCTGTTCATTGTGGTTGGTTTGGTTGCTTTTTATGTTTAAGTATTTGTTCAGAGTTGTTCTAAAATGTGGTGTAGTTCTACTTTTATTTGGTTTGATCCCGGTTTAATCTCAAAGCGCCACTTGGTCACACACTCAAAACTGGGGTTTTTTTTTTTTTTTTTTTTTTTTTTTTTTTTTTTTTTTTTTTTTTTGTTTTTTTTTTTTTTTATTTTTTTTTTTTTGTTTTTTTTTTTTGAACCCGGAACTAAATCTGATCTAGCCTAGGATCCAAACCTGGGAACATTCATGTTCCGTGAACCAATTATTGTTTTGTGCAGATACTGAAAAAATATGCAAGTTACAGCCCTAGAGTTGGGTGAAATTCAGATTTAGACAAAGATTTGTCTAAATTTGTCTAAAAAATCCATACAAATTTCAACAGAGTTGCTTGTAACGTTCCACAATGTAGTTAAACTTTATTTTTCTCCATGAAGACAAGAAGGTGATGCCAGTTTACTAGTCAGATCCTTGAAAAGAACGCATGCAATATAAACACCTAAAAGATATAGGTTTTACTAACTAACTAAAAGTTGCTCTCAAACCAATTAAGTATCTCTATGATTTAACCTTTGCTCTCTTAAAACCAGGAGATTACAGTGATCACGCAAATACGCACATTTATACAGACAACCACAAGTAAACAACAATGAATTTATCTGTAAAAAGGCAGAGTCAATTTTTTATTCCCTCCTAAATTTCAAGATAACTCATTAAATACTTTCTCTTTTCTGCTGTTGTGAATATAAATCCTCAAAATGCCTTCAGATAATTGGTAAGCTAATTATAATGTTGGTTGACAAAGATGCCATACCGTGGAACATTCCCGGCAAAACAATAACATCGCCATGGAAAAATCTTGTGCCAGTATTTGGTCCATTAGTTTGATTAAAAACCTGGGTCCTTCTTGCTTGGCACTAACATTGCTAACCCATTACTGTAAATATCTTGAACAATATTAAAAATAGTTTCGTCTTTTAACCATTTTTTAACTTAATCATAGCAGACGCAGGTGTGAAGTGCAGTTTCAGCTCATTTAGACCCAGTAAACTGCGCTTGAGAGGATTTAAAGTTGTCTTCAGTGTTGTTTGTTAGCAGTTAGCACCCGGCCCACAGCGGAGCAGCCCACAGGAAACTCCCACTCGTCCAGATGGCCTGTCTCCTCAGCACTGCCAAGACCAGCCGAAGTGATAGAATTACTGGATACTCAGGCTTTCAGAAACGTGTTCCGATTTATTCTCATCAAAGTAACACGGTTGTTATTTAGGAGGAATTTGTTTTTCACCTTGTTTTGTTTCTGTTTTTAAATTTCAATACATTAACCATTACTGAAAACAACAAAACTAAAAGGTAAATGGGTGAAGAGACCAGTTCAGCTTAGATTGACACATGTGGGCAGTAGTGGCTTAGTGGTTTTCAGTTAAATGCGGACCAAATGCCGTCCTTGTGTCCTTGTGTCCTTGTGTCCTTGTGTCCTTGTGTCCTTGTGTCCTTGTGTCCTTGTGTCCTTGTGTCCTTGGCTAAGACAATTGATCCATCTTGCCTATGCATTTATGTGTCATGTGAGTGAGTTGTCAGAACTTATTTGAGCTCAGCAGCCCTGTGCAAAGTAATACGAGCGGAAGGAGGGGCATAATTGATGGCGACGCCCACGGCAACCGCATAAAACGGGACTACAGTAGGAGTCACACCTCTGCCAATTGTGCAGTGACTGAACAACTCTTGAACTAAAGTGCAAGGCAAATGTAGTAGCAGAAGTAGGAGTACAGCTGAGTGATATTTTTCACTTTTTATTTCACCTTAATTTATCCAGGTAGGTCGATAGTGAACCAATTCTCATTTACAACGTCGATTTTGTCAAGAGGCAGTGCATACAATACAAAATAATACACAGATAGAACATATGTTAACCCTAACCCTAACATACAGTTAAAAGTATGAAAAAGCCACTTAAAAACAGGTGTACTCATCCGAAACGACACGATTTAAGGACTGCTTGAAAGGCAGCTAAAGGATGAACGTACGGGGCTCATTCCAGCTAAATGGGATGAGGAGCGACCCAGAGAAGTGCGGAAATCACTAGAACCTCAGTTGCTAGTGAACTTGGATAATGAGGTGTTTTACCGATGATAGTTTTGTTAATGAAATGATACAACAGCCTGCGAGAATTTAAGTGAAGGCCAGTTGGCGAGAGAATACGGATCACAGTGATGAGTATTAGGAGGAGCACTAGTGACAAAGGTAAAGCTACAGGTCTGATCGATGACGTCGATTATTTTGCAGTGACAGTTTCTTATACATTTTGCTGAGCACCTTAAATGCGATCTACCAGCTTTTTACTGGTCTTGAAAATGTGAAAACAGAACTACTTTTGTTTTTCCTCTCCGCCGTAACGCATTCCTAGCATCTTAAGTATTCACGGCAGCGAGTTTGTAAGCGCGTTTGAAATCTTTCAGGGGCCAATGCATCATAACTTCCTGTTTTGTGGAAGATAAAATGGTCTTGTTCGATGCAGACAGCAAACAGCAATCTCATTTTAACCATGAAAACTGCATTTACAGTATATCTGTACTAGGGCTAAACAGACTTTTACTTTACTACTTGAAAAAATCATAGAAATGTATTATACTTTATCTGCACATGTGCCTTTGGTAAGGTCTTCTCACATCCTCTTTATCATGCTTAATGATAAAGCTTAGATGACCTCCTTTTCCTTTGTTACTTTTGCAGATTCAAACGTTTTCCTTTGAGTAAAGAAAGTTGCACGCTCTACGTTTTAGATACGCTGCTTGATGTACTTTTTCACTTTATGTTCCTTCAGTCCTTACTTTTTTTAAACCTTAAATTTTCAACTTTTTGTCTTAACTTTGTGTTCTTCTTAGATTTCTCCTCAAGTGCACTTGATCCCGGTCATTATCTGGTTCAGGCTGTGCAGAGGACAGAGAAAACAAGGCTCTGTCAGAACTGTGCAGTTAATTGTTAGAATTAGGCTGGCGCAGTCCCACATAGTCACAGGGCCACGGCGGTTAAGATGGCCGACAGCCTGGGGACACTTCTGAGTCGAGTGATGCCAATGAAATCATCAAAATCAACCTTAAATATATACAGGATTAAATCATGCAAAACTAGAATGTGGGACTAAACCCGGAACTATACCTGGGCAAGATCATGACTTAACCAGGCCTAAAATCAAAGACTATCAGGACTGAACTGTAGTCAAACAAAGATCAAACAATGACAAAATTATGAACACACCCTAAAATGCAACTTAACCCGGACTAAGATAGGCTTAAACACTAACTAAACGTGGCAAAACCAGGAACACTAAGAATAATTAAATCAAGGCTAAACCTCATATATCGTCCAAAAGTGGCAAAGGAAAGTTGCATCTGTATTTACTCTAAACATAAGATAACATTACCATGAAACCACATATCGGGTCGAAAAGTCAGGTAACACGATATAATATTATGCCTTAGTAAAGCATGAACAAAGATCTAATTCATTGTGAACACATACGTTTACTAAGAATTATTTAGGCTTAGTCACTACTTAACCCTAATACCTAACCCTAGCTCTAACCTTAATTAAATAGTTGGAAAGCCTGATTCATGTTGAATAAACTATATGTTCATTACAAATTCAGTTTTTGTTCATACTTTGTCAAGTCAAATGAGTTATTATAAATCAGGTCTAAACTGGCTAAACCAGGTCAGAATGTTGACTGAAACAGTTTAAATTGACTAAACTTCAAGTAAAGAGGGTCTAATGGGAGACAAAACCTTTAACTTTCTTCCAGTTAAACTTTTGAAGAGATTACTTGAAATGTAAATACCAGTTTCGGGTCAAGATCTAACAGATTCTGCTTGTCTCTCAAGAGCCTTACTCTGATATTGGGAACATACTAATGATGTCCATTTGTTGTGATGTTTTGTCACTTTTAACTTGTCAATCATCACAGGCTTAATTTGGCATCTGATCGCCTCTGGGTATTTCCAAACTGTGGACCGACTCCAATGAGATGCAGATCTTATTTGAACTTATTCATGGAAAAGTAAACCGCCAAAGAAGTACATATAGCGGCAAGAGGACAAAACAAAAGGAACTGATCAACCATGAATGTCATTGAATCAAGGCTGTACAATATTTAAGCTCACCTTTATTTCTGGCATAAACTTTATAAAGTAAACAAAAAACCTTGGAAGTGCTTTAACTTAAGGGGCACATTTTGTAAATTACATTCATCACACTAATGTTGTATCATTAAAAAAAATAATTTGAGCGAACGCCAACGCAAAGCAAGTTGGCATCTTATACAATGTATGTGTTTTAATTGCCTTTTTATATGACACAATCTTTCATTTCTCTTCAAATGCAAGAAAACTGAATACTTTTAGTTCGAGATGTTTTGGTTGAATACGGCTCCCTCAAAAATAAACCTCACTTGAACCAGAACATTTAGTAATTCTCTTGATGGCCGCAGCCGAGTAAAAGGTTTTTGCAGTGAATGTGGGTTTCTGCTGCTGTCAGTGCAAATACCCCGGGATGTCAACAAACCTGGCAGTTTGAAATGCTCTAGACGCACTTCTTCACCGAATGGACCACTGCAAAATCGGCTCAGAATCTGGCGTATTGAACACACTGGATTTAACTAAATTTGGGTGAAATCATGACTAAACTTGGACCAAGGATTAAAGACCAAACCTGATCTCATGTAGGACTAACTCTCCACATAAAACAAAGGCTAGAGGAACTTAACCAGAACTAAATTTGGGTGAATTCGAGCATAGACTAAACCAAGACTAATCCAGGACTAAACCGTATCAAAACTAGCACTGTACAAGGACAAAACCAGGACTAAATGATGCATAAACCACCGGACTGAGGGTGTGTTCACACTTGTACATTCACCACATGAAAACTGGGACTAAACCAGGACTAAATTTGAAACTAAACCAGGACTAGGTTAGGCCAAAACAAGGAACAGGACCAAACCACATCTGATGTGGTCAAAAATGGGCTAAATTTAGGACCAAATTAGGTCCTAAACTAGGACCAAGACAAGTGTGAACACAGCCTAAGGATAGCCACAGATAACGCAAGAGGAGCTCCAGGACCAAACCAGAACTAAGACAGGATCAAACCAGGGCTCATTTAGGACTAAATGATGCATAAACCACTAGGCTAAAACAGGAACAACCAGAACTAAACCAGGATCAAACAGGGCTAATTTAAGTCTAAATTATGCATAACCCACCAGGCTAAACAGGCCCAACCAACAGACTAAACCACCAGATCCACAAGGGCTAAACAGGACTATATCTAGAATAAAACCAGGACTAAGCAAGGACTAAACAAGAACTAAACCATCTGCACAACACCAGAATGAACTAGGACTAAAGCAGAACAAAGATAACTCAGGTCAAACTAGCACCAAACCTGAGTCTACAGGTTTATTGTCAAGTAGGACAAGTTGGGTTTGTTTAGCAATTGCAACAATTAAATGTAATAATTGTGACTTGTCAACTATTAAAATAATTGTCTTATGATCATCGTTATTGTTAACTGGACTCTATAATCACATGCAGAAAGACCTTTTTTAACAAAGACAGTGACATTTTGAAATCAAAATCTCCAAAAAGAATGATCAATTTCTGATTTTCATAATTAGATACTTTATGTTTAAATATTCTCTATCCAACTTTATTTGGTTAAAATTTTATTGAAAAAGTCTTATAATAAATAATTGTTTGACAAGTCGACTGCTAAAATAAAAGCCCTAAAAAAAACAAATGTCATTAAATAATTTCAAGATGGACAAGTTTTACACCATATTGTGAAACATTCCAGTTACTTAGTGCACATTTAATCATGACTAACCTAAATGAACTGGACATAATCAGATATACTTCAGTTTTATACAGCAACTAGTTCACAATGCCTTTCTCGGGACCAAAGCGAGGACCACATGTGCAGCAGGGCTTTTAGAGACTGGCTTGGACCCTGAGGATTTCATTTTAAATCAGGCAGCGTCTAAAGATGCCACGTGTCACACCACATCATGGACAAACATGAGCGGAACAGCACGTCCACGGTTTAGAGTCTGATGGAAAAGCAGCATATGGAGATGAAATATTCAAAATGGCACATCTGTGTACAGTAAGAGTCCAAATGAGGCTGGAGAGAGGCATTTTGTCAGCGTTTGTGCAGTAGAACTTCTGTCCTTTGTGTGAGTTCTGGAAAATCTGGATGATGTTTGGTGGATTGTTCTATAAAATGCTTTTATTTTGCTAAAGAACAACTTATTCATTTGTGTGCATTTATATATTTTATTTAGACAGAAGACAATTTTGGATTAATATTAGAGCTGCATGATAGTGTTTTTCTAAAGTATTCATATTGGGTAACAAATATCCATAATGCAAGAAAATAAAAATAAATTAGGTAATTTTAGTATTGATTTTCTCTCTCCTTTATTTTTTTTTTTTCACTTTCAATTACAAGTTTATTTTCTTTTTTTCTATTTTTTTTATTGTGACAAAGTTTTGTTGCAATTCTACTGAACTACTGCCCATATTGAATATCAGCATTCTGAGTATTCTGTTCTGTTTTTATTCCACTTTTTTTAATTAAAAAGTTTCCACATCAGCCAGTTCAGCAATTTGTTCCACCAATTTCACTCATTCAATTAAACGATGCAACAAATACTGGTTTTCCTGACACGAAACCCAACACGTTATGTTTTGAAAAGTTGTACTAATTTCCAAAATCTGCATAAATCATTTCAAACTTTGATGAGTATGGCATAAATAATAGGTTTAAACTTTATTCTTTCTTTGACCAAACATTCATATTGACACAGTTCTCATGACGAAACGCAAATGTCATCTTCATTTATCTTCTACTCTGAATACTTCCTCTTCCTGGACACTATAATTGTGTTGTAGGCTTTATTGTTACTCAAACTACTGGTTATTTGTGATCTGTTTTACACAAGAGTTAAGATTTTGTTATAATTTTGCGGCACAGATCCTGGAGCACTTTGTCCCTCTCGGCTCCTTCTGGTCTCCTCCTCCTAATTGTATCTCATTACGCACATGTGGCTAACATTAGACTCACAGATTGAGATCTCATTTGGAGGAGAGGATTTGTCACCATTTCAGACTTTGGATAATGTAGTGCGCTTTCATGTTTTATTTTACTAACAGAGTCTCAAGCTCTAAACGGCTGTGTTACTGTTACATTTTAAACACCTTTTTGATTGTGCACTTGTGTTATGATCAAGTTAAACATGGAGTTTTTGCGCAGCTTTAAATCTCCATTCAGAGAAAATGCGTCGAAAGTAAAAACCTGATGTATAAAGTTTGGATTATAAAGATCTTCTTGTCTCATTATGTTGTCATTGTCATGGCCTGAATCAATCAATACTTTTACAAAACATGTTAACTGGGGTGATAATAGATAATAGATATATATATATTTTGTTACTCACCCACACAGCTTCACTCTTATGCTCTCAGTTCAAGCACAAACCTCGTACTTGAGCTGACGTTTTCATTACAAAACCTGTTGATTTGCTCATAAAATTGGGCTGTTTGTACCATTATCATTGACACAATAATCTCTCTGCTACAATAACAAGTTGTTTCTATCCCTCCAAATGTTTTTTTAACTATTGAAATTTGTGAAATTGCCTCATGGTGAGATTGACATACGTTTTTAAAAATAGCCATCATATACAGTTCAGTATAATATTACAAAAATAGCTTACTGTATTAGCTGGAATTGCAATGCGTTAATTTGACTAAGACTCTATTTTGGCTTATGGTTCAATAAATGAAAGCTGGAACAATATTATTGTGGCTCAATATTTATGTGGCTTTTCTTTGCACCAACAGGGAATTTGGTGTTATTTTTTGGTATTATATTAAAATTTCAGCTGTAGCAGATCGAATAATGAACACATACGATTCAAAAATAATACTAACAAACTACTTAAATGTTACATTCTGCTCTCTATTTATTACCGCTCACATTTTCACAGTATGGTTCATTTGAAATTGAGTTTACGAGGATTTTTGTGTTATTATCTATACCGTATAAAGTACTTTCAAAGTTGTTGTTGATTCTGATTTTTTTGTCTGGAACAATATATCACACACATCCATTTAAAAAAAAAAAATCTGCTTCTCTTTCTCTACCTCGTGGTCCACCCTTTCTTTTTCTCCATCTCTTTTTTCTTCTCTTTCTCCTCCTCATCCTTCTCTCCTTGTCTCTCTGCCTCTTCATCATTCGTTGTTCATCAAACCTCCTCTCACATTGATCTCTCGGGTGCACAGAGCGGTCGAGCTACACCCAATGACCTCCTTCTGCTTTCTTCTCCAGTCTTCTTTCAAACCTCACACCCCCATTTTCACGTTCCCCCACATCTCCACTCCGGCCACAAGGGGGGCAACAGGACTTGTTCTAACGAAGGGCAAAAAATAGCCTTGAAATATAAGTCCCAGCTTGTCCGAGGGGAAGTGCGCGGCCAGAAGGGACCGTCTGAATCGAACACCTCAGTAAAAGTGTGAAGCAGCATGTTGGGCTGAGCGGGGGGCAGTGTGACGGGAGAATGATGCCCTAAATGGGGAACAAGGACAACTCGAGGGACTCTCACCAATTGTCACCACCGCTATCCGGCCAAGGATTAATTTTTTTATCCTTGGGACCAGCGAGTTTGGATGAAAATAGATATAATGATGGAATGTGACAAGAGCTAAGTCAAGTCCTTGTAGAGAATCGCAGATTTTTTCATTTTAAAGGATTTTTAGCCCGTAGTCTTTATTAGACAGAACAGTTGACCATGAAATGGGGATGAGAGAGTGGAGAGGACATGCAGTAAATTGTCAGAGCCGGGATTCAAACTCGCAACACTGCTGCCGGCTGCAGATGGAGCCTGGCAATGGTGCTGCCGCCTTAACCACTCGACCCCCAGGCAGCACAAGAGTATCACAGGTTTCTTCATGACTTTTACTAGCGAGTGATTATTTTTTTGAGTGAACATTTACTTACATTATGTAGTAAGATTTTCAGCCAGATAATGGTAAAAATATACTCACTGAAGGCTTCTGGATAGGGAATATTTATAAATGAATGAATGACACGTATTATTGATGAAAATTATCATGATTCAAATCATTATTTTCACATTTTGATGTAATAATGTTGCTGTCTTTAGCCCCATTCACACGTGCAGCTTGACCTGGGAATTTACCTGCATTTTGCCGGAGCAGCAACATGTGTGAATGGAGCCAGAACTGAATTCCCTTCATTTTTCAATACCAATGGTAAACTGCCAGGACTAATGTAGAGAAGGACATGTGTGAATAAAGCCATAAAATTGCTATTATGAGCTTGGTTTCCATGGTTACAATGGCGAGTTAAGTTCTGTTTTCATTCAGTTTAATTGCAGCTCATTACTGTGTTGACAGAACACAAAGAGACAAATGCCAGGTTAAATGTGAACGGAGCAACAGAGCAAACCTGGCAATGTTCTGGGACTGAAGCCTGTGTGAATGTGGGTCAGAGCTGAGTGTTCTGGCCATCTGGACCTGGCAATATACTGAGTGTGTGACTGGCATGTGTGAATGGGGCTTTTGTTATAAAATATATTTTGGCAAGGGCATATCTGTCTGTTTAGTCCTGATAACTATTCATATTTTTAAATAGTTTGTGAATATTTCAATAGTCGATTAGTCTTGATTACTCTACACTCAGGGCAGTCAGGGCAATCAAAGAAAGCAGCGATTGACCAATAAAATCAAAAATTACCATGTGTCACAACTATATTTAAATTGTTCCAAAATATGTTCAAATAAGCCTGTTTTCCCCTCCCCCTGCTGCTGAGTCTTGGCTGGAAGTCACGGTGTCTTTTAGTGGCCTCTACAGGCTGCTGAGCAGTACTGTGGGAAGCTTGGTTCTACTCCCGCAGTGGCACAATTTGTGCCCGTGTTCAGAGGCCCGCTCATGCTCCACTCTCCAACATGAGCTTTTAGAACCAGAGCGGACAGCAGCTTCTTTTAGAGGTCTGCACATGCGCTCTGAGGACCACACAGCCTCAAACCTGTGGATCTATGCTCAAACCAGGCTGAATAAACCTGTGCGAGACTCAAGGATGTTTGCAGGTTCTGCCCTAACTGAGCATGTGCAGAGAAGAAATGAAGCAACAGCAGCGCCAAGTTTCAACAAACTGACTTAAAAACTATATTTTAGAGACAAGTCTTTGTTTGAAGCTAAGGTTCTGTTCACGTTCCTTGATTAAACGTTAGTTGGAAATACAGGCAGTATTTTAATAAAATACAGCGCTAGTTTGTGTATTGAATTCTTCGGTGAAGTGAGACTATTCAATCTATCCAGCACTTTAAACAGGCAAGTCGGTTTACCTCAGTTGGAAAGGCGTTTGCAGTTCACGCTTGAGACCAAGGTTTGAGAATGACTTTTGCATGCAAGTTTTTTGGGGTTTTTTTGCGAGCAAATGTTATCACTTAATATTGATGAACAGCCCAAGTCTGCATAAAAGTCACCACACGCTATTGCTACACTCTTAAATGGGATTATTTTGATTGTCAAAACAGTGACTATAACTTTACTGTGTAAAAAGTTGTCGTTCTCTTAATAAGCAATTCAATTGGTAGTGTTATTGTTTATGTTTCAATATACTGTATCTATACAGCAGCCTCAGTTATTGATACTGTCACACCAAATGAAGTTTCACAATATCTTTATATTTTGGCACACCTCTGTTGTGTTTCAGAATTAGAATCAGAAAAGGTTTATTGCCATTGTCAATGAACAAAATTCACAAACATAGGAACTCTCGGCATTAAGGTGCAACATAAAACACAGATCAATAATAAAAACAGCATATATGAAATCAAAAGGGCATGCATTAAGAAACAATTTAAAATTACTATAGTATAAATAAGAATAAAAATAGTCATTACTATGTACACGAGAATTACAGTTAAATTTACAGTTGTAGTGCAGAAAGTGACAGTGAGTGATTGAATCGTTGTAGTTAAAGTGGCAGGTGCGAGTGTTCATGAGTCCAACGGCTGTGATCCGACCTGCTCGTCCCAGAGTCCTGGAGACGTACAGGTCCTGCAGAGATGGAAGTCTACAGCCGATCACCTTCTCAGCAGAACGCACAATGCGCTGTAATCTCTGTTTGTCCCTGGCTGTGGCTCCAGCGTACCACACGGTGATGGAGGAGGTGAGGATGGACTCAATGATGGCCGTGTAGAACTGCACCATCATCTGCACTGGCAGCTTGGCTTTCCTCAGCTGCCACAGGAAGTACATTCTCTGCTGGGCCTTCTTGATGAGGGAGCTGATGGTGGGCTCCCACTTGAGGTCCTGGGTGATTGTGGTGCCAAGGAAGCGGAAGTAGTCCACGGTGGTGATGGGGGAGTCTGTCATGATGAGGGGGGGCTGTGACTTTCCTAAAGTCCATGATCATCTCCACTGTCTTCTGGGCGCTGAACTCCAGAAGGTTGTTACCGCTGCACCAGGACACCTCCGCTGTCCACCTCCCTCCTGTAGACAGACTCATCCTCGTCCGAGATAAGCCCGATGAGGGTGGTGTCGTCCGCAAACTTGATCAATTTTACGGGGTCGTGGCTGGAGGTGCAGTTTGTGTACAACAGTCTGTGGTGTCCAAACACGCATGAAGCTCCTCCACTGCCTCATTGGTCCACTTCTTAGGATTCCTCACTGCAGGTTTTGAGAGCTTCAGCCTCTGTCTGTACATGGGGATCAGGTGAACCTGTAGTATATCAAGCACACAAGCACCTAATAGGTAAATAATTAGTCAGTGTTGTCGGAATTAGTGAGTAGTCTTTGACAAGGGTTAGCTTGTGTTTTATCACACATTGTCATAACAGCTTTACAACATTGCTGTGTTGGCAGAGCTGAACTTCTTCTCGAAGCGCAAGGTGGAGCATGCGCACTGTTAACAAGTACAGCATCCGGTAGTAAACAAATAGCCCATATGGAATCATTGCTAGAATGATCTACAAATGTGCAGATGGGGAACACCCCACAAGCACTGCAATTTGGAAGGTTCACTGACCCAAATCCAACTTCTTTGGTATAACCCTAGTTTAGATCTTGTTTAGTTTCTTTTTAGACCTATAGATAGTTGATGGTACTTGGAAGGTTATTTAGTTTATGTCTGGAAATGTTTAAGAACCTCTTGTCTTGCCATTACCAATTTATCTTTATCAAACCCTTATTCGTAACCAATTTCATATTTAAACTTAAGCACCAGCAATAGCCAGTCGCCTTCACATTGGCTGATGATGTTGCAAACTTTAAAATAATACTTTATTAACGTTATTAATTATGTGCAAATCTTTTTCATTTTGCATTGTTTAAATGTGCACTTTATAACTGAAAAGTTACATAGTGCACCTTTAAGTTTGCTCAAGGCTATGAAATAAATTATTTCCGTTTGCCTCAGGAATCAGAAAGTTGGAAATCCATTGTCTAAGAATAGTCTCGATTGTGAGGTGCATAAGCCTTATGTGGAGACCTGAAATGTCTCCTTTTGCCTAGAGCTCTGTGGTGTCTGAATCTCGCTCTGGCTTTGCTTTCATTACTCACTCGAATCGTGCCCCGAGAGGAGAAAAAGGGGGAGAAAAAGGGGGAGTGTTGCACTTGGCAAGAAGACAAGACTATCTCAATCTTTGAACCATCGCTGAAGATTAGCAAACTGTTAAGGTGGAGCACCGGCTCTTTGCTCAATTAATCCCATTAGTGTCAGTGTAATTTGTAGAGGCTCCTTTTAAAATGTCTTTCCAATGTCTTGATTTAATACAATAAGGGCACTAAAACTGCTAAAACGATATAGTTACAATTGATGAATTCACTTAGATAAATGAACTGTCTGCACTAACAAAATATCTTCATGATACTTGAAAAAGACGTGGGACTTTCCTGGTTAAACAAAGTAAATAAATGAATAATACTCCTCAAAAGGCGTCCACGACACAGTAAATGAATGGAATTTTATATTAACACTCCAAATAACTGCAGCCTTTGCAAAGATGATAAACGGGACCATTGTAAAAGTCACCACAATAATAATAAAGCTAAAAAAAATAAAGATGTAATGTATTTATGTATTTAAGACATTAGTGTCACATGAAAAAATTTATGAAAAGGATCAAAAAGACGAGTCATGTTATTTGCTCTGTTTTTCCCCACTTATACGTAACACTGATAGTTTAAAACACACATTTTCATTTAAATAACATATTCATTCATAGCAAACGGCCCGATCTCGATCTCGGCCCTTTTATGTACTGCAAGCCAATTTTCTTTTTCATTGCTACTTAATATACTGGGAAAAGTATATCTAATTAGCTCCATCTGTGCATCAACTGGCAGGGGTGAAGAAGAGAGGTTGAAAAGGATGTGTGTTCTGCTGCTGCGGGGGAGGTGGGGCTGGATCCGTCACGGTAAACATTGCATTTATACTGTATTAACAGCTTTAGTGGTGATAGCTTTAGTGATGGTCGAGAGGAAAAGGTAGAACACAGTGACGGACAGATGAGATGACAAGTAGAAACAAAGTGGGAATCCACGTCTTTTCCCTGCTTGAATTTGCCGCGGCTTAAACCAGTAGTGCTTTAAGTCGTGTTCGCAAACTCCTTCACGTACTCCTTCGTTTGTGGCCTCACTTGCGCTAATGTCGCGTGGTTCCCTGAGCGGTGATTTAGTGTGCTAATTTGGCTTTTCCTCGTCTGCTCAGCCTGGGATTTGTAGAGCCGTTTCTCAGAGTAGCACTTTGAATTTGTTGGGTCCAGCTGCGCCTTATGTGTTGCCGGGACTAATGAACCAACGGGAGGGAAACCATATTAAAACTCTGGCCTTTCTTCCTGAATAAATTGTGTAAATGTGTTGGGCTGTTGTAGGACACAATGGTGCAGCTGTGGTACTAATGGTAATGATGGAAACCGCGTTAATGGCGATTTAATTTACATCCTAATTTTGTGACCGCTGTGGATACTTCGAAAAGCTGTCTGCAAACAAGATGTCAAGTGTTGTAAAGAAGTGTATTTATTTTCAGACCTTGCTCGCTCAAAATGGCATATGTCCTGCAATTTCAACACTTATCAATACAAACAGTAAACATTAGCCAAGTCAATGCAGTACAACCCAAATTCTACATTTATAAAGTTTGTTATTAGTTGAGTAGTTTGGTTTTCTATTGAGGTAAAAACAGTCTGTGTAAGATCCTTCAAGCAATAACTATTTATCTTCTAAAATTGCTGTACGAGTGTTTGAACTGTCCCTTTCCTCATATTTCCACTTTTCAAATTGTTATAAGAGCAGAAAATGTCTCATTCTGGCCATAAAACACATCAAACATTTACAATTCATGTGCCATGGCATGAATACTGTATTTTTACAGTCGAAGTCATGTACTATTCAAAGTGCTTTACAGTGACCTCGTTTAAAACATCTCAATCATTTTATACAATAATGTGTAACAAATCTAGGTTATGTTATGTTCATTCATTTCATATAATTTGTGTTTTGAATTTCATTTTTATTTTGCATTCTTCTGCACATTATTCTTGCTGCATCTGTTGAACCTATTAAAGCAACACAGTTTGAGTCTACAGGTCTCAATGTCTAACAAAACAACGAAACATATTTGTTGAATATATAAAAAAGTGGGAGAATATTCTGGGAAAGGCAAGTTTACATGTTGAGCACAATTCTGACACAAAGTAAATCCAAATCTTTTGCAGAACAATAAAGGCACAATAACATGACAATACAAACAAATAAGAACATTTCAGTCATTTCAGTCAATACTCTGATATTAGAACGAGACAGCTGGAGAGGTCGTACTGACATCCCAGGAGGCCGTGGCTGTTACAGTGTTACATCCAGCTCCATAAATTCAGGTCAGAAGCTCTTTCCCAACAATCGCTTTAGTCATTTTTATCCATCTCCGCTGAATGGACCGGCCCCAGCAACGTGTAGGAGAATATCTCGAATGTAAACATGCGGTGTTAGACCTCATGTGGTCATAAACTGACAATTTACCAGTGAGTCATCTTTTAATAATATACATAATATCAAAATCAAACACAAGGAAACAGAGCTGGACCAGAGAGAGAGAAAAGGGGACGGGAAAAGGCGCATATAAACCTAAATTAAAGGTCCTAATGGTGATTTTCAGGCTGCAGCTGCTCCTTTCTAGCCAGTTTTATCTATATTTTATGACAAGTTATTGGATTAGATTTGTGATTTATGTTTTCATGTCAGAGTTCAGCTCACATCCAGAAGCATTCACAGAACATTGCAAAAATACAATTATGGCATAAATAATTGAGATCGAGATGATTTCAAACGATTACTTCTCTATCTATATTGTCCAAAATCAACTTGTGGACCTAATCAAAGTATGGACCTAATTCATTTGATTAGTAACATTTTGAGAGTTTTTGTAGATTAGAAAAGTGGCTTTGTTCAAATACCAATTTGAACAGAAGGTAATTCATTGTATTTTCAATTTGAGATGAAATAACGACGAGTCTGCAGAGAATTTATAACCTTTGCAATTCAGTAACTGTCAATTCAACTTGCGATTAATTGTCCTGTCCTTTACTGTTAGATATTTGGTTGATTGCGATGGTGCTGTTGGATAGGAGGATGAAAGAGGAAGACGTGAAGTTGGTTTGCGTGAGAGAAGAGGATGCAGGGGAGAAGGTCGGGCGGTTTGACGATTGATATTGATTTAACATTTTCTTACCGTAGTTACTCTTTGCCCTTCTTAGAGTACTACATGTATTAATTACTTCATGATTATACCCTAAGTGGATCAGTGAGTCTTTACATGGTCATCGTGCGTCTCTAACCTCCTCTGACATCTCCAGGGAAATGACTGAAGACAGTAGACATATATTAACGGTCCTGTCATTGTCAAATCACGGCTCCAGGCGCTGATGCTTTAATTAATATGTTTCAGTTCCTCTACGCTCTGTCTCCAAGTCCGGAGCACAATTTACGTCTTTATTTGTTTGTAATACCACCAGGTCTTTCAAGTTGTGAGTTGAAATTTGAATTGGGTTTATTGCTTCCTGGCCAGCCGAGACCTAGCATTTTTCTTATACAAAGACTATAGACGGTAACATCATATATAAGTGGACGTGGCTAAACCGCCTCATTCTAAAAAGGAAGTGAGCAAACATCTGTGCCTCTTTCTCTGTAACTGCTGCTGTCAGACATCATTCGAATGTTCATTTTAAAAAGCTCTCTTCTCTTTGTTCAGTTATTATTGTTCATATCTTAATTTACAATCAGGTGCCTTCTTTCCCCGAGGTGCGCTTTAGCTCGCGTTAGCAACAGAGGTGATTGACAGCTAGCACGGCTCGTTGCTAAGTGTACCTTCCAGAACCTTGCCCCTGATTGGCTCTGTGGTTGTCATGACACAGGCACTCAGGTTTCCAAATGGTTTAAATGTAATGTAATGTTAGGAACAACATTAGGCTAATGGGTAAGATTAGAACGGGAACGCTAGGTAATGGGTAAGGTTAGGAACAACGCTAGGGTAATGGGTAAGGTTAGGAACAACGCTAGGGTAATGGGTAAGTTAGGAGAACGCTAGGTAATGGTAAGGTTAGAACAACTAGGGTAATGGGTAAGGTTAGAACAACGCTAGGGTAATGGGTAAAGTTAGGAACAACTAGTGGTATGGGTAAGGTTAGGAGAACAACGTTAGGGTAATGGGTAAGGTTAGGAACAACGTAGGTAATGGGTAAGGTTAGAACAACGTTAGGGTAATGGGTATGTAGGAACAACGTTAGGGTAATGGGTAAGGTTAGGAACAACGTTAGGGTTAGATGGTATGAATGGTAAGGTTAGGAACAACGCTAGGTAATGGTAAGGTTAGGAACAAGCTAGGGTAATGGTAAGGTTAGGAACAACGTTAGTAGTGGTATGGTAGAGGTAATGGAGTGAGAACAACGCTAGGGTAATGGGTAAGGTTAGGAACAACGTAGGGTAATGGGTAAGGTTAGGAACAACGTTAGGTAATGGGTAAGGTTAGGAACAACGCTAGGGTAATGGGTAAGGTTAGGAACAACGTTAGGTCAATGGGTAAGGTTAGAACAACGCTAGGGTAATGGGTAAGGTTAGGAACAAGTTAGGGTAATCGGTAAGGTTAGGAACAACGTTAGGGTTAATGGGTAAGGTTAGGAAACACGCTAGGGTAATGGGTAAGGTTAGGAACAACGCTAGGGTAATGGGTAAGGTTAGGAACAACGTCTAGGGTAATGGTAAGGTTAGGAACAACGCTAGGGTAATGGGTAAGGTTAGGAACAACGTGGGTATGGAAGTTAGGCAGTAGGGCAATGGGTAAGGTAGGAACAACGTAGGTAATGGTAAGGTTGGAACAACGTTAGGGTAATGGATAAGGTTAGGAACAACTTAGGGTAATGGATAAGGTTAGGACAACGTTAGGGCGATGGTAAGGTAAGGACAAGGGTTAGGTAATGGGTAAAGTTAGGAACAAGGGTCAGGTTAGGGTGTAGAATCGGAAAATTGGTAAGTTGCAGTGATGACTTTAAAATACAGATGTATCACCTTCCAGACTTCTCTCATCTTATGCTATAAAATAAACATAAAACAGTCAAAAATTAAAACGTTTAGCAACAGAAGTTAATTCATTACCATGGCAACCAGATCATTTCCACCACTCCGGACCCGACTACCTAGCACTAACCTTTCTAAATATGGCTCCACAATCCATCCTGGTCATATTGCTGATGTTCAGATGGGTGTAATTGACAGACAGATTAACGAATCGGCACATGATTTATTTATTTTCTAATATATTGTAAAATATTTGTAGATAACATTAAATCACTCTGTAGTCCTCTCCATTCTTTAGACATTCTTCAGTCACTTCAAAGACCTGAACTCACAGCAAGAATGTATTAAAATTGCATATGAAACTCTCTAGGACGTACCCCAAAGGCAGTAACCTTCTAATAAGGTTAAGGGGTTTGTAAACATTGCTTATAATGCAGGTCAGAAGAGAGCAGAAGGAGGCTGTTTGAATGTCAAAACCAGACTGCAGAACAAGAAGCATATGTGCTGTTAAGTTAAATGGGAGTTAGTGGTTATGTGTTTGTTTTGTTTTATGTGTGTTTTTAATTGTTTCATATGGTGCTGGAGTCTGAAATAAAGATTATTGATTGTTAAATGTTCTCTTTGCCCAAGTGCACAAGGTTGTTTTATTTTCTTTAATATGATGCTATCTTTTTATTCACAAATGCTCTTGGGGAACACAAGACTGGAGGCCATTGCTTTGAAAGGAATTGTACAATAATTATTAACTTCCGGATGTAACTTTTTGGTGGGAATCCGTTAAATTAAAACAAATATATTCATGCCTTATTGTATTCGTCAAATTCTGTCAAAATAAAAGCTTAACAGATACCAAACCAAGACTAAATCAAGGCTAATTTAGACTGCATGAAGATCATACTTTTTTTTAAAAAAACCTATATTTTCATTTAATAAGCAGTCCATTTTTGTCAGACCTTGGTTTTATTGTGATGCATTTAGTTAATGGAGATGTTATTGGTTTAAGAGAGGTTTAAGAGAAGTTAAATGCCATACTATGGAACATTCGAGGAAACACGAGTCTTGGTTGAGGTTCAAAAGTGGCAAAAGTTAAGTAAATCATATTTAAAACTTATTTTCAATGATAATAAAAACTTAGCAGCCAATTTGAATTTCACATTATAGAAATGTCAGTTTGTTTGCTTTTTTTATATTAAAATTCTATTTTCTAGCTTCAACATTCTATTTGAGCTTCATAAAAAAGTATAATTTGAAGAAAAGTATGTTATATATCTGTGGAAAAAATGAAAAACTGTGTCTAAATATTTGTCCAGTTAAACCTAAAATCCTGTATTACAAAATAATCTCCAATTACATAAACAAATAATTTAAAATAAAATAATAACTTTCCTTAAACCAGGCTCTGACGTCACTCACATGTATCTAGGTGGTTTTGATTTGCCCAAACCACCTTGTTTTTTGTTTTTTCAGAAAATGTCAGGAAATATGACAAACAATTGTCATATTTCCTGACATTTTCTGACATTCTAAGGTAAATCCCATCATGTTCTACTTCACTTTTGCCTCCATTGCGGAATTTAGACTGTATTTGTTTTAAAGCTTTTAAAGGGTCTACATACTATATTCTATTTTAAACTGCATCACATTAGCAGATTCACGTAACTCGATTCACTCCATGATTAAGTAAGTCCTGGTGTTGCAGCCGCACCAAACCTGTCTGTCACTTCAGCTCTCCTCTGCGGGATCACATCTCCGTCTTTTTCTCTCTCTTCTCTCCTTCTATTCCCCCGAGTCTGCTCCTCTGTGTTCGGATTTGTCTTTGTCTCACTGCAGCCTCATTACCGCGCCAGGTTCAAGGAGATCTCCAGCTCATTTGCACCGGAAACCCCCTACCCCCCATCCCCCCCGGCTCCATCCCGCGCAGTTTAGGTCATTCAAAACCCGCGTATTTTGTCCGAAGTTAGATTAGACGCAATCAATCATGGGCCTCGATCACCCTGACCTGCGAGCGAGGAGAATGGAAACATCGAAACATGTTTTACTCAGCAGTACAATGGGGTTTTTATCGCTGCGCCATGGCAACTCGTACGCCTGGTTTTTTTTTCGCTTATTTGATCGTGAGAAAGCGGACGAGGTGTCCACCGCTGAGAGCAGGGATATTCAAATAGAGATGAGTTTTACCTGGTACGGCGTGAAAAAAAATTGTGGGAGGCCGAATAGAAATGTAAAAAGAGACATAGGAAAAGCAAATTGTGAAGCGAGTTGTTTTGTTTTGTTTCAAGCCTTAACATTAGGCTTCCTCTAGTTCATATCAGAGTGTATCCTGTACGTGATGTGTAATGCCTCATCTCGTCTGAATATAGATTACGGATGCTTGAATGTTTGAAATAAATAATCAGTCTGAAACAGCAGGATTAGTTGGTGGATTCGTCTGCGTGATGTTAAATTATGGCTGTGTGGAAAAAATATAGGTTTTCTTATATTGAGCAGTCCAATTTTCAATTCAAACCACAAATTTTAATTAAAACAAATAAGTATGGCTTTCAATCTTGATTTCGTGGACATAAACAAGACAGACTTAGAGTAACAGACTAATCATTGTCATTTAACACATTGTCGCACAAAACGTACATGAGGGTTATGTAATTTTGCTTTCCTGACAATGTCCCAGTCGACTTAGGCCCTTTAAATGAGCTTTTGGAACGTACAGTCACACACCTGGGACTAAAAATGGACGCTGACGTTAAAGTTGAAACGCAGATAAAAGCTGTGGTGAAGTCGAGCTTTTTTCAGTTGGCCAAGAGTAAGCCCATTGTTTCCAAACGTCACTTTGAAGTTTGATCCATGCCTTTATAACAACCTGTTTGGATTTTTGTAATGGTCTGTGTGTCGGAGTCAGTCGGGCTTCCCTCAGGCGTCTGCAGCTGCACTCCTCTTAACCGGTGACCGTAAGCCCGCTCACATTTCTCACATTTAGCATCCCTACACTGGCTGTCAGTACGGTTTCAAATAGACTTCGACATTGTTTTAAAACTTTAAATGTTCTTGCTGCTCGATACCGATCTGATCCAGCCATACGCTCCCTCTCGTGCTCTTAGGTCGGCTGCAGCTGACCCCTGGCTGTGCCAAACACGAAAAGGAAACAGAGGTCACCCTTGAAAAAGAGGTCTCGATCTCAGAGGGTTTGTACCTGGTAAAATAAAGGTTAATAAACAAATAAAATAGAATAGATTGAGCCTTTTCTATTTCCAGTCCTTGTCTTTGGAATAGATTAGCTTTGTATTTAAGACAGGCCAATTCACTAAATGCTTTTAAGTCTATTTACTTTTAACCAAGAATGAGGCGTTGTCCTTTTGATCATGCTTGTTTGCAGAGTAGTTTTCACAGCAGTACTTTGTTAAACTTTGTTAAATTTGGATTGGACAGAAAAAAAAGGTAAAACATTTTCCACCAAGGTCTGAACTTGGCCCCACTTGCTTTAACTGACAAAGGACCTTAAAATACAATGAATTTGATTATAATGTGACTAACTGCGCAGTTACGCGGTTATGTCAAGTGTTCCTGTTTTAAAAGTCATCCAACACCTTCACCAGACTCTTTCTGATCACTTCATGAAAATTGTGACTAGACCTGGACTGGACTAGACCTGGACTAGACCTGGAGTAGACCTGTCTGACCGAGCGTTCGACTGCCTGAGAACCGCATGGACTAGACCTGGAGACTAGACCGTGGACTAGACCTGGAGTAGACCTGGACTAGACCTGGAGTAGAACCTGGACTAGACCTGGACTAGACCTGGAGTAGACCTGGAGTAGAACTGGAGTAGACCTGGACTAGACTGGATAAGACCTGGACTAGACCTGGAGTAGACCTGGGACTAGACCTGGAGTAGACCTGTACTAGACCTGACTAGACCTGACTAGACCTGGACTAGACTAGGACTAGACCTGGACTAGACCTGGACTAGACCTGGAGTAGACCTGGAGTAGACCTGAGTAGACCTGGAGTAGACCTGGCAGTAGACCAGACTAGACCGGACTGGACCGGGACTAGACCTGGATTGGACAGGGACTAGACCTGGATTAGACATGGACTAGACCTGGACTAGACCACGACTAGACCACAGACTAGACCTGGGCTAGCCTGGACTAGACCATGACTAGACCTGGGAGTAGACCACAAACTAGACCAACAACTAGACCTGGACTAGACCTGGACTAGACCTGGACTAGACCTGGGCTAGACCTGGACTAGACCACGACTAGACCTGGGCTAGACCACGACTAGACCACGACTAGGTCCAAACCAAGTCTACATCGGGACTAAACTGAGCTCAAACAGGACCAAACCTGTTCAGAAGCGTCCTAAATACCAGTAGAATTCCAAAGTACTAATAAACTAATATGTCCAAAAGTGTGAAAAGCTTGAATACTGCATAGTATCTGAACCACTGGTTGCACATGTTTTACTCAGCGTTTGTGTCCATGTCTTGTGTTACAGGAGAGGAAGCTGAGTGCTTTCCCTTACATAGAGATCTGCTGTTCAGACTCCATCCAGTACATGGTGCCATTGTCCCGACAAACCGACTTCTTTGTCCCAGAAGTGAAGGAGGAGCCCCGAGTCGACATGAAGGAAGACGATTCCGATGAAGACAGAGGCACAGATATCACAGGTAAGAGTTTTACTGTGGAAATCTTTACTTCAGTGTTTCTCAAACTGCAGGCACAACTGGACGTAAAAGCGCCAACTGTTTTAGAATGAACTTGATTTTAAGAAGAAATATTCTTCAAAATCCATATTAACCATGCTATGATTGTTTTTCCTTCTTATTTACCAACTAAAATTTGTTTTCAGAGTCATTTAAGTCATCTCTATTCTCCTGCGTTCAAGACCCCATTGCTCCAACGGCTCTTTACTTTGTTCTCTGTTTTCATATTATCTGTGACACACAAAGGATTCTGCAGCCGTTGTGGCACAAATGAAAAAACTGCTTGTTAGCGTGATCTGCAGCTCTGCACAGTCGGTCTGGCAGAGAGGCCCTTTGTTGTTGTCCATAAAGGGCCAAGTGGAAATCAGCACCACAGTTTTCACCCGGAAGGCAGTAGACTTGTTTCTTTATTTAGTCGTTTTAAATCGCGTTTGAAATATCCAAATTATAATTGAATGATCCGCAGAGGTGTCATAAATTAGCAGTAATGTTTTCTTCAATTGTGGAAATATTCACTTACACAATAACATGGCAATATTGACAGGTTTTTACATTATTTGGTGGAATAAAACCTGTTGTAAATATAAATGATCATTTTATGTTAAACAAAATCAATGCTGTATTTATATATTATATATTTGTGTTTGTCAAATAATAATTTCTGTGACATTAGAGGAGTTTTGGTACAGTCTAAAACATGCTTGCTACATAACAGTTTTCCTAGTGTTGATTTTAAGTCAAATTAAACCTAAAAAATACCAAACTAGGATAAAACCTGTAACATTATTAGCAAAATGTTAATATTATTATCCTAACTGTGTTTTAGTAAAATGGGTTCAACCGGTCAGAGGCATTCGCTCAAAAAAATAATCCATATTTAAATGAGCAAGATGGATATGTTTAATGCCATACTTTGGAACATTCCAGCGCATAGTTAAACTTGAATCAAACTTGAAAACAATGTCGTGTTGAATACATTTTCAAATGCGTCAGAGTGATTTGACCTCAGATGCCCTTCCTCCAGCTCTCTTCATTTATCCAGACTTCCATCTAAAGGAGACTTGCTTTTCACACTTGTAGAATGACACACAACCACACTTTGAGAACAGTGGCGTGTATCTCCTGCAGCTGATAACAACAGAGTGGGAACACTTTTACAGAGATTTATCGTTGCCTTTTGATCGCGGTGTAATTTGTTTCGGTTGCTGCGGTGATATACGGGAGTGTGTAATTGTTCTGTCAGTGCGAGTATGTATCTTTATATGGGATGTCGTCTCGATGGCCATTATTCTTCCAAACTTCCACAAGCTGTTTGCTGTGATGCACTGCTGTATTGACACAAGCATTAGACAAATCGCCTCACAAAGAGTGGCTGATAAGACAATCCTGAAGAGGCGGATGGATTTACAAACGTACTTCCTGTTTGGAGCTGGTCATGTGAACTTCAGAGAGATCAAAAACGTGCATTTTTACAGAGCTTAAATATGAAATGCATTAAATACATATGGTTCTATTAATGTGTATATGTGCGTTATATTTATATATATATTATATATATATATACACACACACTAATATATACTATATTTATATATATATATATATATATATAATATATAATATATAGTAGTATAAAAATGTGTTGTGACAAATGTGACAATTCTTATTTAGAAGTGTCTAATTTTAGCAGACCACCAAAAATAACCATGCAACATACTCACGACCCCACTTGCAGAATAAAGTTGAAAGTGTCAAAACGTGTTTAGCAAGATTAAATGTTTTATTGTAATACTTTATTGTGTTATTAGACCTATTCACAAACATATGCAGGTTTTGTAAAAATGAATGTGATTCATTACTGTGTCATGATCTCAAATTATATCTATGAAATCATGCAATGTTGCAACCCCAAACTTTTGGGAATGAGAGCTGGAGTATTTTCTACCAGAACCAGAACTTTTCTGATGGAGGTCCACGGTGGCCTCCGTGAGGCAAACGGGGGGAAAACTAGTGACACCTGGAGAGGGTGTTGGGAAAGACGGCCCCCGATCTAAACCAGCGGTTGTGCGGTTATCTGGACTTCTTGTGCTATCACGGACTGTCCATAAGAACCCATTTCAAGCACAAGGGCTGTCCACCAGTTGAACGTGGCACCAGGACACCTAGGCCGAGGTCAATGATCGACTTTGTTTCGTGTCTCTGACCTTCCGCCGCGCGTGTCTTGGACACTCGGGAGTAAGAGACGGGCGGAGCTGTCAACCGATCCCCACCTCGGTGTGAGTTGATCCGCTGGCGGCGGAGGAAGCCGGACAGACTGGCAGCCCAAGCGTATAGTGAGGTCTGTTGGGAACGTCTCGAGCCCGCTGTCAGCAGGAGCTTCAATTCAGACCTTCTGGAGAGCTTCTCCCAATCCCGGGGAGGCTGGGCATTGAGTCCGAGTGGACCATGTTCTTGACCTCCATTGTCAATGCGGCTGATTGGAGGCTGTCGCAAGTCTCAGGTGCCTGTCGCGCGGCAACCCCCGAACCCGGTGTGGACACTGGAAGTAAGGGATGCCGTCAGGCGGAAGAAGGAGGCCTATCAGGCCTCTTTGGCTTGTGGACTCCTGAGGCCGTTGTACGGGTATCGGCGGGCCAGCGTGCCGCAGCTCTGCTGTCGCAGAGGCAAAAAACCGGGGCTGGAGGAGTTCGGGGAGGCCTGGAGGGGACTATCGGTCGGCCCCAAAGAAATTCTGGCAACCGTCCGGCACCTCAGAGAGGGGAAGCAGTGTTCCACCACACACTGTTACGTGCGGGTGGATACTGCTGACCTCGACTGGGGTGTTGTCGGACGGTGGAAGGAGTACTTTGAGGACCTCCTAAATCCACTGCCACGTCCTTCGAAGAGGAAGTAGAGACTGAGGACTCGGAGGCTGACTCATCCATCACCCAAGCCGAGTCACTGAGTTGTTGGCAAACTCCTCGGTGGCAGAGCTCCCGGTGTGGATGAGATACGCCCCGAGTACCTAAAGTCTCTGGATGTGCAGGACTGTCTTGGTTGACACGCCTCTGCAACATCGTGTGGAGGTCGGGGACGGTGCCTCTGGACTGGCTGACCGGGGTGTGGTCCCTCTGTTCAAGAAGGGGACCGGAGGGTGTTGCTCAATTATAGAGGAACACACTCCTCAGCCTCCCTGGTAAGGTCTATTCCAGGGTACTGGAGAGGAGAATTCGACCGATAGTCGAACCTCGGATTCAGAGGAACAGAGTGGTTTTCGTCCTGGTCGTGAACACTGGACCAGCTCTATACTCTCCATCGGGTGCTCGAGGTTCATGGGAGTTTGCCCAACCAGTCCACATGTGCTTTGGGACTGGAGAAGGCTTTCGACCGTGTCCCACGTGTTCCTTTGGGGGTGCTGCGGGGTACGGGATCCGAGGCCCTTTGCTCAGGGCTGTCCGGTCCCTGTATGACCGGAGCAGGAGCTGTGTTCGCATTGCCGGCAGTAAGTCAGACCTGTTCCCAGTGCGTGTTGGACTCTGCAGGGCTGCCCTTTGTCACCGGTTCTGTTCATTGTTTTTTATGGACAGAATTTCTAGGCGCAGTCAGGGGTCGGAAGGGGTCCGGTTGGGGACCACAGGATCTACATCTCTGCTGTTTGCAATGATGATTGTCCTGATGGCTCCATCAAACCTGGACCTGCAACAGACACGGACGTTTACAGCAAGTGTGAAGCAGCCGGGATGAGAATCAGTACCTCCAAATCTGAGGCCTGGTTCGCGACCGGAAAAAGGTGGCTTGCGGTCGAAATGAAGTTTCCTCCGCAGGGTGGCTGGGCGCTCCCTAGAGATAGTGTGAGAGCTCAGTCACACGGAGAGCTCGGAGTAGAGCCGCTGCTCCTCCACGTCGAGAGGAGCCAGCTGAGGTGGCTCGGGCATCTGTTCCGGATGCCTCCTGGACGCCTCCCTAGGGAGGTGTTTCGGGCATGTCCACCGGGAGGAGGCCCAGGACACGCTGGAGGGACTATGTCTCTCGGCTGGCCTGGGAACGCCTCGGGATCCCCCCGGAGGAGTTGGAGGAAGTGTCTGGGATAAGGAAGTCCCTGCTTAGACTGCTGCCCCCGCGACCCGGCCCCGGATAAAGCGAAAGATGATGGAGATTGATGGACTGAAAACAATGAAGACTTTCTGAGACAGTCGGAGCAGCGTCGGAGATCAAAGCCTCGTGTCGCACTCACAAACACAGGCTCGAGCTGGTTATGAATCCTCCCACACAAAATCACGCTGAATATTTGACCGTCTGCGCTCGTCTTTTAAACCACATTATCTTCATCAAACAAATGCACAGTTCAAAGGCATCGCACGGATCGCCACATGTCTCTGTTTTACATTAGAAAGACTGACGTTTTATGAATGTCAAAATTGAATAATTGGTTTGAAATGTAAAACAAAAATACAAATAAAGTCTTTTGTGCTTTGGGCGAAAACTTATTAATACGATTTGGATTAGTTTGTGCCAGGTTGTTTGTTAAAGGTTAGGAAAAGGGTTTGTCTTTAATGTAAATAATGTTTAACTTTTGTAACGTTATGGTCTGTTTTTTTTTGTTTGCGTTGTTTGGTTTTTTTACATCATGGCTGTTGTTTGTTTACTTCGAGGGAACGGTGGATGGAGGGGACACAAATCAATAGTGGCACACACAAATCAGTGACTCATTTAAAAAAATACACAGACTTTACCTTTTAAAAGCACGCAACTTTTTGTAGGATTCTCGCTAAAATGGAGCAAAAACCCCTCAATGCTTAAACCGTGCTGGGCGGGCGCATATTGATTCTCTAACTCGGATAAACTCTGGGTTCTGAAATGATGCCCAGAGTATCCAAGTAGAATTACGAGACGTGAGCGTTTTACATGTCAGAACTCTGAAAATCCGCCCCCGAAGACGACTGGAACGCAGAAAACAACTGTGCTGTGACTCACCCAGGAAGCCACTAAAACTTAATCCCTGTTTTTGTTCAAAACCCTAATTTGACAACTAATAAATACAAATACACTTAAATATAAATCCTGTCTGTAGGTCATTTTTCCACACGCCGGACTCTAAAAACCATACATATTACTTTTACACATTACACATTACTTAACAGCAGAGTGTATATTCTGGTATTCTGGTGTGTTTGATTTAGTCCTAATAAATCTTTCTTCTTCATCTATTCCTGTAAAAAATGTAAATTAAATGAATGAAGGCGTACCTTAAACAAATGAACTCAAATGTTATCTTTAAACCATGTCATGGATCTAATATTGAAGAGGAAACTGTGATGATAGCCGTCCTCTTTTACATGCAATTATAGTCCTAATTGTGTTGTTATTTTGTTCCTGATGAAGCCACAGTTAATTTTGTTGAAATATTTATCTAATCAAGTCTCTGGCCCTCATTTTCGCTCTTGCCTCGTGTTCCTGCAGCTCTCCCACGTCTGCGCCTAATTACCTGCTCTTTTAAACAGTTTGTAGAAATAGACCTTGATTTGTTGTTAATAATCCCAAAGGGCCCAATTTAGTGTAGAATTTAACATGTTTTGTAAGAGACCTTCTACAGGCAGCTGTTTCCAGGATTGCTTTTCAATGTAGTACGTGTTGAATTAAACTTGTCCAGTTTGTAAAAACATTGCAGTTGAGATTTCGACCCAATTACCCCAGAAAAATGTGATGTTTTTACACCGAGCAGTGATTTTCAACATCTCCTAAACCAAGAACCACCTTCAGAATATTAGGCTTTACTCGACTGAAGTATAACAAACTAAACCAGGACTAAACCAGGACTAAACCAGGACTAAACTAAACCAAGTCTAAACCAGGACTAAACCAACCAAGACTAAACCAAAACCCACTTTCAGAATATTGGGATTTACTCAACTGAAGTATAACAAACTAAACTAGGACTAAACCAGGACTAAACCACAACTAAACCAGGACTAAAATAGGACTAAACCAAGAACCACCTTCAGAATTTTAGGCTTTACTCAAGCAAACAAATTCAAACAAACTAAACCAGGACTAAACCAGGATTAAACCAGGATTAAACCAGGACTAAACCAGGATTAAACCAGGATTAAACCAGGACTAAATCAGGACTAAACCAGGACTAAACCAACCAGGACTAGAACCGGGGACTAAACCAAGAACCACCTTCAGAATTTTAGGCTTTACTCAACTGAAGTATAACAAACTAAACCAGGACTAAAGCAGGACTAAACTAGGACTAATCTGCAACTAAACCAGGACTAAACCAAAACTAAACCAGTACTAAACTAGGACTAAAACAGAACTATACCAGGACTAAAACAGGACTAAAACAGGACTAAAACAGGACTAAAACAGGACTAACCAAGAACCACCTTCAGAATATTTGGCTTTACTCAACTGAAGTATAACAAACTAAACCAAGACTAAACCAGGACTAAACCAGGACTAAACCAAGATTAAACCAGGATTAAACCAAGTCTAAATCAGGACTAAACCATGACTAAACCAGTACTAAACCAGAACTAAACGAGGACTCAAACAGGACTAAACCAGGATTGAACAGAACCAAACCAGATTTCTTTACATATTTCCTGGGAAGGCATTAAAGTTATCTTGCATTCATTTCATTACAGATGTTTTTATTTCTAAAAATACCTTCAAACACGAGCCCCCTTCTTGTTTCCATGGAAGAGCCTCCTGCTTGTTTCCATGGAAACGTTGTTCCTTTGGTTATAATATTCCACAGTATGGCATAAAACATATCCATCTCTGTGGAGCATTTTCCGAAGTATGTTTTAACTTTCTCATTGCGTGGAATCGTGACTTTCTACCTCCAGAACGTTACACGCTGCCACTTTATGTTTGATTGTGGAAACAGAACAGCTGTTATGTGAAAGTACACAAAATGATGTTAAATTCATCCTATCACACAATTACCCACATCTCCCTGTAAAAGCGTGGCCTTATTATAGGTTGTGTTCACGATTTACAACTTGATGGACAAGAGCCTGTGGAACTCTATGGGAGATTTACTTTTCTGCTTCTCCTTAGATGTTTTCTCTGCTTGATGCCAGTGATTTGACCCTTCCCAAACCCACTGACATCCTTTCCATGACCACGGGATTGGTCCTTCCACATTATTGTTTCAGAAATGAGAAGCCACTCACTGCATCAGTCGGGTTTAAATACTGTGTTGCAGCTGAAAGATTTTTTTTCTCCATTACAAGTAATAATGAATATTCATCTAGTCATTAATGAATATATTACACCATATAATATAATACAATACAGCAAGTTGATTTGTCACATTCCAGTTTCCGTCAGTTGTATTCCTCATACCTGTTGAGAATGACTTGCTTACAGTTACGTATTTCGAGTTTGTTCCATAGTTTTACTCCATTAGTTTTATTGATGTGAGATGTTTTTCCATGTTCAAATTTGACTTGCCCCTTTAGTTGTATCTATCGTCTCTTTCACAAAATTTTTTTACTAAATGGTCATGTAATCATTTTTTGTCTGACTTTATACATGTATTGCAGTATTTGTATCGCAGCAAATCTCTCGTATAATCCCACAACGCGCCGTCAGATCGCTCACCTCTCCTGCTCAGACCTGCCTCTAATCAACAGCTCCTAAACCGTCTCCCCCGTAACCTCCGCCTCGCCCCGCCTCGCTCCTTACACCGGCCTGGATGTGCCCGACGCGATAATTACACGGACCGCCACCGGGGGCCCAGAGCGCGGACCAAATCCCTGTTTATTGTATTCCTGTCCCCCGTGATGCGTTTAGTGGAAACGCGGTGTGATGTGAAGATGAGATTTGTTTGAAGTGTGAACACAGAAGGAAAATGGCCCGGACAGAAGCGCCGCGGAATTGTCAAGTCGCATTTTATTTGAGGAGCAGAAGTTTGTATTGACGTGAAGCAAAGGAGAGAGCGGACCAAAGCAAAGGGGGAGTCCAGCGGATGCAGAGGGGAGCGATACAGGGCGACACCCAGATCCGCTGTATTTATATTCAGGGGATTCAGTAGTTTGTTTTGGATTGTTAATTGCGATGGCAACCGTGCTAATGTTTCATAACTGTGAAAGCTAGCGGGAGCTCATTTTATCCAAACAGTTTACAAAGTGCTGCTCAAGAAGGATTAATAATAATCTAAAAAACATGAAATTGTTTTTATTTATTTATTCATCATTGGCAAGTGAACTTTTTTTTTTTCAACATTTAACAGCATTCTTGTCGTTTGTTCAAAAAGGAGTTGTTTTTTAATCCCACCCCATCTCTCATTTATAACATAACATCACATTAACACTTCCTTTTGACATTCTTCAGACATTTACATCAGACTATGGACACTTGAGGACTTAAGTAACTGTTATATCTTTGGTGACTTAACTATTACATTGTAATGACAATAATATTAACAATGGTAATAGACAGCACATATGAACAAAACTTTTAACAGCCTCAATTAAAGACTTAATTCATGATGAATAAATTGTTATTTAAGTATGGTTCAGGCTTAGTAACTACTTACTAGGTTATACCTTTATAACCATAACGCCTTAACTAAGTATTTACTAAGCCTGAATCATTATCAGTAAACACATTTTTTTCATTGTGAATTAAGTCTTTGTTCATGCTTTATTAAGGCGGGAGTTACTATTAAGTGATCGACGGAGACGTTTTAGAATGTCTCTCCCCACTCTTCACACAACTGACTGTCTGTCAAAAAAAAAAATAAAGAATCAATTCAAAATGTATGACCTGCTCTCTCATTTTGCTATTGCGGTTCAAAAATGTCAAAAGAATCATTTTTTAACCTCGGAACAAAATAACCCAAAAAGATAAAGCGAAGTTAAACTCTCTAAATATTCAGTTTACCCTCATCAGTAAAGCACAAATAACATAATTCAGTGTCTACATTCTCCCTCGCCCCAATATCTTTTCAATTTATAAAATGTTTTGTTTTCATTTTGATCAAATATTTACTTCAATTGTTCTTGTTTCTTTCTCTGGTTTTCCGTAGTTGTTGTTGTGGGTGGCAGGTGCACCGTGTGTCCTGCAGTTATTACTCCTGCTTATTGCTTTTGTAATTTTAGCAATGCCTGGCAACAAAAGCCTCCTATGTCCAATACCATATATATAAAATATATTCTATATATTAATACCATATATATATATATATGTATATATATATATATATATATATATATAAATATATATATAAAGATATATATAAAGATATATATTATATATAAAATATATATATATTATATATATATATAATATATTACACATATATTATATATATTATATAATATATATATTATATATATTACATATTATATATATATTATATATAATATAATATATATATATATATATTATATATTACATATTATATATATATATATTATATATATATATATATATATATATTATATATATATATATATATATATATAATGTTATATATATATGTGTATGAGCCTATTTTTACCACTGCAGCGAGCTCCAAGTATCACTGAATCAGTCGAGATGTGTAGATGACTGATGCTTTAGGATATGAATGAATGACTATTGGGTTGAATCACAGTTCAAAGGTCAAAGACAATCAGATCAACTGAGTTAACACCATGAGTCATGAGGCTGAAGATGAGCAATGAAATGAACAGATGGTTTTCAGTAAAAGTCTAGTATGAGCTTTAAGGCGTCTTCTAACATTGTTCCCTCGTCAAAAACTTGTTTTGAGTAGCATTTAGCTTCCATCACACTAGTTTGATGAATCCTGGTTAGAAAAACCTCTCCCCTCCGAGCATCAAAAACACTCACGGTCTGAATCTCCTCAATAACTGATGTATTCGAAAATCTGTGACGTGGTTCTGAGAATCTTCCTTGTTGTTTTTGAGGTCCATAAATTATTGCCAAACTCGTTCTGTGAATTTCCCCCGTCTAGTCACGATCAGTAAAACTGCGTTCCAACACCAGGAAGCAGGCCAGTGTGACATGCTCTGAGATGTTTATATTAAACTGTGTGTAATTCCCTCTGCAGCCACTAGATGGCTCTAACGGGAAACCACAGAGATCCAAATGTAATTTTGTTTGCGATAAGAGCATGTTTAAAGGCTAATAACAATACAAATAATGCATATATTATATTTAATAGAGCCATGGTTTTACCTCACTTTTCTCTCTTGGTCCCACAGGGGCAGACTCCCACAGCGATGTGAGCTCGGTGAGTGGTGGCGCCCCCTGGGACAGCAGAGAAACATCGCTGGCCGCCTCGACCGCTGCATCGCTGGCCTCCTCGCTCCCTCTGCGCGACGTCCCAGATCTGAGCGAGGAACCCAAACTGCCCGTCAACAGGGGCTCAAACGTGTCCATGGGCAGCAGCGGCTCGTCCTTTGAGGAGCTCGACATGGACCACGACGAACAGGAAGTAGAAAGACAGGAAGAGGATATGGACAAACCAAACCAGGAAGTAGAGGAAGCAAGTGGAGACAGTTTAGAAGAGAAGGAAGAGCCTTTTGGAGCTGGAGAAGAGTAGAAACGTTGATTGTTTTAAGAATTCTGGTGGTCGTATGTGATGTTATTGTCCTGGTGGATTGACAGAGAAACAATATTTTTCTTCTATTAGTTTTTTATTTTTAAGACTTTAAAGAGCTACAGTCAGTTACATTGTTCTGACTGGTCATTCATTCCTATTCAGTTGCCTTACAAACAATAGTATAATCAATTATCAACTATTATACAAACTGCCCAGATGTTGAAAATTATTTTCTGAAAAGTTGGTATTTTGTACGTGTTGATCTGAAGTATTGTGAAGTGTGTTTTCAGTTGGAGTTGTTTGGTTCGCGCAGGAACTGAGTTAAGCCCCATTCACACATGGAGACTGACCCGGGAATTTGCCAGAACAGGGTCATGTGTGAACAAAGCCAGAACAGATTTGGACACAAGTTACAAAACACTAAAAGTACCCTGAAAAATGTTGACACTGTGAAAGTAAGCAAGCTAAAAATATTAAGTTAATATGATTTTTTTTTTTAAGTAAGTAAATGAACCGTATGTACAATTTCCATAAACATCTATCTTTGTCCCCAGATACAAGATAAAAATGATATAGAGACATTGATTTTACTGATGACGATTGTAATGTGGATTTATTCTTAATCACAAAAACATTAGACGTGATGTCAAAGTTGTTTTGTTGGTGTTTTGGTTCTCTAGACAATGATTCCATTTTCCAGAGGTTTTGAGCTGAACATAAGCCAAGGCCTGTCCACAAACTGAGACGGACAAACTTTGGATGTGTCTCTGTCGTCAGGTCAACACAGATTCAGTTGTGTTTGTTGTACTTTTTTTTTCTTTTTCTTTTTTTTTCAAAAACAGTAAGAATGACATGTGGTTCCTTTAAGTCAGGGGAGTCCAACTCATTTTGGGCTGAGGGCCTAATTTCGACGCTCAGGCTGGGTCGCGGGCCAAACACATAATATGAGAAATAAATAGCTTTTGATAGCCTAGTTATAGTTATATGTGGACACTGTCGCACAAATCTGGCAGGAGAAAGACTGAGTCCGTATTCATGCATCAGCAGAACATTCTTCTTTCTTCACGTCTCTTTCCCCCTCTCAGACATCTGCTCTGGTCTGTAAGATTTAGTGCGCTTCTACTTCTCAGCCCTCTTCTGGGGGGCCGGATGCAGCATTGACACCCCTGCTTTAAGTGTAAACAGAGCTGACCCGACAATGTCCTGAGACATGACTGAGGTGTAGGTGTGAATGGAGGGGTCATCGCTGAGTGTTGTGGCATCTTGTACTTATGAATGGGGCTTTATATTGGAGCTTGATTATTGTTCTGATTAATATGCTTCTGACTTAGTGAGTAATTTACTTTATTATGGAACAGTTCACTTCATCTTGCATTTTTGAAATTTGATTATGATTGCTTAAAAATACCTTTAACAACATGCATTCTTACTGTGTGTGGACTCGCCTCTCCACACACCTGACCTGTAACATACTGTAGAACATTCCAGGCAAAGCAATAACATCTCCATGGAGACCAGCAGGTGGCGGACCTTCTTCCAGAGAGGTTAAATACAGTGCACCTTTATGTTTTCCGATTGGTTAATGTTTTATTTCTACAGTTTTGCTTTAGTTTTCTTGTCGCGTCTGGGGAAATATCGTTCAGATCTGCTTTATGTTTATGCTTCATGTTGTTTTAATCAATATTTCTAATGAAGGCAAAGGAAAAACTGAGGGGAAACTTGTACAAACGGTGAAATGTAATAATGATAATACATTTATTTGTAGGAAACAATATTACAAAGTGTTTCAAAGAACATAAATTAAATCGGCACAAATTTAGAAATAAAAAAAATAATCCAATAATGTTGATTCATTTTACACACATACACATAAATATGATTTAAAGATGACTATTGAGAAAACGCCAGTGTGTAGAAAAAAGTCATTCATTTGGATTTAAATGTTATAGTTCTGCCCGGTGGTCGAGTGGTTAAAGCAGAAGCACATATGCCAGACTCTGTGCCAGCTTTAGTGTCGTGACACCCATTTCCCGACTCAAAACATTTGCTGAATGTCCTCCATGCTCGTCTCCCCCATTTCACGCTACACTGCCTTGTCTAACAAAGCACACGGGCCAAAAAAATCCTTTAAAATAAATCGGGGCTGAAACAAATTATTGGATTAATCGCTGAAATAATCTGAAATAATCGTCAACTAATTTGGTAATCGCATAATCGTTTCCTGAACTATTCACAAATCCCTAAAAATGTGCTGAGAGAGCTGGTTTTATGACAGTAATTACCCCAAAGTGACAAGCTTCATCTGGTTCATATTTAGGAAATATCTCGTGTTCACGGGTCTTTCACAATCTAAACAACTGATCGAATAATCTAAAGAAATAAGCAATTGCCAAATTAAACATTAGTCACAGCCCTGATTAAACCCGCCACACCGCTCGTTTAAGTTTGACCTGGCTTACAAAGTTAAAATGACTTCATCCCCTAAAAGATGAATAGATAGAAAATAGCTCACTGAACAAAACATTTCTATTGGACCTTTAAATCATGACTGACGTTGGTGTCACTCTAAAATGCTAAGAAAATACAAGAGTTATTGACCCAAAATGGATTGAATCTGCGTCGTACATTTACATAAAGTTGTTTGGAAAAAGTATTCTTGTTTGTTGATATGAAGGCCAACAAAATTATTTTTATCTTTTATCTCTAAAAACCATGTATATTTTGAACATATCACCTATGTATGTTTATGTTTATGTATTCTATAATACTTCACGTTCCATTTCTCAAGTCTCTTAATGAGTTGGTCTTTGTGCTGGACATAACACTGTCTGTAATAAACATTTTCTAATTAAAAGTCTGCTCTGTGACTTGGTGAGTTTAAAAAAAAAAAAAAAAAAGGCCTTTTGTTCTCATTAAATGTTGCTTTAGTTTAGCTTCGTGTCGAACAAGACGTGTAGTTTTAATCATCTGTTTAGAGGGATTTTTGACGGACACTTGTGGTCTTTTGCAGCGCTCTATAATGAGGAGGATGACCTATGGAAACAAACCTGTTCATTCCAAACCGACTCCAGAGTTTCTCCAGAAATGCGTAATATTATGCACCGACGGGCAGCGAATTAGTTTATTTTTGTGAAGGTAATTAATTTACTTTCAAGTTTGATCAGTTCTGACTGTCAAAATGTCCTTTATTTCAGACTAGACTTACCTTAAACTTTTATCTCATGCTCTTCAGTGATGTGGTGGTTTAAGGTGGTTTTTAAATATATTTTTGACCAAATAAAGGTTGGTTTGTGGTGATTGAAGACTTCTACATAGAGAATATTTGCATATAAAGTGTATAATTGATGAAAATGAGAAATAGAAGTGTGCGTTTTAGAGTTTGTATTTTCCAGGTAACGATTATCAAAACATGACTACGGTTGTTTTTTTTTATAGTCGACTAGTCACAATTAGTCGATTCATTGCTGGAGTCCTAGTCATTACCACTTCAGCTTACCACTTTTGCCGAATGTCTCTACCCTTGCTACAACTGTCCAGAAAATCTTTACGGAAATAATAAAAGACGACACGAAGGTGTTTCCAATCTGTGGGGACAACAACAAATAAATAAAATGCCAGTTGGACACATTTAATGCCACATTATGGAACATTCCAGGCAAAGCAATGACATCTCCATGGAGACCAGCAGGTGGCAGCACCCTCTACCTGGGGAAAAAAGTACATTAGTTCATTTATTTTCCAAATGCTTCTTAACTCACCAAATATAGCCTATATTTATTGAGAGAAATCTTTTATACTTTTTCTCTTTTCGCTTTAAATACCATTTAAATGCACCAAACAATCTGAACATCATGATCAGAACAAGTCGTGTGGTCTATGGTCTAAAAACACAGAAGAGCTTTGTTTTATCACAGAATGGAAGCAACACCACTTCAGACGAGTGTTTGAGGAGCATAAAAACACTGTCACTACATGATTCAACTCCAAAAGAGAGTTGTTTGAGCTTAAAGCACCTTTATGAAGTTGTCATCCACAGTCGATCAATTTCAAAGTGATTTGTCAACTCATGAGGGAGTCCAACTGCCAAACCTGAGCTTGTCACAAACTTTCATCTAAACTGACAAGAACAAATCCCCATTTAGAAAAATACAAAGTTTTACAGCTACATTGAACGTGTTTATATTCAGACACGGGTATTTAGATGAACCTTTTTATCTTTTTACTCTTACTTGATATAATGTTATATTTGATATATTTGGCATTATAATATCTTATTTGAGTAAAATGTTTGGTCCCTTCTCCCACTGTGAGTAACTTTACAAGTGACAAAAGCTTTATGCTGACAATATTAAAGGGTTTGGTTCTGCTCCTCCAGGTATAATTTAGTGTCTGTCCTTTGAAAATAACAGATTGTGTGCATTACTTTTTTGTCCCTTTATTACATTATCTTCAACTTATTAATCAGATGTCATATAAAGATGTCTCATAAACAAATATTTGGGGAACTACTACTCAAGTTACAGACATTAAGAGTAAACGTATGAGCATAACTTGAGTAGTAGTTCCCCAAATATTTGTTTTACTCTTGAGTAATTTCCTCAATCACAAAGCCTACGGGCACAAAATCTTTAAAAAAAATATTTTCAAGTATTGTTACTGTTACTTAAGTACCTACAGCCTTTGGCAATATATTCAAAATCGAACAGGAAGAATGAAAACTGCCTCAAAGTGACCATTACAAAACAGATGTGACGGGTATATAAATCATATAAACGGTGGTAAAGGTTGTGTAGCGGGGCATGTCTCCACAGGACTTCAGCCGTGGTGTGGGCCTTTTCACGCCCCTCCTCCGGTTCACAGCCCGGTCTACGCGCGAAACTCCCGCCGGGACAGACGCACACTCGCGCTCTCGTGCCCGGACTTGTCCATAATCCAGAATAAATCCCACCTCCCCAAAGAAAAGCGCTCCTCTTTAACCGAGATGAAGCACTGGAGGCTCTTAAACCATCCAGAGGCGCAGCGCTGACCGACGGGGGCGCGCACTGTCTCTCCCGTTTCTCCTCGTGGATCACACAACGCTCATAAACACGTGAGCATCTCCCCCCCCCCAAAAAAAAACAAACAAAAAATAAAACACTCTGACTGACTGATTGGCGCGTCTCGTTCTCACAACTTCTGCACCGGATTTCAACTCTTCCCGTCAGCTTTCGCGCCCATTCTAAAAAACAAAAAACAAAAAAACCACACGTTGTCAGTTCCTTCTGTGTATTTGTGTGGAGCGATGTGGTGGGCGTCATTGGTGGGGTCTTCGAGGAGGAGAAGTGACTTGTAGCGCGCGCGTTTCTGGCTTCAGTCCGTTCAGAGCCCGCGACAGCTCCCAGACTCACCTCGCCCTGCGCTTCTTTTCTTTCTGAACAAAAAAACTCAAACTGCAAAGGACATATTTGAACTCCGCGACTTTGGAAACTGAACCAGGTAAGACACTCCAAACTGTGAATCTGCAACTGTGTTTTAAGTCAGAGCAGTGGTGAGAGAAGTCTGTAGATTTGTTTTGTTGTATTGTGCGTTTTGGAGTTGGCCGATCTTTGCACGGCAATGCAACGTATTTTTGTTTGTTTATATTTTTTTACACTAACTCTTCCAAATAAATGTTCTCTTTCGTCCTTGTCTCATCTCTTCATAAACCCAAGCTGCTCTGCAACTTTACAAACGCACATCGACGCTTATTTTGCGCGTAAAAATAGGCTCGGTGTTATTGTATATTCATAAATTCATACCACAAATTGCGCTTCAAGGCGTTGACAGATAGCGATCTCCACATGCTCCATGGGTACAGGCATCTACTCTTATCTCGTCATCTTTCACGCTCAAGGAACATGTTTAGCAAATTTGTCAAGCCTATTTCTACCATAAATAAAAAAACTATATCAAATGGGCTTCTTCTTTTTTTTTTTTTTTTTTTTATTGCGTAAAAAGAACGTGAAAATCCGTTTAGTTCCGCTGAGAGTTGTGGCCAAAGCTGTTGATTTTATGATTATAAAACAAATTCTCCCTTAAGGCGAGTGTTTTGTGGAAAGCTTGGGGTGTTTTGCTGTTTATGGGGGCATAGGAGGAGCAGATAGATGCACCTTGCCGTCCCAGGAGTCCGCGCGCTGCTGCCGCTGCTACGTTGAGCGCATCGCAAACAATGGAGAATCCCCCACGGTGCGGAAACATCACAGGATTACACACCACGCACGCACTCGCGCACGGGCTGAGCGGAGGAATGCGCCGTGGTTCAACATCGGGACATTTGTATTTCAGCGCATTAGAATATTCAAAATACAACCCAGATTTGGACAAAAGGTGAGCGCAGACTTCAATCTAAAACGAGTCAGTCGAGTTGAAACGCTTTGTCACAGAAGTAGCATCAGCACAACTAAATATGAATTCTTTATTGTATTGTTTAAACAACTCAATCAAACAAATAGTCATAACTTTCAATCAATGCTCCAAGCTCACCTGTTTAAACTTGCATTTCTTTGATTTTTACACATCAATGTTGTTTTTTTACTCTGTTTTTTTTCCGTTTGTTTGTTTGAGTGTCCAAAAAGTGTTGCATTTGATGTGTTATTATCATTATAAAATCCATCTAAAGTTTAAACATCAGCAGCTCAGCAGAAAGGTTTAACCCAGGTGTGGCAAACGTTTTTCCTCTGCTGTGCGCCAAAATGATGACTTGAGGGACGAATGTATGACGGTTTGCACACACACGCAAAAAAGTTCCTCTGCAAAGAAACGTATGATTAAATTGTCTTGAAATATTGGGAAATAGACTGACTCTTCTCTCTTGTGACAGTCTTTTCAGTGCAAAATTGAATTAAAATGTAAATAATTCTTAAAACCACAGCTCCCATTTTTGGCATCCTCAGTTTAATTAAAAGATTTTTGCTGCTTCATTTCATTATTGAATAAAAATGTTTGTGGCAGTATCAACACGAAAACATAACAGCCTTCTCAGCTTACTCCATTTCAAAGCATTACTATTTTGTCATTAGTAAAGAGGTGGCTTAATCAAATCTGTTCAATTTTGCTTCGAAAACTGCTTTGCAAGTGCTGGAGGCGCCGCGCAAATTTGTTTACTGATTACCGTTCCATTACATCAAAAAAGTGGGAAAATGTCTTTTAAACAGCAGATTTTGCAGTTCCAAGTGTTGCCATTCCTGTCAATCATTTCGACTTTATAGTGAAGGATGTTGTGATGCTCCAAAAGCCATATCTGGACAATGTGGACTTAAAATGACCAAACTTGAAAGATTCGTTTTGTTCACACTCAAATGAACAAATGTAACGTGTGTATTTTTAGCTCGGGTGTTAACAGTCATAACGACAAACAGCTCTGCCTCACTGCTCTCGGACGCACAGTTTGGAGTTTGCAGCAGCAGCAGGAGGAATAAGTTCAGTTCAGCCTTTAGACACGGGCAGAGGGGGAATCCAGTGCTTGGTATCATAAAAGTATAAAAAGTAGAGATTATTTTTCAGCTATTCGGCCAGGGGGTTGTGGAAAAAGTCAATATGAATCCTGTGGGACTCAAACTTTTCACGCAAAGCACGATCTTGAGATGGTATTTTGGCTTTGACCAGATCTGAACCAGCACTACAGTATATCAGGCCTAAACCATGAATAATTAATGATTAGCCCAAAGGAGGACAAACAAATTGATCTATCAAAACTGACAAAATTACATAAACAAGCTTTACTGAGCTTTAGAGTCTTGATCGATGTCAGAATCAGCAGAAGACCACACGGATGAGAAACGACTATAGATTTTAATCGATGTTATATAGATGTAGATATTGAGTATCACGCCTTTCCTTATAGTATCATAATTTTGTTTTACCATTTACTACAAAATGGAAGAGGGCCAAAAAGCTTGCACCAGATTCTTTGGAAGTGAATTCACATCTGCAATCTTTAATTGAGTTGACATTTTTGTATCGTGACAAAACTAATTGCACTTTCGCTGAAACGAAACGCTTCCTGGCAGCACCACTCCCAAAAGGAGACATCCAGTACATAAATATTTATAATGAACCTTTCTGACAGAGTACTGAGTAACTGGGAGTTACTTATGACACAGAAGCAGTTAAATCCCATCTCTGACCATTGTGTTTTTGTGTCCTTGTGCAAAACACTTCACACACCTGACCAGTGTGTAAATGTGGAGAGAGAATAAACCACCTTAAGCACTTTGAACTTAAAGATACACGATGTAACTTTTCTGGTGGAGGGTCCGAAACCTGATTGTTTTGCCAAGAACTTTCCACAGTATAAAAATATATAACTATCTCCATGGAGACAAACAGGTATACCAGGGTATTTTTAACAATAAAGATGCCTATAATTACAAAAATACCGGGAAGAAAATTTGGCGGACCCTTTACCAGAAATGTTCCAGTCAGAATCAGAATAATCGTTTCAAGTTGGTGGGATTTGTTTCCGGCGCAGTGAGAAATGCTCTCATCTACAGTCAGTGGCATGAACTGGTCTTGCTGAGGGGTTTTCTCTCAATTTTTAAAAACAAAGTGCGATAATCCAACAAAAAATATCTGTGCTTTTAAATGTATGTAGATTTTGTTTGAATTTTTCTTCAATGTCTCTTTTAAATGTGTTTATATGTTTTTTGTGCTACTATTTTCACTTTACCTCAGGTCAACCTTCAAAAAGAGGTTTGGATCTCAGTTTTCAGACCATACTTTTACTTCCCCTTATATTTGACAGTGTGACAGTGCTCTTGTAATCCTTCATGTGGTCCAGCTTTATCGCTCGTTAAATGGTTCTTGCACCGCTCCTTCAGATATGATTCAGTTTTTCTCATTTTTGTGTCTATCCTTTGAAAAACCTGATTGCGCGCATTATATTTAGGGTTTTGTCCATTCAATTACATTCTCTTCAAATTATAAATGTTACGACAGTCGCTCTAATTGAGTATTAGTACTTTACTTACATACTCTTACTAGATTCATTTATTGGGGATCACTACTTTGCATTACTAGTCGATAAATATTATTTTGAAGTAACGTTAATGAGCGTTCACGTAGTTTTTACCGCGCGTCATAAGCGTACAGTTCGACATTCAACATGTCTATGTGGATGCGCATCCTGGGCGTCCAGCCATTTTTGACGGCGCGTTTTGACGCGTTTTGAGCGTTTTTTGGCGGTGTCGAATCCTACTTTTTTAGTGTGCGACACAGCGCATTGGGGGAATTTGGGCGTCGGACGGTGTTGGATGCTCTGGACGCGTGTTCAGAGCGGCAAGCGGCCAGAGCGGCAGAGCGGCCAGAGTGGCATGAGTGGCTACAGGGTCCGATGCAGAAAAGTTGGACAAAGTGAACTTGTTTTGCGGCTAGTCGCGGCAAGCAACATCAGAGTTACGCTCCCGTGAGTGAACGTCGCACTACCCCGGTAAGACAGTGACGTACTTACGCACTACCGAAAGACAGTGACGTACACCTCGCACTACCCGAACAGACAGTGACGTACCTACGCACTAGCGGAAGACAGTGACACCGTACTACCACTACTCGGAAGACAGTACGTACCTAGCACTACCCGAAACAGCGACGTACCTACGCACTACTCCGGTAAGACAGAGACGTACCTACGCACTACCCGACGAACAGCGACGTACCTACACTACGCGGTAAGACAGGCGAACGTACCTACGCTACCCGAAGACAGGTGACGTACTACGCCTACCCGGAAGACGTGTACCTCGTACCGAAGTACGACCTACGACCGACTCTACGACGCACTACCGCGAAAGACAGTGACGTACTACCCGTACCGAGCAGTGACGACCTACGCGAAAGCAGTGACGTACCTAGCACTTACCGAGACAGTGAGTACCTACGCCTACCGATACGATCAGTGACCGTAACCTACGCGCTACCGACATAGACAGTGACGTCACTACGACCTACCGGATAGACAGTGGACGTACTAGCACTACCCGGAAGAAGGCGATAGCCGAGCGTACGTACCTACTCACCCGGAAGACAGCGACGTAATACGACTCACCGGAAGAACAGGACGTACTCCAGCTACCCGGTAAGGACAGGCTGACGTACCTACGCACTACGGAAAGACAGTGGAGTCCTACGCATACCGGACATGATACAGTGACGTACCTATCGCACTACCTGGAAGACAGTGACGTACATAGCACTACCTGAAGACAGACGTAACGCTACGCACTCCGTGGAAGACATGAGTACACGCCTATCCGGTAAACAGCTGAACGTCATCGTTCGGAAGACAGCGACGTACCTACGCACTACACGAAGACACGACGTACTACGCATCTAAACCCGAAGACAGTCGACGTCAACTACGCACTACCCGGAACGTGACTTATACCGCCACCCGAATCAGCACTACCTACGCACTACCGGAGACAGCGACGTACTACCCTACCCGAAAGAACAGCGACGTACCTAAGCACTACACGGAGACAGTGACGTACCTACGGCACTACCCGGAAGACAGCGACGTACCTACGCATTACCGGAAGACAGTGACGACCTCACCACTACCCGGAAGACAGTGACGTACTACGCACTACCCGGTAAGAAGTGACGTCCTACCACTACCGAAGACAGTGAGTACTACGCCCTAACCGGAAGACAGTGACGTACTACGCACTACCCGGAGAGACAGTGACGTACTATACGCACTACCGGAGACAGTGACGTACCACGCACTACCCGGAGACAGTGTACGTACTACGCACTACGCGTGACAGTGACGGTAACCTACGCACTACCGGAAACAGTGACGTACTACGCCTACGAAAGACGTGACGTAACTACGCACTACCGGAAGACAGTGACGTACTACGCATTTTTCTATCCGGAAGACAGTACGTACCTACGCACTACAGGGACAGTGACGTACTACGCCTACCCGGAAACAGTGACGTAATACGCATACCCGGAAAGACAGTGGACGTCATACGCACTTACGGCGACGTGACGTACTACGCACTACCCGAAAGACAGGTGACGTACTACGCACCACCGAAAGACAGTGACGTCCTACGCACTTATATACGAAGACAGTGACGTACCTAAGCACTACGAAGACAGCGACGTACCTACGCACTACCGGAAGACAGGACGTACCACGCACTACCGGAAGACAGGACGTACTTACGGCACTACCCGGAAGACAGTGACGTACACTACGCACTACCGGAAGATCAGTGACGTAACCTAGCACTACCCGGAAGACCAGTGACGTACCTACGCACTACCTTGGAAGACAGTGACGTACTACGCAACTACCTGGAAGGGATCAAGCACGGAAACACACGTACCTACGACACTACCCGGAAGACAGCACGTACCTACGCACTCATCCGGAAGACAGTGACGTACATACGCACCACCCGGAAGACAGGACGTACCATCACGCCTACCCGAAAGACAGGACGTACACGCGACTACCGAAAGACAGTGCGACTACGCTACCGGCGCACTACGCCAGGCTACCGAGACAGTGACGTACATCACGCAACTACCCGGAAGACAGTGACGTACCTACGCACTACCCGGAAGGACAGTGACGTACCTACGGCACACCCGGAAGAAGTGACGTACTACGCCTACCGGAAGCAGTGACGTACTACGCACTAACCGGAAGACAGTGACGTACTAGCACTACCGGAAGAGTGACGTTCCCTCGCACTACCGGAGACAGTGGAGTACATCACGCACTCCCGGAAGACCAGTGACGTACCTACGCACTACCCGGAGACAGTGACGTCCTACGCACTACCAGGAAGAAGTGACGTACTACGCACTAACCGGAAGACAGTGACTATCCTACGCACTACCGACAGACAGTGACGTCCATACGCATACCCGAAGACAGTGGCCGTACCTACGCACTACCGGAAGAAAGTGACGTACCTACGCACTAACGGAAGACAGTGACGTACCTAGACTACCCGGAAACAGTGACGTACCTACGCATACCCGGAAGACGTGACCGTACATACGCACTAACGGAAGACGTGACGCTCTACGCATACGCGAAAGACAGTGGACGTACATAGCACACGAAAGACAGTGACGTACTACGCACTACCTCGGAAGACAGTGACGCCAACCTACCTCGCTACTACCCGCGGAAGACGTGACCGTTAACCTACGCACTACCTACGAAAGACAGTGACGTACATACGCATCTACCCGGAGACAGTGACGTTACCTTACGGCACTACCCGGAAGACAGTGACGTACCTACGCACTACCCGGAAGACAGTACGTAAACCCTACGCACTACCCGAAAATGACACGCGACGTACCTACGCACTACCGGAAGACAGCGACGTACTACACTACCGAAGACAGCGCGGTACCTACGACTAGCCGGAAGACAGTGACGTACCTACGCACTACCCGGAAGACAGTGACAGTACCTACGCACTACCCGCGAAGACAGTGACGTACCTACGCACTACCCGGAAGACAGTGCACGTACCTACGCACTACCCGGAAGCAAGTGACGTACCTACGCACTACCCGGAAAGGACAGTGACGTACATATACGTACACTACCCGGAAGACATGACGTACCTACGCTACACGAAAGACAGTGACGTACCTACGCACCACCGAAAGACAGTGACGTACATACGCACTACCCGGAAGACAGTGACGTACCTACGCACTTACCCGAAAGACAGTGACGTACCTACCACTACCTGGAATGAAGGACAAAACAAAACCCATGCTGCGATTAAAATCATCCAGACGCAGCTCTTGGAGCAAATTAATGCTCTTCACTAAACTCTTCTCACCTCTGAAGTCTCTGCGGGACCCAGACAAGCCGCCGAGCCGATCGCCTCCGTTTTTGGACTTTGTAAAGTAAATACACCAAATCCACTTCCTCAACCTGAGGACAGCAACACCGGGAAACACAACTCCTCCTCCACTGCGCCATAGTGCACTGGACGCCTCGGACTCACGTCTGCCGGTGAGTTTATTTTTTTGACGTGCGCGTCGAGGGCGTCCATGGCGTCCAGGGCGTCCAGGGCGTCTGCCTTCAACTGTACAGGCGTCCAACTCGGGCGTCCGGCGCGAATTTGGACGCTGCCAAGTGTGAACGCACTATTACTCTTTTGGCTACTCTTTGATAATAACCAGAAGAATTGTTCTCCACTATATTTTGTGCTCAACTAAAGTGCTATAAACTACTCCTAATCTACTACTAACTACAAACTAATCAATTCAATTGAATGTAATTTTGTAAAGCTCAAACTCACAATAACAGCAGTTTCCTCACAGGCGGCACAACATTTTTGATTTTATCAGCAGAAAGTTAGAGAATCCAACAACGAAACAGTCATTGTTCAATAATAGAGCAGCAGGTTAACCAACATTCACAGGAATTAAGAAAATGGACCTTAGAACTTTCTACTAAATGAGGAAAAACTACCAAAACCCAGTGGGAAAAAGCAGAGCCCTGGAGGAGAATCACAGTGAAGATGTGAACAGGCTGCAGATGCTGACCATGACAGACTGACCATCTTCAACTTCTTGTTTGTAAATGCCATAATAACATTTAGTCCTGAATTGTTTCTTGCGAGATGTTTTCCTCGCTGCACGTCGCTGTTCCTCGTGGCTGTAGATCTAAACAGACCTCACGTTTGGCTCGGGCCGCGACGTTTGGCGGAGGTGTCTGCTGACATGACCTCATTCATGCCACACCATGTCATGTTCTCCGTATGCTCGTGTGGCGTTGTCAGATGTGTGCTTTTTCAATGTCGAGCACATGCAGAACACAATGTACCACTGTTCAGGGCGGGAAAGCACTCACATCACTGTCCTTGAGTTGATCTTTTGAGTACATTTTTAAATGTGCACTCGTACTTGTAAGTGAATATAGTTTTAGAATTGTATTTAGTCCCAATTTACAGCTGTCTTACTTCTGTTTCTTCTCCTTTCTAAACCGCGAAACTCACAAAACGTTGCTACATTGCCTGTTCTGATCGGACAGTGCTCAAAGAATATGCAGATTGACGTTTATTTACTCAAGTTTTGTACAAAAGACTGATGTAAAAGGATTCTGAAAACATGTTAAAACGAAGTTTTTTACTTTTTCTTTTAGGATTGCTGCTTCAGCAACTACAACTCTTTTAAAACATAAACAACACAAAACAAACAACCTGACACAGAGAGGGAACATACAATTTACATAAAACACCAAAATAGTCCATCACGTCTGTCCCGATTAATCCAAAGTCTTTAAATTTGTCCATTTTCAAATTGTGTCTGAATTTAAGGGTTTTTTTGCAAGCTTTTTTCCCTTTTGTGAACTTTTAATTGTGACATATATATTTCCCATTCTTCGTCCGTCAAAACGAAATGGCCCTCTCGTTCCCATTTATTTATAATGTATTTTGTCGAATGGCTGTCCAGATCGCTAATACATTTATACAGTTTAGATTAAGAGGACCTGCAGGAAGACTAGCTAGATGTGCAGCTAATGGGGATCTTACAAAACAATGTCAAATGTCAATGTCAAAGTTTATTTCTAAAGCACGCTTACAACTTTAAAAGCCCAAATTGCTCATATACAAACAATTAAAATACACACAAAGCTAATAAAATAATGTCTCAGCTCAGTTCGTGTTTAAAAGCCCAGAGAGAAAAGATATGTTTTTAACAAGGATTTAAACAGCTCTAGTGTCTCAGCAGCTCTAACATGCTGAGGCTGTTCCAGAGCCTGTTCCAGAGCCCGGGCCCCCCGACACAGAGAAAGCTGGGTCCCCTCTGCTTTTTAGCTTTGACCTGGGCACATCCAGGAGGAGCTGAGAGGAGGAGCTAAGAGGAGGACCACATGGTACGAGCAGGAACATAGTGGGACAATTACTCCCGCAAATAACAGGGAGCCAGACCATTTAAAGAACATTTTAAAGTGATTCTGTGGAGAACTGGAAGCCAGTGCAGTGATGCCAGGACTGGAGCCACGTGTTGGTGACGCCTTGTACCTGTGAGCAGCCGGGCCGCCGGGTTTTGCACTAACTGCAAGCGTTCAAGAGAGGTCAGATTGAGACCAAAATAAAGAGTTGCAGTAATCTAGGCGTGATGTTAACTTTAGCCAGTCACCTCAGCTGAAAAAGCTTGTTTTGACCACTGCACTGACTTGTTTGTCCAGCTTAAGAGAAGAATCCAGCAGCACACCAAGATTTCTCACAAATGGCAGGTTAAAAGAAGACAGAGGACCAAGAACACTATCCAGCCCTCCTAATACATCTGAATCACCAAAAACAACTAACTCAAATGATGACCTTCCACACAGGTAATATTACCATGTGGTCAAAGACTAGTTCTGTTTCAGAGAAGAGCATTCTTAAACTGTTCAGGAAATATCAGATTTTGTCCTTTTTGTGTGAGTTTGACTGACACACGAAACCGAACTCGGGATGGACAAGCCAAGTCTCTAAATGATAGTATTGTCAAATTGTCATATCGTGATACAGTAGTTCTCCGTTAAGCGTAAACAAATCATGATCCAGGCTCTGAACTTCTGCACGAATGGTAAAATAGCTTCAATTCTAATAAACAAACAACAAAATGATGTAAAAATCCAAGAAATGATCTGTTGCAATGTTCTGTTTTTGTATGACGTGCTACGTATTGAAATGCATTAAAAGTACAACATCATTCTAAGTACGTTATTGTTACTGTTAATTGTTTAGAAGACAGCCAAGCCAAGCGTTTAATTATTGCATGTTTTGCTAAATCGCTCTTGATTCTGAAACCGCAATCCTCACCCCAATCACTTCAAAAGAAACAAAATCACGTTACATTGTGAGCATATTTCCCGGACCCTTACATTTAGCTGCGAGTGCGCCTCTGTAGATAAAAATTAGCCGCCACATTAACCGCTAATGATTATTGCGATCGTGAATTATTGATGTGGAAAGTTCGATCCCGGGTCACGCTATGGATTCTCTTCAAACTTCAGATCATTAGCGGACGAGAATCTGCCATCAAAACAGCGTTGTCCTGTAAAATACGTCAATGGAGATATGGTAAAGACATTGTATCGTCTGTGATGGTCATGCTACAGTTTGGGTCCAGAAATCTTAAATGATCAGACCGATTAATGCAATAATTTAGAACAAACGTGTAAGATCGACACAGAAACATATGCTGCTGGCAAAGTAAAGTCATATTTTTATTGTAGTCTTTAAACGAGCTTGTGTCTTGGCTGAATGAAGGTGCGGTTTTCTGGCCAACGCTGCGTTCAAGTGCTGATTTGAGACGTCCGTTTTCGTGTTTGCTTATGCTCTTTGACCTCATTGTCAATTCATCTTTCATATTGAATAGCTTGCTGATCATCGATACTGTTTTGCGAGGGACGAGCTTCATGTAGAACACAAAATAAACAAATATTTGAGACACGTACAGGCAGTGAACAGGATTTCCAGAGTCACAGTTTGTGGCCGTGGTATAAGTGCATTCGACAACGTTTTTTACTGCCTACTTGTGCCATTAACGCAATAACTTAAAAAAAAAAAATCATCATCATCTCTGCAAACCCTTTTATACGATTATGCAGCAAATAGAAAGCAAAGACTGAAATCAGAGCCAGATGACTTCATTAATACCACAGGGCAATTCATTCAAGCAGTAAAAAAAGCACACAGGGAACATTTACTGCAATAGCGATATATAATTACTTTTAGCAGTAATTCAACTGTGTCCATATTTCATCATGTTTTAACGTCATATAATTGCGCGCGTGTCTAGAAATGTCTGTTTCAGTGTGTCTTCAACATTCATTTAAGAGAATAAAGGCTAATCTAATATAAAATGTTATCGTGTTGTAATAAATAAAGCCAAAAAATGAGCATATATACGCATGATAAATATTGAACGTATCATCCCAGCTTTCTTTTGCTTGAACAATAGTGTATTAGTACATTATTGTTGCAGGCCTAGTTGGTGGTGATGTTACATAGTGGCCCTCGGTTGCGTTGACTGCGGCGTCAGCTCTTAACACGTGCGTAAAGTTGCAGACCGTGCTGTAAATGTCAGGTGTAACCGCCTCTATTCCCTCACGTCCCCTAATCATTTCCCAAAATGCATTTCTGTCCCTGTGGGGTTTACTAATGTGGCCACGTGAGAATTACTAATGTACACGTCGACGTAAAAGTCAGGATGGTTTCAGTTTCTGCAGTAAAAACGAGACTGGCATAAAGTAAAGGCTTGTAGTTAAAGTCGTTTTATATATATGCCATTTAAATGAGGTTTGCTCTGGAGAACATTGGTTTGTCGCGCACCTCTGCAGCCGCGCAGCTGGGACGGAATGACTCATAAATGATTCCTTCGAGCGTGAGTGACAACATTTGTAGAAAATAATTAGTGAAAATGTTGGGACATCTTTTTGGTTTCTCACGTGAAAAGAAATATGGGCAGCCATTTGAAAAGATGTGAATAATTCATGGTCTTAACTCTTCGGGCCCTCATTAGTCCATTAGGGGAAATTAAAGGACAAATGGATATAGCTCATTGACGTCAATAATTTACACAACGGAAATTGAGTAAAGCTTCCTCAATGATCTGTCAATCAATCAAGAGGGAAATGTTGTATGTTTTTAGTCAATTAGGGAATGTTATATACATCAACAACAGAGTAAATTTGGGTGAAAAATTGATGTTTCTCTAAAAGTTCTCATTTTAATGTCGTTTCATAATAATCTTGGACAGTACAGAGATTACCCAAGTTGTTTTTGAACTATAGATTAAACTATGATATGATTAAAGTTAAGGCCACGTCATTTGAAACTCTCAATAGCTCAAACATTGGCGCTCAAATGTCCTCGACTCATTTACAGATCTGAAGACGTTCCGCCGTGCGCCGGTTGGTCGACTAAAAGAGGGCGTGGAATTAACAAAAGCTCTCAGAACTGTCTCTATGATTCAAGAAGACAAGAACAGTACTAGTCATTTGCATATTTGTGCCTGCAACTCACAATGCATTCTCAAATCTCCAGCGAACTCACTCCACTCGTGATTTCTGCTGTTTTCCGTGTAAATCCTGGACAATTCCAATAAAATCGACTAATAAAACAGGGATTGATCAGCTAAACTACTAAAGGTTTACAGTCCTGTTACTACTTATTTTTTTGTCCTATTTTTTACTCATAAACTGTCAGTTTTGTTGGGACACAAGCGTTTCTCTGATTGGCTGATCCATTTGTCAATCACACCCATCGAAAAGACCAAGTTTCAGATTACTTTCGTCTTGACTGGCGATACGGGACTAATCAACTTTACTTTTATTTTAGTGCTCAGTTACATTTACTCGAGTCACTTTTGTAGATATTGTGCTTTTCCGAGTAGTTTTTCTGCTATTTTACTTCTACTCGAGTAATATTTCGTTTGAAGTAACAGTAACGTTTGGGTTTGCTGAGTAAATCTATACGACAAAAGCTTTAAGTTGTCAGTTAAATTATGTGAACATTTGTGTTTCTTACGATTTATTTTGGCATTTTTTGGAGTCTGTTTTATGGAAATCCCATTATTTGATGTTTTGTCTGTCCGATTACATTAAAGACGCTGTATCTGAGTTTTACTGCCTTTAAAACATAAAATACAGTTCATTTTAAACTCCAGATGTATCGCTCACTTACTTAATGCATTTGTAACATCCTAATTCTTCACTGCAATGAGTTTCGAAACACACAACTTCACAACTTTCAGAGGCCACAGCGATGCTAACATGCTAACAGCGCACTTCCTGCCTCTGGGAGAATAAGATGCACTTTAATTAGATGCAGACAGCGCCGTGTAATACATTCTTTATCCGAATGGATGCGTTTACACCGGGGGTGTCCAAACTTTTCTCACAGAGGGCCACATTTTGAGACTTATACGGAGCAGAGAGCCACACACAACCCGACAACGAATCATTTGAAATGTAGCATTTGACATAGTTTCGATAGTTTCGGCCTCCACACCTTTAATAAGACTTGGAACATTAATATTAGATCGGTATAACATCAAAATGCTTGACTTAATACAATTTTTATAGTAAAAAGTACTACTTTTTGTTGTTTGGAACAAGCCTGAGGACAAAAAAAAATTGGTCTGAGGGCCGCATTTGGCCCCCAGGCCATAGTTTGGGCACCCCTGGTTTACACTATATCTGCACAGGTTCAAAACAGATTTTACTTTATTACATGAAGGGGAAAAATTGGGTACAGCCCTTTAACTCATAATTCACCAATCCAATTTTAAATACATTGTCCGGACTCATCACTCCGAGTTCCTCCAAATACTTTGAGTCATTTTTTGGGCCAGTTCTTCTTATTATTAGTTCTACTTGAATTCAATTAATTTATAATCCAACAGAGCCTTGTTCTCGCCCGTTTCCGCCTTGTTCCAGTGGCCCATTTGTCATCAAGACGCAGACTTTGTTTTTCCGGGCATTTCATGTGTTTCATTGTCACTCACCATTGTATGAGGTAGGCAGTGGCGTCTTAAGGACCCACACTGGGTGCTCATTCCACCCTTGGGGGGATTCAAACCTGGGTCCCCCCGTGTGATAGTCCGGAGACCAGCCACCAAATCATCATCAGACATCTCAGTCCAGAAAAGAGCAGTACTAGGATCAGCAAAGCTACTGCGCAGAACCCTTAAACTCCCAGGCCCCTGGTAGAGGAGCCGAGCTTAGAAAAAGGGATGAGACCATCCGCGGAGGGTGAGAAAGGAATTTATATATATATTTCATATATATATATATATATATCAACCTAAAAAATGAGCTATTCTGGGATAACATTTTTATATTTTTTTGCAAAATCTTAAATATATACAACTTAACTTCCTTTTTTAGTTCAATGAGTACCGTTACTCCTACTCAAGTACTTATTTTGGCTAATCTACATACCTTTGCTCGTAAGTATGTGGATATGCTGTACTCACATTCTCTGGTTGTTGTTTTAGCTGCCCACACATCATTACCGTCAGCCCATATCCATGACTACATTAGCAGACACAGGTAAACCGCGTTTTTTCTCCTCCTCCTTCTCTTCTTCCTTCTCGTCCTCCTCCTCCTCCTCCTCCTCCTCTTCCTCCTCCTCTTCCTCCTCCTCTTCCTCCTCCTCCTCTTCTTCTTCCTCCTCCTCGTCCTCGTCCCATCACCTTCTCCTCCTCTTCCCTCCTCTCCTCCCTCTTCCTCCTCCTCCTTCTTCTTCCCTTCTCCTTCTCCTCCTCCCTCTCCTCCTCCTCTTCCCTCTTCCTTTCCCTCCTCTCTCCCTCCTCCTCCTCTCCCTCCTCCTCCTCCCTCTCTCCTCGCTCCTCTCCCCTTCCTCCTCCCTCCCTCCTCCTCTGCCTCTTCCTCCTCCGCCTCCTCGTTCCTCCTTCTCCTCTTCCTCTCTTCTTCCTCCTCCTCCTCCTCGTCCTTCTCCTCATCTCCTCGTCCTTCCTCTCCTCCTCCTCCTCCTCTTCTCTCTCCTCCTCCTCTCCCTCCTCCTCCTCCTCTTCCTCTTCTTCATTTCCCTCCTCCTCCTCCGCTCCTCCTCCTCTTCCTCTCCTCCTCCTCCTCCTCTCCTCCTCCTTCTCCTCCTCCTCCTCTTCCTCCTCTGCCACCTCCTCCGCCTCCTCGTCCTCCTTCTCCTCTTTCTTCCTCTTCTTCTCCTCCTCCTCCTCTCCGTCCTTCTCTCCTCTTCCTCTTCCTCTTCCTCCTCTCCCTCCTCATCTCCTCTTCCTCCTCTCCCTCCCCTCTCCTCCTCTCCTCCTCCTCCCCGTCCCTCCTCCTCTCTTCCTCTTCTTCTTCCCCCTCCTCCTCCCCTCTCCTCCTCCTCCTCCTCGTCCTCCTCCTCGTCCTCCTCCTTCTCCTCTCCTCCTCTGCCTCCTCCTCCGCTCCTCCTCGTCCTCCTTCTCCTCTTCCTCCTCTTCTTCCTCCTCCTCCCCCCTCGTCCCTTCTCTCATCTTCCTCTTCCTCCTCTCCCTCCTCTCCTCTTCTTCCTCCTCCTCCCTTCCTCCTCCCCTCCTCCTCCTCCTCTTCTTCATTTCCCTCCTCCTCCTCCTCCGCCTCCTCCTCTCTCCTCTCTCCACCTCTCCCTCCTCCACCTCCTCCTCGTCCTCGTCTCCTCCCCTCTTCCTCCTTCTCCTCCTCTCCTCCTCTTCCTCTTCCTCCTCTCCCTCCTCGTCCTCCTCCTCCTCCTCCTCCTCCTCTCTGCCTCCTCCTCCGCCTCCTCGTCCCTCCCTCTTCCCTCTCCTCCTCCTCTCTTCTTCCTCCTCCTCCTCCTCGTCCTTCTCTCCCCTTCCTCCTCTACCTCCTCCTTAGTCTCCTCTACCTCCTCTCCTCCTCCTTCTCCTCTCCCTCCTCTCCCTCCTCCTCCTCCTCTTCCTCCTCTTCCTCCTCCTCCTCCTCCTCCGCTGTTTGTGCTCAGTAATTCGTTTGTGAACCTCTTCCCCATCTCCTCTGTCAGCTGCAAATGTGATTCTAGGGTCTTTTTCCCCCCAGCGCGCCCACCGGGAATCCTCTCCGCACACGATGACCTCCAGATCGCATCGCCGGCAGGGACATTTCCATATTAATGCTATGGCCCTTCCCCTGATACTAAGAATATCACAAAGAGGTGCGCGGGATCTTTGGCCGACCCCCTGCGCCTCGCACCTGTTCACTTTTCACGTGAATGTGCAGCAGACTTTTGCCTCCAGATGGGTTTTATTTCGATTTTTCCCTCTCAGTGAGACGTGAAAGAGGTTAGCGTTTGAAGTGTCGACGTAAATCTGAGTCGGAACTAAGTAAAATGGCGCATATACATTTTCAAACCATGCATTTTGTACTTGTTTCTCTCATTATTGTTTGCCGTTGTCTTGCGATGCTGTATCTTGTGTAACTCTGTCAGCATAATTCGAAAAAGAGCCTCAAACAAATTCAAATCAGGAAGGAATCATTTGCCTGAAACCCACGGACTGATGCAGACGGAAGGACGTCTGATGTATAGAAAAGTCACTCATCATCTGCTTTATGTATGCTTATCCACAGTGTATTTTATGGTTTGAAGCAGCCTGGAAACCTTGAAGTGTCAGATCTAGTTTTTATGAGGAATCTATCGGAGAAAAATGTCATAAATCTGGTTTAACTTGTAACAAATACTGACAGTCAGGACTTGATATATATGATGTTTTACTTTGACTTTTTTCAGCCGATAGGATTTCATCAATATACTTGACTTTAAGCTATGTTTGCCAGCTCTGTGTAATGTTAGCCATACTAAGATCCTGATTGAGTCCGGCCTCAGAATGTCTCGCCCCACTCTTCTCCCCAAGCTGACTCAAAAAGTGAACTGCTGACCCTAAATAAATGTTTTATGCCACGTTTTTCCATCTCAAAAAAGTACAAAAAATAAGCTGGTTCTAAGCAAATGATCTGGATTTTGAGACAACCTGCTTAAAATGTACGCGTTCATTTCACACTGAATGTTTAAATGAATAAGTGTGACAAAAGGGTCGCCTGTTTTTCTCAGGTGTTTTGGAGCAAATGAAAATGGCTCAGAAGTAAATGCCGCACTGTGGAACATTCCGGGCAAAGCTCAAACATCTCAGTGGAGACAAGGAAGTAGCTGACTCTGCATTTGAAACGATTGTGCACCTTTAAAATAAATCGGGACGGGACAAGATCTCGAGCCGCAAGATCTCGCAAGGAACTTTTGAGATGAAAAAAAATTGCAAACTGAACCACACAATTTGTTTTATTACAAATGATGTGTAACACTTTTCCCGTCTCGTCCTTGTGGACCACGTCTTGGCTCTTGTCTCGCGTGTCTCGTCCAAAAACATCGCGTCCAAGTGGTTTACAAGTCGCTCTAATCTGTGAGAAACTGGGAGGAGTTGAACCTCGAGTCTGGAGTCCTTCTGTCACTGCTCCGTGTCTCCTGTGTGTGTCGTAAGTGCTCCTCTAGTGTTTTTCTCACATTTTTACAGCTCCTTCTCTCACCAAAGACACCGAAGGGGCGAAACACTTCACACGTGTCCACCATTTGGGTGTTGTAATGTCGCCGAAGTAAACAAATGCACCGAGAAAAGAGCCGCAATGTTTGAGAGAGAGGGGATTCGTGGGTCTTTAAGGGACAGAAACAGCTTGAAGTGAAGGGACTTGTGCTCATTTTAGATTGCGGGAGGAAGAAGCATCCGCAGTCTTATTTTGGGAAACACTAATAGTAGCCTCGGTTTGGTTAATGAAGGACTGTTGAATTAAGCAAAAACTCTGGACGGATAGTCTCTTTCTCTCAGATCTCGCAGATATAACACAATTGTAGTAGTAGTAGTAGTAATGGTAGTAGTATAGTAGTAGTAGTGGTAGTAATAGTAATAGTTGTTTGTTTGTTCATTTGGATCTGCATTCAATTACATACAAATAAAAAGATTACAGTAGAAATATACACCATTTAGAATACAATACAAAAGTGTTCAAATACAAGCTCATATAATTGTATTTCCAGGTTTCAATAAGTATTTTTAAATGCATCTATATTTGAGTGTTGTCATGTCCGTGGGAAGGACGTTCCAAGCCTTCATCCGTACAAAAAAAACAACTGTCCAGTCGTTGTGTTGAACTGCATGTTGTTATGCAAGGACAGGTTTTTGATACAAACCTCAGATATCTTTGAGACAACAATGGTCTGAGTGAACTCTGCTCCAGGTTCTCGACGCCAAGAAGCCAAATTCCTTCTGAAATGAGAGTTGCACCAAATTCAAGAACAATCTGCACATTTTCTGATGATAATTCTCTTCCCAAACGTGCAGCAGTGGCTCAATGTCCACCATGTGTAATTATGACACAGAGAAGTAGAAGTATTAGTAGTAGTAGTAGTAGTAGTAGTAGTAGTAGTAGTAGTAGTAGTTGTAAGAGGAAAATGAGGATGTAGATTAGGTGAAAAAGGATTAACTTTAAATCCTGAAAACGTCTGAAATATTGATCCATTTGAGGATTGACTGAAATGTCCGGAGTTACAGACCGTTCTTAATTAAGTAAGAGGAAATGATTGCTGTGTTTACATACTGCTTCAATTACTTTTATCAGTTGCAAATTGTTCCAGTTTTACATTTAAATAATTTGAAGAGCTGATGAAACGCACGAAGGCAACTGCTGCTATAGTAAAGTTAGTCCTCCATCTTGGTGCTGCCACTGGGCACATTAACTGACCAGTAAAAATCAGATAACAGAAGGTAACCACATATAATTAGATGGGATTTCTGGTGTGTGTTTAAATGCATAAGAGAAATCAGATTATCAAAAGCACCTGATGACGCGTGTCAGTTAATCAGTCAGTGTTTAGAGTAACATATTTGAAAGACAAGTAAGTAAAATTCTACAATAATACTTTAAAATCATTTAAATTCAATTTCAATTATGTATGCTAATCAATTTGTTTTACGGTTATTCTGTGGATTAACTGATTAGTTGTGTAGAATGCGAAAGGCCTTTGAATATGAGATCTTTACCTAATTTGACCCAGATGAAGCTAAAACGACGTCCTAATGGAGTAACATTTACCAACAAAATATGTTTTTGATCAAAAAAACACAAATTGTTTTTTCTCTTTTCCACATAATGTTAATAATCACGTCAGCTGTAACTGTTTACGAGACATTTTGATAATCTGACAACTCCAGAAATCAGATAACGATCAGATTGTTTGTGCGCATGGGACAATAACCACTATAAAAAAACAAAAAAAAACAAAACACAATCTGATGTTTTTCCTCAGTTTGGAAAGAGTTTTGAGGGGCAGAGTCTTTCCCACGGGACCCTCCAGTGCCAGGCATGGCCAAACCGGACTCGAGCTGGTCCCGGTCTCCCTGCGCCGCACAGCCCCGTCACCATGGAAACAGGAGAGAGATACTTGGAGAGGCAGAAAGGAGCGAGAGAGAGAGAGAGAGAGAAAGAGAAACAGGGAAACAGAGAAACAGAGGAAGAGCAGCTTCAAAATATGTGGCGAGGCGCAGTGTGAGGTGTCGCAGGAGATGAATTATTACAGAACAAAGAACAGGAGAATCTGCTTTGTTTTCACTGTTTAAGTTGAATGAATAAATGTACACTTTAGTTTAGGGACCACACATACTCATTGCTAAGTGGTAATCGGGATGCTAGTTAGTTGGGATTCAGCTATTAGTTCATCTTTATGAAACACGGACCAATGCTGCAGATAGTGTATGTAAAGATAATAAACCAAAAAAATACTGTACCAGTCAAATAAATTAATACATAAATAATGAACATTAATGGAAAGAAAATCGTGGAAAACTTGTAAAATATTGTCGGATAAAATAAATAATAAGATCTTTACAAATACTGAAAATAAATATTTTTGGCAATAAAATTTTGTAACTGAATAAACATTATAACAAATCGTAACATTTGTATGATACGAGTAGTGCAACTTTTAAAATGCTCAGCTTCTTTGTTACCACGAAAGACCAATATATTGATCAATATACAAGTTTTCGCTATCTTTCTGATGAAAATGTGTTCTATTTTTTTTCAATTGAGCTTAAATAACTCTGAAATGTTTTTCTTTTGTTTCGCTCAAGGACACTTCCACTCACACCACAAGGAATTCTCTAGAAACGTTCACCTGTGTGCGATTGTGCCATTCCAAACTTCGTATCAGGGATAAACACGAGCGATGCCGCAGTGTTCCTCTTGTTCATGAGCTGGTTTTACGCAACTGTTGACTTGATTATCGTGAGCAGAAATATCACGATTATTCACGATTGTCAGCACTCTGACCAAACAACAGTGACACCCTCAAAGCAGGGCTGCCCAACTTTTCTTTTCTGTCAATTAGTACATTTTGTATTCCCCCCCAGAGTGTCTTGTAAAAACAGCACTTTGTGACAAAATACCATAATAATAGTGAAGTCTTTTATTTCTGAAAAGCTGCACTCTGATTGGCTTGCGCTTGTGTCTATAAAAAGCTGTTTTAAAGTTGCACGCTTGTGAAATATTGATGATGTGCCAAAGGGTTTGTGAGAGTCACACACGAATTGCACGGATTTGAAAACGTTTGCGGTTTGGCGGTGTGGAAGTCAGGCCGCCCAGCTTTCAAAGTGTAGCGTCATGAAATCGAACTTTCTGAATGAAAAAGAAATATCACAGAAACAGCCAGATTTTTAAAAAAAAATAGTTTTCATAGTTTTTTCGAGTTTACATTGAACTGAAATGACACATTGTTGCTGCCTACGACTCTCACAATGATAATTATTGAGTTCTTTTTTTAGTCACAATTAAACTGTGACATGAATAAACAACGATTATCGATGAACCGAATAATCTTACGTCGCAGATCATATTCTGATGGTTGTATTGTCATCTGTATAACTTAGTTAGAAAACTCTTTTGAGAACATTTAGTATTTCCCTCTGAGACAAGGAGCGGCTGCTGACTGTTGTACTGCTTGGGGAGAGTTTTATATCTTTTATCGTTTGTATTGGGGGCTTGTGATCCTTGCGTCCTCAAGTGGCCCTACATTATAATGACTGTACTGCAAATCAAAGTCGCACCACAACAGACGAAGTGTTTCTCTGTAGCGTGGTCATTATCTATACTGGATAAATGGAAGCTCGGTGTTACAGCAGAAGCGAGACTGACTGTTTCAGCTCGATAATTTATTCAGTCAAACTTCAGGCCCACTTTGGATAATTAAACCTGTGGGATTTGAGGCGAGTGGCAGCAGCGTTCAGACTCTGTGTACGTTCATGATGGATGCTTGTAAACGAGAGAAACCGCTTTTTACTACTAAATGAAAATGTAAATGCTCTGTGGCGAGATACAGCAAAAAATATTGTCTTGAAATATGTAAAGAGTAACATTTTGTATTTTTACTGAACGACTTTGTATTATTTTGATTCAACAGTAACTTATTTAGTATATAAAAAGATTTATAAAAAGTGGACAAAGTATTTTCCCCTGGTCTGAAACAAAATACAAACTACAAAATCAGATGGAAATAATGAGACGAAACATAATCAGCAAGAAATCAGATGATTTTGCTGTTTACGTATCATTACAATTATCTTCCAAAAATCTGATAATAATCCGATTTTGAATGTAATGTTTTTGAACGTAACTGCAGCCACTGTAAACCTAACCTTTCCGGCAAGATGAATTCTCTAATTCATTTAACGGGCCAATCACATGGCATTTAGGGCCCGCAGGCGGGATCGGGACCAATCACAGAGCAGCACTGTGGTTTGGGCAGAAGAACATGGCGGCGCAGACGGCCGTACTTCGGCATATTTTAGGAGAAAAGCAGACTATTTTTGTTTTTCCAAAACGTGCACACAATGGCACGTTGTACATTTGTGAAGGAGAAAGAGGACTGTACTTCTGAACAGTGGATTGAACACAATGTAGATTTTTCTGCTTCTTCCGCTCTTGTGACGCTTCCACCAATCAGCGTGAAGTATTTTCTTAACGTCCCAACAGCTTTTGCTGAGAAACTTCCCAGATTGATTCATGTGAAGAACTCAATACAGAGTGAGACACAGATCAGTCTGGATTAACCCAGGTTAATGTAAACCACAAAGTAGACCTAAATCAGATTTCTAATAGAAGCTGGCTAATTGATTTCCTATTGAAAACTGCAGAACTGATAAGCTCCGCCTCTTCAAAGTGACATTTCACCGTAACAAGCTGTGGATTATCTTGAAAAGTGGCTATGTGACATTTTTGAACCAGACTAATAAAAAGCTAAATCAAACAAACATTCTTTACAAACTGGGGGAGCTTCTATAGGTCAGTAGTTCTGTTTACACCAAGTACCACCAAAGTAGTTTTGCCTAAGAAATTACTGAACGAAGAGTAAACATTTGGAAAAAAATGGTTGAGAAACGCTGGTTTTAGTCATTAAAAAATCATTTTCCACACACAATAAACCACCAAATTCAAAAAAATGTCACCTCAGAATTCTGACCTGTCCTCCAGGTCCAGGTCCAGGTCCAGGTGCAGGTGCAGGTCCAGCTCCAGTTCCAGGTGATTCTAGTTACAAAAAAAACACCTTATTTCTATTTTATTCACTGTTTTCCTCGTCTGAGCCAGAAATCGCAGGATTCCCTCATTTTGTGGAAGATAAACATGTCTTTCAAAAACAAACAACAGATAGTTGTGATTCAGAGGCTGTGACTCACATCTCTACATGTTTTTTCAAAATTAATACAGTACACACTTCTAACTTGAGAAGTTTGTTTTCAAGCAATTTATGCATGCATGAATTTTGTTTTGTTTAACGGGCTAAAAAAGTGGTTAATACGATTTTTAAAAAACCATTGAAATATCAGAAAGTAACATTGGGTCAGAGTGTGGTGAGTCCTTGGTGAACGGCCTTGGCATTGAACAGTGGCATGTAAAACAGCAAACGGCTTCAGAATGCCCAATAAACTGCATATCACCGAACAACTAAAACGCTCGAAACGTCTCCTTCGAGTGAAGCAGCACAATGGGGAAGTAATCAGATTCAGTTCTATGTCATCGATGCATGAGCCATAATTAAAGATGAAAGGTGACAACATTTGATTTATTATTTAGGGGAACATATTTCTGTTTCTCTCATTATCTTTGGTGTAGTGGATCCAGAAACTATTTAGGACAACCTGGCAAATATCCGAGATATTATTATTTTGTATTGTTATTTACTGTTGAGTGTTGAAGTCTGCTCCAACATCTAATTTACCAGAGAAAAGTCCCTGGTGCTGCACTCACGGCTCTTGACGGGGAGAATGAAGATGTTCTCTTATACTCGGTTACTCCGGGCTATAGTGTTCTAGAATAGTTTAAAGATGTAACTTTGTAAAGATGAATCTACCTGTTTTGTTGCACAATATGTTATTATAGCTCCATGGAGACAAGCACACCATAGATGAGTTCAATTCCTCTGTAGAATATTTCAGTCAAAGCAAAAAGATCTGAACAGCTGATGGCGGCCACCACCAGAAAAGTGACATAGTGCACCTTTAAAATGTCTGAATACAGTTTTTCCACATCTGTACAGTGTGGTGTAGTTTCTCCGCAGTCGAGCGCCTCTGATCCAAACACTTTGTGAGTGAAACAATGGCCTGATTGTGCAGCGGCTCAAAGGCTATGACTGACTGTTTTTGTTTGATCTGCAGGCTCTCATCTCAACAACAACAACAAGAAGACGTGACCGGGACCATGCTAGTGCTGCTACCACGGCAATAATGGCTTCTATCCCCATCAAACAACTGCTTTAAGCCCGGGACTCTTTCAACCACCTTCTTTCATTACCTGCACCATCAAAGCACAGGCTGACCCGAACCAGCCGCCCCCCAAAAAAGGCCACTCAGACTCTGGCGACATGCCTTTGCCGAGACGCCCTGTGCAGGGGGTGCACTTTGCCCCTCTGTCCTCCTGGATGTCCCACATTAGTCTGTTATATTTAAGTTTATCTTTGTTTTCCTACACGTCCAGTGCTTTACCAGCGGTGGGCTACAACTTAGACACAAAGAAAGAGATCACTCTGGACGGACGGGGATTTGATGATTGGCGGTTTGTTCCCAGTGCATCAGAAAGGAGAGGGGGCAGAAGATTGTGGCAAAATTAACGCCCAACGAGGCATACAGAGACTCGAAGCGATGCTGTTGGCGCTGGACGAGATCAACAGAGACGACAGGATCTTGCCGGGGATGAGGTTGGGCGCGCACATCCTGGACACGTGCTCCAAAGACACGTACGCCCTGGAGCAGAGCCTGGAGTTCGTGCGGGCGTCTCTGACCAAAGTGGACGACAGCGAGTACACCTGCCCCGACGGATCGTACGCCATCCACGACGACGTGCCACTCGCCATCTCGGGGGTCATCGGAGGGTCCTACAGCGACGTGTCCATACAGGTAGGACCAGAGTGTTCATGGGAAAAAAGAGAAGAATGGGTTGTATTATGAATTTGGAACATTGTGGATGGAATTGTGAGTGCAGAGAGGGTTCGGTTGCATCAGGAACTTTATAAAACCTCATAAATGAAAATATCAGTTTAGATTTGTTTTTGATACGTTTTGACAAAAGAGACAAAAGAGCTCCTCCCGCAGCTTTCTTTTTCTTTTCTTTTAAAAAAAAATCAAAATAAGACAATATCATGACATACAGAAACATTTAACATAGACTAATATTTAAAAAAGAGCCCGAAAAGACATATTTAACCATTACCTTTGGAAAAAGAGGTTTCTATCTCTAAATAAAGGTTAATAAATAAATAAATAAACAAGGACCTTCAAAGTTTAATAAGGTAAAAATGTTACATAGTTCTCTGATTTTTGCTGTCTTAAAAACGTGAAAAACAGAACCAGTTCATTTAAAACAGTTTACAGCGGTCCACATGTATCGCTCACTCACCTAATCTTTTCCTAGCATTCGAAATGTTCACCACGATGAGTATATAACAAATCTTTGAGCCCAGAGTGAGTTTTGCCCTCAAAATAAAGCTGAAGAACATTAGCATGCTAACGGCGCACTTGCTGCTTCGCTGAGAATATCCCACAATGGGGAAATTCCACTGTTGCACCAGACAGTTCAGGAACAGCAGGAGAAAGGAAACGTGCGATCAAGATGGAGAAAAATAACTACTGAAAATCTATTATTGCATTTGTAAAAAGACTTAAATCTAACACACACTGTGCAGTAGGAAAAAATGTATAAGATATGAAGTCGCGCCCACTGCTCCTGACAATGAATGCGGTCAAATAACACAGAGACCATTGTAAAAACTATGATGAACTATTACTAGTTTTACATATATTTTCTCTTATATAGCTGTGCACGTGCTCAACTTTGATCAGCTATGAAATATTGATGATTGAGGTTTGTCGTTATCCAATTTGGCACCCCAATCTAATTTGGCATATCCTTAATTAAACTCATTTAAGTCTTTAAAACGTGTTCATAATGTGTTCTGTAACTGTGGCCTCCAGCAGTATAAAGCAGTTCAAATGCAGTCGTATCAAAATGTGACTATTTCACAGAATTTAAACATAGAGAGAGAAACACAAGCGATCGTTTTCGCTCGTTATCCTCAAATTTAGCCGTTTCACCTCTTAAATCAGACTTTACTCAGCTCTGCTCTGTTTTCCAACGTTTATCCACATCTCAAAGGTATATTTTTTTTATAGGCGTAATACCGTTTAAATCCAAAAGTAAATTGGATTGAACGAATCTCAAAAATAAGGTTTGTCACAGTATGGTTACTATAGCAACAGTCTGCTGCTATTCCTTTCTTATTCCCTTTTGCGCTTGGGACTGACACAACAAGCACACTGACCCCTTGTGGCTGTGGTGATATCTTCAGGAGTCAATGGAGACTTACTTTGTCCTACATGCTGATGTGAGTAGAATGACACGTAACAATCAATAACATGCTGTGGACATGAGATACAGTAAGACGTGTGTAAAGATGCATTAAATGTGAGGGATGGTCAATAATGATGCTCACTTATTGTATATTATCTTTTAAGTAAGACTTCTGCTCCTTTGTGCAGATTCAACACAGACACGTAGAGGTTTTACTCTAATATATTTGACAGTGCAACAAAATCTTACTTAAAAGTCAAAGTTTGGTTACTCTTCTTACAGTGACAAAAGTTCTATGTTGACAGTATTAAATGATGGGAATCTTTGTTATTTCAAACACACATACAATATCATTTATTTTCTATGCATCCAGATTTTGTGGATTATTTAAAGGAGACATAATATGCAAAATCGACTTTAATGAGTTTTTACCCTTGTTACAAAAGTGTTTCCTCACCATTAATTTACTCAAAGTTGTATTTTGATTCATTCTTGCATGTTTAAATCCTGTATTGTCCTGCGACTGAGACCCCCTATCCCCGCCCACATCCCTGTACTTAGATGTTTGAAAAATGAAGACTTTGAGTGATACATGTCAGATTAAAAATGTCACGTGGCCATTTTTCACAAATAAAAACATGTAAATGAAAATCTGGTGCTTGTCACTGTGAAATGTCGCTATGAAGAGGCGGGGCTTGTCAGTTTTGAACAAGAAGTCAATGAATCTCTTTTTATTACTAAGCCGTTTTAGATCAATATTTCAGTTTACAGTGAATAAAATGTAAAATAATGATCTACTTATGTTATACAAGTTCAATACTAAGTACCTGAAAACAGCATAATATGTCTCCTTTAAGGTTTTGTCCTTCAAATTAAATCAACTTCAAGTTATAAATCAGATCCACATCCAGGAAGTTACTCTTACAGTTTGTCTTATACAAGTCATTTCTTGGACCACTACTTTTTACTTCTTTACAAGTAATATTATAGTATAGATAGACAGATATAGAGTAATGTCTTACTTCTCTACCTCTTTATTTACATAACATCAATATTTAAAACATGTTTTTACCTTCACGTCCATTTGCTTGACTGATCTAATCACTTTCTCCTCTCCAGTCACTCGATAGAGACAAACTCCTGATGTTTTCACTGACAAGAGGAGTAGTGACAGAAGCCTTACTGGCCTTGAACGCTAATTGGCTCTCCAAATCTGCCCACTCCAATATGGCCGCTATGCACATCGGGGCTTTCTCAAATGATGCGGGGGGGAAAAAAACAGGAGAGGAGTTGGAAATCCTGCACAAATGTATATTGTAGGCGGTGAGAATTGGTCTTGCTTGTGCAGCGAGTCGTGGAGAAGTGTCAAGCGGACGACTGGATCTCGCAGTTCACCTCACAGGAAACTTTGTACTGAGGGAGGGAAAGAAAGGAGGCAGGAGGGAAAAGAAGAGGAGAGAGGGAAGGAGAGAGAAGGAGAGGTGGAAGAGAGAAAGTGAGAGGCGGAGAGAGAGAGAAAGAGAGCATAGAATATTGAAATATCATTATGTTTAGTAATAATCAACCATTACAGTTGGTCGCGTTCACTTAATATTATAAATTCTACTTTCTGGAGTCGAATTTGTCATACAGCCGTGGTACAGCCATATGGGCAAGGTAATCACTCTAAATAGCAATAGCACAGTGCACAATCACTTTAATATATAAATATATATATGTTTTATTTAACCATGCAGAACATTTCATCTCAACAGCACCAACATCGACATTGACGTTCATTGATTTAGTTATTCAGTGGGAGAATGTAGCACATAATGTTGGATAATATAGTGACATGTGAGAGTAGATCAGTGTGTCCTTAATTTAGTGTAATTAATAAACATACAGCAAAATGAAAGGTGCACTATGTACGGACAAAAAGGTGGCACCGGCAGTCACATGTCAGATCTGTGGAGAGACGACCACGCCCCCAACAGAAAGAATGTATGTTTTAATAGGCAATAAAAAGCAGCTGTAACTGATGAATGCAAAATGATAAACCGCGGAAGCTTCCTGGCAAAGTGAGACAAGCAGAAAAGTTATATATTGCATTGATAATATGATACTTTTTATTGTTGTTGTTTAATTCTGTTACAAAATTTAAAAAGCAGGTTGTTTTTTTTTAGTAGTAGGATTAGTAGGATTTAGGGAAAAACATAAAGGACTGCATTATTAAAAGAAAAAAAAACACATTATCACAGTAGGGATTAAAGACGCACACCGACATGTTCTCAAACCAAAATGTCAAAATTCTTCATTGCAGACTTACAGTGTCCAGTTACACAAATCAAACTCAGCCCACAATTTTGCCTCACAGCAGCGGACCTCCTGGGACCTTATGTATAGATTTAGATGTTCCTCACACGATTCACAGCCGCGGTGAAGAGGAGAGCGAGCAGAGAAAATAAAGGCTGTGATGAACGAGCTGTAATTTTGGAGGAATCCTGGTTCTCCTCTGAGAGCGCCCCTGTCTCCTGTTAGATTTATGAATGTGGGGTTTCAGGGCTGAGGTCTGAGGGCTGCCCCGGACACCACAGGACTCCATATTTCAGCCAAACAGAGGACACTGTTCCCATCGTTAATAAGAGCAGGGATTCTCCAGGGCTGTGTCTTGTTGATGTAGCTGCAGTGTAATCATTAACGGTGATAGCGGTGTACAGGGAAACGCACATTTACTGAGACAGTTATTGGCTAAAAACCATGTACTTTAAAGCAGTGTTTCCCAACCGGGGTTGTGGGGACGGTCCCTTGGGGTCCGTGATCATGTACTAGGGGTTTGAATAGCATTTGAATGTACAATGTACTTTGAATTACTTTACATTTGTAAGAACGTTTTTCTGGGTGCTTTGGACATCAATTAATTCGCCAAACAAGAAAATATAACAGTCAAAATGTATTGTGTTTTTATTTATATGAATGCAAGATTTGTTCATTATAGTAGCTGCTGTTTTGTTGTATTTTTGCACAATTACATTAAATATATATCTATATCTTATACATTAGCAAATATACAAATAACTTTTTTTTTTTTCTTTCTTGGTAATTTCAACTTTGTGCTTGCGTTCAAAGATATTGTGCAGTAATTTTCCTGCTTGTCAGGAGATGCCAAGGAGACATTATGACATTAAATGTATCTATCATACCTTTATTCAATTACACATACATTTTTATTCATTAAAAAACACCTGGGGAAAAACTCTCCTCTCCGCAGATCTGACCTGTCTCTTGGTCTGGTGGCGTCACCTACTTGTCCAAATGGAGATAGAAAAGTTTAATGCCACTGTGAAACCTTCTAGGCAGAGCAATAACGGCCTTGAGATCAGCTGGACAGCCTGCAAAACCGAGCCACACACACACACACACACACACACACGCACAAATAACAGATATTTAGCCTTCATATCGCCGTCTGCACTCCCTCGTATCTACTTCTCCTCTTGTTTGTGACCCTGCCCCACATCCACTGAAAAATTCTGCTCGTGACCTCGCACAACGTAGTCATTATATGTGTTGTATACTGTGTATTATTGTTATGCTTATGCTGAACCTGTTCTCATTTTCCAAGAGTTTAAGTATCCCAGCAGGCGCCGAGTGAATCGGTTTTGGAACCAGCTGCCCGGGTGACTCATGCTCTTTTCTGCATGTCTTTCCATGTCGCATCTGTCATCAAATCAAGCCCTATGTTGTGAATTTTGTTCATTGACATTGGCAATAAATATATCCTGATCCTGATTCCTGAGTGACACAATGCAGCTTTAAATATTAGCTTTGTTTTAGTTTTGACTTTCATAACATTGCTATACAAAAATTTGTTTGTAGATTGAGATTTGGGGCTTTTGAGTTTCAAGGTTAGTGGATCATGAGAGTAAAAAATAAGTAAACTTAAGAAGCAGAAAAAAAAAAATCTTATTCCGCTGACTTTGTTAGATGCGTTTACGCAGTATTCATTCACCCTAAACCCGCTTCTTCAAGAGCCGCAGTTGCCCTGAGGTAGATTGTGAGAACTATGGCGGCCATTTTGTGGCTTGCAAAAGAACTGCAACAGTATGAACTAGTCAGAGCTGGGATCTGCTTTCCAATGCCCCAGTCTCATCAGCTCAAGCAGGACAGGGCCTGGTTAGTGCTTGACTAGGGGACCGCCGGAACATCAGGCACCACAGTGGGGCGCTAGAGGAAATGTCATGTCTTCAGGCAAGACACTTCACCCACATTGTCTAGTAAAGCACTTGCCTTGAAGGTGGAAAAGCGCACTGCAAATACACAGTAATAATAATGCAGCTTTTGGTTTTGTGTATAAATGCTGAGGGCTGGACAATTATTTAATTAGTTAGTCAATTGGGTCATCTCTAGCTAGTTCACAACGTTTGTCAGTAAAAACATATGGTTTGGAAGAGAGTTTAGACTATTTTTTGTGTTAAAAATCTGCCCTGTTTATGTTTAGAAAAATAATACTGAAAGCCGTTTCTATTTGTTTTAAAAAAAAGACTAACTCAAATGTAATCAAAAATTGTGATTATTCAATACGAGGAAAACAAAGTGTGATACAATGTTTGTCACATCGCCCAACGCTCCAAACCACTGAACCACGGCAATTAATACAATACTGGAATGTGAGGTGGAAATACGAACACATTGCCACAGAAACGCCACACAAAAGTCAAATATAGTCACTGGAACTCACTACTAAAGTCTTCCTCAAGTGTTGAAGGCTAATGACCTGCGTAAATATTTTCGTCCGAAATGTCCAGATGGCACTAATGACTGTTTAACATCTCGGCCCAACAGTGCAGTGCCACGCGACGCTCCCTGACTCACCCGCCGTTACCCAGAGTGCTTTGCGTCTGACTGCCAATCCCAGCCTTTCTTCTATGCGATCTCTACATCCTCCTCCTCCTCCTCAGGGCCACAGCAGACAGCACAGATGGGCCCGAGTGACCGCCTCCGCACTCCGCTCAATCTGTGTCCGCGTTAAGAGCCAGAGCGGCTGGGGCGCGGGTCCAGGCCCACCCACAGATCTGCGCTTTCACACCCCAGACAGAGAGAGAGAGAGAGGGGGGAGCACTGTGACACTTCTGCATGCCACCTGTCAGATCCTCCAAACAACAAGGACAATCTTAATTCTCTGTGTTCCCTGCAGTTTGCTGAAAAATAGGCTCGGAAGAAAAACACCACACGTGTTTGGAGAGGATTTTTTACTTGTTCCATCACGTCTGCAGTCGGTCACATGATAATGATCTTTGCATCTCAAAGATGTAGTATACCACTGTCTGCGCTGGAAAAATGAAAATCCTAAATCACATAATATGTGAATAAATGTTTGAATGGGCTCTGTGCATAACAGCGCCTGGCGAGCTCAGTTTTCTTGTCTAATTCTGTAAGTAAATACTGTTAGATCAGGCGGTGAACAGTGTGGGTGAACATGTTGAAGACTTTACAAAAGAGGTTCATACTTCAACAAGGCACACTTGTGTATTTGTGTGTCAATTGTATGTGTCAATACTAATGCTACTTCTATTGTTGAGGCACAAAACTTTTTTAAAAAAGAAAGCAAATTAAAATAATAATATAATAATCCAATATTTAAAGAATAAACAATCAGAAAGTCTTTACAAGAATTGAATTTATTTTTTTAATATTTTAACAAAAGTTAGCATTAGCTAAAGGGTTAGCCTAGCCAACTGCTGCTGTACTCCAAGCCCCGGCCATCAAACATGGTCAGCGTTTTAAGCCAATGGGAGCGATCATTGGTTCGTGTCGCCAGTTTTGCCTTTAACATCTGGTAGTTCACGGTCCACCGAACATGCGCGGTAGTCACAATGCTCTTCGCCGTCACAAGCGCATGCAAGGAGCGAGGGCTTGTGTCCCACGTGACCGCTCTGACCAATGAGAGAGAGCTGCTAGAGCAGAGCAGAGCGTTTTAAAGAAAACAAAACTTTTCAACTGTAAAAAAGTTCATGATCTGAAAATGTGCAAAAATCACCACAAAATCCAATCTTTGTTAAAGCTGTAGGTGGCCTGCCAGATGAACACGAGCAGTTTGTTTTTACATTGCACTCAAAGGGGAAAATGCTTTCTTTCTTTTTTTCTTTTTTTTTTCTAGATTTTGTGCCCGTAGGCTTTATTAATAGGATAGTGGTATGAAATGGGGGATGAGATAGAGTGGGGAGGAATCCAACTCACGACTCTGCAACCGGCTGCTCTAGGAGCCTAGCGTACGTGTGCTGTGCCATTACCACTCGACCACCGGGAAGCACGGGGGGAAAATGCTTTCTGGACTGTGGAGCATTATTTTTGCTGCTGTTCCAATGGACTGACCACTAGTCTATTTCATGACAGGTTTAAGCTAGAAATACCCTATTCAGATATTTTAATAGATCCATGTATCCTGTGCACAGAGCCCATTAAGTAGGCTAATACTTATATTGATTAGAACTGAGGCAGTTCAGGCAGCAGAAGGAGGCAGCGCACAGGGCTGGAGACAAAGAGCGCTACAAAGATGCGAAGTATGGATTTAGCAAAGAGGTTGCTCGAGCTAGATCACAGTACAATACGCGTCTGAAGCAGCAGTTCTCTGACAGCTTCTCACCAATCATAAGCCCCGAGCCCCCCCTGCTGTAGACAATCGAAAACTGGCTGAGCAATTTAACACCTTCTACTCCAGGTTTGATGTGACCACCCCCTCCCCCATGGTGGCCACTTCCGCCAACCCAAACCTGGTCCCCCCATCTTCACAGACATTTTTAACACCTCCCTAGAGTCATGCCACGTCCCAGCCTGCTTCAAGTCCTCCATCATTGTCCCTGTCCCCAAGAAGCCCTGGATCACTGGACTTAATGACTACAGGCCTGTGGCGCTGACGTCTGTAGTCATGAAGTCATTTGAGCGCCCCACCTCAAGTCCTTCACCTCCTCCCTGCTGGACCCCTTGCAGTTCGCCTACAGAGCCAACAGGTCTGTAGACGACGCCATCAACCTGGCACTCCACTTCATCCTGCAGCATCTGGACTCCCCGGGAAACCTACGCCAGGATCCTGTTTGTGGACTTCAGCTCTGCATTCAACACCATCCTCCCTGCTCTGCTCCAGGACAAGCTCTCCCAGCTCAACGTGCCTGACCCCACCTGCAGGTGGATCACTGACTTCCTGAGGGATCGGAGGCAGTGTGTTGCGGCTGGGGAAGAATGTCTCAGACACTCGGACTATCAGCACAGGAGCTCCACAGGGCTGTGTACTTTCTCCTCTGCTCTTCTCTCTGTACACAAACTGCTGCACCTCCAGCCACGATTCCATAAAACTGAAGTTTGTGGACGACACCACCCTCATCGGGCTCATCTTGGACAGGGATGAGTCTGTCTACAGGAGGGAGGTGGACCGGCTGGTGTCCTGGTACAGCGGTAACAACCTGGAGTTCAACGCCCAGAAGACAGTGGAGATGATCGTGGACTTCAGGAAAGTCACAGCCCCCAGCCCCCTCTCACCATGACAGACTCCCCCATCACCACCGTGGACTCCTTCCGCTTCCTCGGCACCACCATCACCCAGGACCTCAAGTGGGAGCCCTCCATCAGCTCCCTCATCAAGAAGGCCCAGCAGAGGATGTATTCCTGCGGCAGCTGAGGAAAGCCAAGCTGCCAGTGCAGATGATGGTGCAGTTCTACACGGCCATCATTGAGTCCATCCTCACCTCCTCCATCACCGTGTTGGTACGCTGCCAGCCAGGGACAAACAGAGACTACAGCGCATTGTGCGCTTCTGCTGAGAAGGTGATCGGCTGCAGACTTCCATCTCTGTAGGACTTGTACGTCTCCAGGGCTCTGGGACGAGCAGGTCGGATCACAGCTGACCCTTCTCACCCTGGACATGGACTATTTGAACCACCATCAGGCAGGAGGCTACGGTCCATCCGGACCAGAACCTCCCGCCACTAGAACAGTTTCTTTCCCTCTGCCGTTAGACTCATGAACACTTCTTAAACACCCGCCACTTTAACTGCAAACTATTCATCACTCACTGTCACTTTCTGCACTACAACTGTAAATTTAACTGTAATTCTCGTGCACATAGTAATGCCTATTTTTTTTTTATACTATAGTCATTTTAAATTGTTTCTTAATACATGCCCTTTGGATTCTGTGTCTATGTCTGTGAGTTAACCCTGCGACGAGTTGGCCACTGTCCAGGGTGTACCCCGCCTAAGGCCCAAAGGCACTGGGATAGGCTCCAGTCACCCGCGACCCCTAACGGGAACAAGCAGTAGAAAATGAATGTATGAATGAATGTTTTTATTATTGATCAGTGTTTTATGTTGCACCTTAAGGCCGAGACAAGTTCCTATGTTTGTGAATTTTGTTCATTGACAATGGCAATAAACCCTTTCTGATTCTGATTCTGATTCTGATTGAGTATGATTTTACGGTCTTAAATTAAGGTTTGCCCATCGTTTTGTGCAGTAGTATTGGTTTTGCACATTTCAACTGAGAAAATGCTTGTCTTTTTATTTAATTTAGTAAAACACATTATATAATCAAATACATCTTTAGCTTCCATTGGCAAATCTTATTTTAAGACAAATTGTAGAAATACTGCTCAATTTAAGCAATTCAGTTATCATCTAAGTTGAGATTGTATTTTTTCCAGTGTTCCAGTCAATCGCTAGGTAAAATGTAGGCTGGAAATGCATTGTATTATAGCATATACAGCTCCTTCTGGTGGTCCTCATCTGCAGTTCTAGTCTTTGCTTTATGAACAGTTTTCTTCCTTTGGCTTAGTTCTTCTTAGTAGTTCGAACTACTGGAACAATGTTGTAGTTCTATTTTAGATGAGGTTTTATAAACATTTAGACCTAGATTGTTTTTAGATCAGTGGTACAAGAAAGACAAATATTCTTTTAGGTGGGAGAAGTTTAAAACCAATGAGCTGTACAATTTTTTAATAAGTTTAGTGCAATGGAACAATCACAACTATGTCATTTAATTTAATTTATAAAAAATATAGTCCACAGCACTATAACTCCACAGCAAATGTAAATGTGGCTGCTTTTTCTCTTGTTGCGCCACCTAAGACTTATTACCTATATACCAGTCATAGATACACTGAAAAAACTGTCTCACCCAAGGACACAACATGAAGATTTTAATTATGAATTACTCATATTATTATTATTATATTACCCATACAGTATTTAGCTTCTACTGCTTTTTATATTGATATAAATACATGCATATACTGTGCATATGCATCTAACTACAATGTCACTGTGAAATACAAACAAGCTCAAAGATTGTAATTAGTTGTTTTGTGAATGTCTCTTCTTGAAGGTGAAATACTGGCTGTGCGTCTCTCTCACACTGATGTTGAGTTTAAAAAGGATTTCAAGCAGCTATGTAGCGTTAAAAAAAGATCTTATCAACATAACAACTGAACGTAGCAAGAGCACTTCATGTAAACATGCCCCGAAGGCAAATGTTTACAGGATTTGTCCATGAATATATTGCCTTAGGAAGTTGTATAAAACATGTATTATCAAGTTAGAAGTTTGTTGTAAATATTTGTAATCTATTCAGATATTTCAAACCATGGAGTACAGTTTCACAACTTTAGATTTTCCTTGCTGTTTTTGAGTTGACATTTTGATAAGGACACTTCACTCAGGGATTTTTCAAACGAAACTGTTAATTAAACATCCCGTAGTTCACATTATTCTGGCTTTTCAAACGGTTGGTGACTCCTTCTCTTTGATCATTTAATAATGTACGCGTCTTGCAATCACCTCAAAGCCTTAATTTGCATGAACAATTCCAGTAGAGGGCGCTGGACTGTGGCCACTGCAAAGCAATTTAAATCTTAAAATCAAAATGAAAGAGCCAGTTCACCATAACATAAGCCCCTTCACAAGCTCAGTTCTGCTTTAGATGCATATATTGTAATTATTTTAGTGACCTTTCTTCCTTAACCACAACCGAAACCTAAAGCTTGAGGTTGAAACGTCAACAGCGTCCTCTCTAATCTTCTGTGTTTTAAAGTGCGCCTTCCCTTCTCCTCTCACGTCAGTGGTAGTTTACAGCAGGAACACGTCGCCCGAGGCCCGTGTTTTAATGAACACATGAACAGGACTGTGCTGCGTCTCTGTCGGGAGTCTGGGCTCGAAATATGAGGACGATCCCAGAGAGTAAATAGTCTCCGATAGAGAGCGGCTGCACCTATGGAATACCAAGCACTTCACACGCTACGGGAAATGGACAGGTCTGAGCAATGACAACTCCGATTTTAGATAGATAGAACTGCGTGAATTCAAATCTAAATGAAAAGTAAATAGATTTAAATTTTTACATAAAAGCATTCAAAACCAAACACTGTCACATGACTCTGGAGCACAAAGTAACGTTTTCTGGTTGGGAGTCGACGTCAAACATTTATTGCTGTGTTTTTATTGCTTCATGGAAATACAGTAGATACGTTTAATGCCATACGTTGGAATATTTCTAACGAGGCAATTCCCTGCATGATAGTGAAAATTGCAGTTTTACATCGTTACATTGTTCTATTGTTGAAATATTTAACACTTTATAATAACTACTTCTACTTATTCCTGTCTTAGTAAAGCATGAACAAAGACTTAAGTCATAGAGGACAAATTGTTTATTAAGAAAGATTCAGACTTAGTAATACTTAACTTACTCTAACCCAAATTCCTAACCCTAGCACCTAATCTTAACCTTAATTAAGAAGTCACTACGCCTGAGTCAAGCTTAATAAATCATTGGTTCATCATGAGTGAAGTATTTACTCATGTTTTGTTAAGGCTTCTTTTGGCTTTTGCTTGAACAGATTTGTTTTGCAGTGAGGTATCTTATGAAAGTATAGATCTTTGAAAAATGTGATGTGCCTGGACAACACGGGTCAGCAGTGTGTGAGTGTGTGAGTGTGTGATGCTTCCAGTCCAGAGAGAGAGTGGGTTAGTTCTGGTTTGGTGGATTTATGGTTTAGTCCTGATCAGTCGTGTACAACGTTGTACACGACTGATCAGGACTAACCCAGTGCTACCTCATCATCATGTGCAGTATTTTACAGGTAGTGTTGTTACGATACTAAAATGTCAAACTTGATTTTGATACAAAGGAATATACTCTATTCCTAATATCGATTTCAATACGACACTGATAATTAAGAAGGCTCTTTTTATAGGTTAAGGTTTTGGTCAATAGACTGACATTTTCAACACAAATAATAGTATTTTCTTTATTAATTAAACACTGTGGTCTTATAATAGTTATGATAAAGATCAAGCTCATTCTAAAACTGTTCAGGAAAGTTCAGAAAAGTCTCAATTCTGGCCAAAATCTAGTTTCGAGCATTATAATCAATAGTTTTAGCATTGATTAGTATCTGATTTTTGATACTTTTGACAACCTTAATCACTAATGAATCTTGAATTTAGTCCTGCGTTAGAGCTGGTGTAGTGCAGCTCTTGTGTGGCGTTCGCAGTCTGTTCTGACAGAAAGATGTCTGAATACAATGTGTTAGCCTCTTGTTCATGAGCTAACCATGACAATGGTAAACAATGGAAAAACAATGTGTTTTCAAGGTAAAACGAGGACACTTTAACCATCGCAATTAACCTTGTCTAATTCAAAATTACAAACCGTGTTGCAGTTGACTGCGAATCCATCCCAGGCATTTCAAACAAGCATCTCGTCTTGTGCAATAGCTGGATAACTTTATGAATATTTCAGCACTCGGGGAGACAACGTGGTACTTTTGATTGAATAATTAGACCGGCGATGAGGACCAAGACACTCGAGGATGATTCTTTAGCTGCAAAAGCTGTAGATCGCCGGTGTGAGCTTTGACATTTGCAGACGAAAGCGCGTGAGGAGCATACTAAAAACGACATTGTGACGCCAACGGGAAACTCATTTTGAAGCATGGCAATGAGTAAAATGAGCTCTCAGAACACGTTATAGACAACGCCAAAGCACGCACGCAAGAAGTCATACCGAGGTTTTGTTTTTTTTACATGACGGGGAAGGACAATAGTGATGAAACATATCAGGGAAGCTCTGTATATGCAGTTAAGATGCATTATTTATGGTTCAAACTAAAGAACGTGCTTCTGACATGATACAAAATTCACTTGACTGGATTATACACTGTCTTAGCAAGAGCTGCACTGTCGCAAATCCCTAATATTTGAAATGAATCATTGCTTATTGGTTGAGATATAAGTAAATGTAAAATAAGATGTATACAAATTGCTCTGTAGTGGGTTGTCACGTAGGAATAAATGAATAAGATAAGTATTGTTTTCCCCGTGCGTTGTGGAGGAGTTGAAGCGTGGTGTGGCTGAACATGCCGCGGACTGGATGGTTAAGGACTCTGGGGCTTTGAATGTCTATTGCAGCAGAAAGGAAAGGCACATTATCCAGCGATGAGGGGGCAGATCTGGAATATCGCGCTCGAGGTGAGTCCAACATTCCTCTCTGTTGCCAAGCAGCTCAGCGCAACGCACACACGCAAATGAATGAAAACAGCGATAGGGATGAAGAGAGGGCAAGGGTAAACGGTGGGTTGATGATCGTGATGATGCAGATCAAAATGTGATAGTAGTTTTAGAGTCATTTCAATTCACGTTACTCCAGAAAAGCCAAGTTTAAAGTAAAAGGCTTTTTTTTGTTGTATTAGATTGACATTACTTTATCGTAATTTGTGTAAATGTTCAAAAGTAATATTTCAAGTTGTGCTGTGCAATCAAACAAATGATGTAATCATTCAATCTTTCCGACCGTTGGTTTTGTTCAGACTGGTGGGAAAATTTGACTTTTAAATTTTTTTAAACAGCACTGATTGTAAGCGTGCCTTGTTTCAAAACAGGGATAGCAACGTATGGAAGTCAAGATTATTTGGATAATTGGATGATCATGATCAATTCAAGTCACAATGTTAATCACGAGAACTAAAATAATGGTAATTTTGAGAAGCAAAAGTAGTAATTTCAATTAGTGTTATGTGCTGAGGCAAAAAACGAATCTGGTTGGTTATGCCAGGCCTTTATTCTGACAGTGTAAAAAAAAATCTAGGCTCAAAACAGTTATTTTTTGGTTATAAAAAGCATTAGCACAGTGGCTCCAATGTTCATACGTAATTTCTCAGTTTGGACTGTGCAATCAAACACATTTTAATATAATCCAGATCCAATAATGATCAGCTTGAGGCTTTTTTGTGGAGAGTTCTACAGCCAATATTATGTCATTCAAAGCAAGTGGTTTGGAGCAGAATTCAGCAGAGAGAAAGAAAGAAATTAGCCTTTTTTAATACGGCATTGAAGTCTGTCTTGAGTCAGTAAATTGATATGAAGACTATTTTTATTTATTATTAATAAGACAAATATATTTTTTTTAATGCCATTGATCCATACGAGGGGAAAAAGACGAAACATGAACAGTGATATTTAAGATCCTTCGTCTCTGATTGGACAGTCAATCAACAAAAAGCTTTCAAAATGCATAGATTATATATAACCGTTTTTTTTTTCTTGTTTGCTGCTTTTATTATATGATGCATGATGTAACGTACAGACAGAGGCTGAAGCTCTCCAAACCTGCAGTGATGAAATCTAAGAAGTGGACCAATGAGGCAGTGGAGGAGCTACGTGCGTGTTTGGACATTACAGACTGGGAGGTTTTCAGAACTGAGGACAGCATCATACCGACATACATCAAAGTTACTTTCAACAATGACAAACCCTGGTTCACACCAAAACTGAGGCATTTAAGGCAGCAGAAGGAGGCAGCCCACAGGGCTGGTGACAGAGAGTGCTACAAAGATGCAAGTATTTTGATTTAGCAAAGAGTTGTTGAGAGCTAGATCACAGTACTATACGCGTCTGAAGCTGCAATTCTCTGACAACAACCCCGCCTGTGTGTGAGAGGGCTTCTCACCAACCATAAGCCAAGCCCCCCTGCTGCAGACAACCGAAAACTGGCTGAGCAACTTATCACCTACTCCAGGTTTGATGTGACCACCCCTCCCCACGGTGGCCACCTCTGCCAACCCAACCCTGGTCCCCCCCACCTCCCCACCACTCTCTCAGGAACAGGATGTAAACAGTGATTTCCCTGAAATACCACCCCGAAAAGACCAGACAGTGTTTCTCCCGCCACGTTAAGACACTACGTTAGAGAGTGACCCCCGTCTTCACAGACATTTTTAACCTCCCTGAGGTCATGCCACGTCCAGCCTGATTCTAGTCCGCCATCATTGTCCTGTCCCCAAGAAGCCCCGGATCACTGGACTCCTCCTGCTGGACCCATGCAGTTCGCCAACAGGTCTGTAGACGACGCCATCAACCTGTCACTCCACTTCATCTTGCAGCATCTTGACTCCACGGGAACCTATGGCAAGGTTCCTGTTAAGGAGAATTCAACCCATCCTCCCTGCTCTGCTCCAGGGCAAGATCTCCCAGCTCAACGTGCCTGACTCCACCTGCATGACTTCCTGGCGGATCGGAGCAGTGCGGCAGCTGAGGAAGAAGGTCTCAGACACTCGGACTATCAGCACAGGAGCTCCACAGGGCAGTGTACTTTCTCTCTGCTTCGTCTCCCTGTACAAAACTGCTGCACCGCCAGCCACGACTCCATAAAATTGATCAAGTTTGCGGAAGCACCACCCTCATCGTGCAGCAACGGTAACAACCTGGAGTTCTTCAGGAAGTCACAGTCCCCCGCCCCCCTCATCATGACAGACTCCCCATCACCACCGTGGACTACTTACGCTTCCTCGGCCCAGAAGACCACCCAGGACCTCAAGTGGGAGCCCACCATCAGCTCCCTCATCAAGAAGGCCAGCAGAGATATACTTCCAGCTGAGGAAAGCCAGTGCAGATAATGGTGCAGTTTCACACGGCCATCATTGAGTCCATCCTCACCTCCTCCATCACTGTGTGGTACGCTGGAGCCACAGCCAGGGACAAACAGAGACTACAGCGCATTGTGCGTTCTGCTGAGAAGGTGATTGGCTACAGACTTCCATCTCTGCAGGACCTGTACGACGAGCAGGTCGGATCACCGCTGACCCTTCTCACCTGGACATGGACTATTTGAAAACTCCCCTCAGGCAGGAGGTTACGGTCCATCGGGACCAGAACCTCCCGCCACAAGAATAGTTTTTTCCCTCTGCCGTTGGACTCATGAACACTTCTGAACACCCGCACTTTAACTGCAAACTATTCATCACTCACTGTCACTTTCTGCACTACAACTGTAAATTTAATCTGTAATTTTCGTGCATATAGTAATGCCTATTTTTTTTATACTATAGTAATTTAAATTGTTTTTAATGCATGCCCTTTTGATGTCATATATGTTGTTTTTATTATTGATCAGTGTTTTATGTGCACCTTAATCCGAGACAAGTTCCTATGTTTGTGAATTTTTCATTGACAATGACAATAAACCCCTTTGATTCTGATTCTGAAAGAGGCAAGGCAAGGAAAGGCAAGTTTATTTGTAGAGCACAATTCGTACACAAGGCAATTCAAAGTGCTTCACACAACAGGAATAAAATGCAATAAAATCACAAAGACAAGAAAACCTTAATTTAAAGAAACTAAAAGGTGCAATTTTCAGGCTATCCGTCAAACAGTTTAAGACATAAAGAGAGAGTGCAAAGAAAAGCATTTCAGTCATATGCACAGCCAAGCAAAACAGTTTTTAGCTTAGATTTGAACATTGCCAGAGTAGCGGCCTGTCTCACATCCTCAGGAAGACTGCATAAGATGAAACGCAGATTCCCCATGTTTAGTCCTGACTCTGGGCACCAGCAGGAGCCCGGTCCCTGAGGTCCTCAGGGCCCGAGATGGTTCATATGCACCACCATGTCCGAGATGTACTTTGGTGCTAGGCCATGGAGAGACTTGTATACAAGCAAGCTGCTTTGAAGTGTATTTTCTGAGCCACAGGGAGCCAGTGCAGAGACCTGAGCACAGGACTAATGTGATGTACTTCCTGGTTCTAGTCAGGACCCGAGCAGCAGCATTCTGGATGTGCTGCAGCTGTTTTACAGCTCGTTTGGAGAGGCCATGAGCAGGCCGTTACAGTAGTCTGATCTACTAGAGCATTCAAGTCTGGTTTAGACACTATACTTTTGATTTTGGCAATGTTTTTTAGATGGTAAAAGCTGCTGATGTTATTGATTTGACGTGGCTGTAGAATTGGATTACACCGACGTGGCTGTTAGAAGTCAAGTCTGAGTGCATTATTACCCCAGAGACTCTGGCGATGATGCTAACATCTCTCTTTTTTTCTGTGGGCCAAAGATTAGTATTTCAGTCTTGTCTGAGTTCAGCTGAGAAAAGTTGTTTTGCATCCAGCACTGATCTGTTGGATGCAGTGACAGGGTGAATCCACTGGTCCATATTCACCTGCCGTCAGTGAAACATAGATCTGAGTGTCGTCTGCATAATTGTGATTGGACACAATTTCGCCGCGTATCAACTAACCTAACGGCAGCATGTAGAGGTTGAATAGAAGGGTCCCAGGATTGACCCTTGGGGCGCCCCACAGGTCAGGGCATCTGGTCTGAGACCAGTTACCAATTTCAACAAAGTACTTCCTGTCTTCCAGATAGGACTTTAACCAGTATAGGCCAGTGCCAGTGATGCCCCCCAGTTCTCTAGCCAGTTGTTTAGGAAATCAGTGAGCTGTTGGTAAACAACCTTTTCAAGGACTTTGCCCAAAATGCAGATTAGAGATGGCCGGTAATTACTCAGTAGATCAAGACTGCTCTTCTTCTGACCGCAGTTTTCAAAGACATTGGGAATGTTCCAGATTGAAGCGACATGTTAACTATTTGAGTGAGTGGTGCTAACAAACTGTTCAGCACAGACTTTAGAAATCTGGTGGGTAACACATCGAGGCAGCATGTAGATGAACTCAGACTGGTGATGATTTCCTGGACAGTTTTGTCAGTTACAGGTGCAAAGTGAGTCAGCTCTAAGTGTGTAGGTGGTTTGAGGGTTATTTTTTGCACTGTAGAATTTATAGCATTTTTCAGCCTGATTTGTATAGCATTTTTAATGCCCTGAACTTTGTCATTAAAGAATAATGCAAAGTCATTACTCTTGGATGTGGAAATGAGCAGCTGAGCTGGAGGGTTTGTTAATCTGTTTACTGTGGCAAACAGGACACGCGAGTTGTTACTACAGCTTCCAGTTATTTTTTGAAAAATATCCTTCCCAGTTCTACATAAAATGAGGTTGTACATGTACAACTTCTCTCTGTAAATCTCTTTTTGAACCTGGAGCTTTGACTTGCGCATTTATCCACAATTGAATTCAGGAACATGTATGTTAATGTTTTGTATTGACCAGCCAGGCCTAAAATGTGCAATAATATAGATAAATTGATGCTTTTTATGTCTCTGTTTCGTCGCATTCAGGCCCATGTACAGTATGTGGTTATATATGAGTGGTAGATTGGTGAGGACGGCTGCTCGGGGACTTCTGTGTTATCGGTGTAAAAGCGAACAGAGACAGTCTTCTGGGAAGAGCAGATGGGCTTTTCATGTAGAAAAAAAACAAGAAAAACTGCACAGAGAAGAGGCCATATTCAAAGCAGGACTATCTCAGCTTCTCATGATGGAGTTTCTGTCATTCCTTCTGCTTTTTGACTGAAGTAATTTCTCACACAATTTTTGGACTCCATTTTACCGTTTTTAAAAAAAGGTTGTAAGGTTCATCTCATCATATTTGTCTTTTTATTTTCAAATTGGTGAAACTTGCTGCCAATTCAAATTCACATCCAAAAGCTGCTCTTGTTTAGTTTGGTTTAGTTTAATCTTTATTTGAAGGGACAATGTACAGAGACATTAAGCTTGTAAAAGACAAAGATGTTTTGCACCAGATTGTAGCTCAATTACTTATTTCCATCTGCAGTCCCTGATTGACCAGAATAAATGTTACAGTGCAAACAAAACACATTCAACAATTAGATCATTTAATTAATTCAAAAATAGCAATTTATAGCGTTGACAAATTTTATGAAAATGAAAAGTTATACATGCAAGATAGATATTGAATAGAAATGTACAGATTTGATTTTTTCAGATTTTTCCAATTCAATACCAGTTTGAATGCTTTGGCTATAAATATCATCCGGTACAGAGTCTCTCAATAGCAAAATATGACTGTTCACCCTAAGGACAAGATGCTGACACAAAAACAGAGCAATGTAGTGTATTCTATTCAATGCAGTGAAAAAAGTTGTAAAGAGCGGTACATAGGTGAGACTAAACTGCCACTTCACAGTAGGCTTTATCAGCACCGAAGACACGTAAATTCAGGACCCCAGAGCGCCGTGCATCTTCATCTCAAAGCCACAAACCACTCTATCGAAGACAGTGAGGTGAAGATCCTAAGCAGGGAGAAAAGATGGTTTGAAAGAGGCGTTAAGAAGGCAATCTTAATTAAAAAAGAGAATCCCTCCTTAAACCGAAATAGTTTGAAAATGAAATTCAACCTTCCAGTCGCGTATAATAGTGTTTTGAAACCCTGGAGTGGTAGACGCCCGAGGCATTCTGATGCTAATGAGGTACTCAGTGAGGAGGGAGCGGAAGTCAGTGTACAATAGGATGTAGATAGCCCATGACTGGGCTGTTAGTAAACAAAGAGAGTGAAACCAAAAACTCCCTTTATCAGGAGGTCCCGCCCTGTGGGCAGGGCTTACACAGAGGAGGATATAATAGAGTTCCCAGACACGATTCGCAGATTGAGAATGACTGTTGGATGAGATTCGAAATGAGTCCAGATGACTACAACTGGATATCACTTCCGGTTGAAAAGCGGTGGTGCTGATTTCCGTCAGACCAATGGAGAGCAGTGCATTTTTTAAACATTTGTGTCAAAATGGCAACGCTGCTGAATCCTTCATATGTTACCATTTATTTATTATTTCAAACTATTTGTAGGAGATAAACATGATGAATCACTCTAAATACAACGCCAAGGTGGTAAATGACAGAGGAAACCAGCTAAAAGCTCTTAAAAGTGGATTTACATGTCTCCTTTAACTCATGAAGGACCCTGAGTGCCACAGTTTTAACAAAAGTGTTTGTTCCTTTGTTTATCAAATCATCTTTTGAAAATCTGTTCGTTTAAAGCATTTGCAAATAAATGTATTCAATCGTTTCATTTGTTTATTGAATATTCTTTGTTTTAGTTAAATGTTTATCCCATTTAACGTGATCTCCATATTATTAAGTATATGGAATAACACGGTTTGAATAAAAGGGTCAAAATTAGGACACATTCTAGGGCCAAACACAACCAGTAAAAAATCTGAATCCACTGTTTGGCCTAAAACCCAAACCAATCAGTGCAAACTCTGTATCAGTATCACACTTATGACATCTAACATGATGAAATGCAGCGATATAGTTAATCATTCTGAAACTCATCTGATATTTTTGTACATGCATAATTAACTGTACAGAATTGTGCAAAAATCAGGATGCTAAGATTTTCTCTCTTTTTCCCCTGAATGTTTCTTATTTTGAAACACATAAAACACGCAACATAGAACACAACAGAGAGAGACAGAAGTAAATAAATGAATAAGTAACACAAGTACACGGCACATTTGGTCCGGCACACAAGTCCAGTTTGGTCCAAAATCTGTCAAAAAAGGTCAATTTTTGTGTGAAAAAAGTATAACTACATCAATTGTTTTTGTACTTGAATGTGCATTATTATTAACATAAGCAAGGTCAAGGGTCCGCCACATACTTGTTTCACGTTGATGGTATTGCTTTGTCAGTGATGTTCCACAGTATGGCATTAAACTGATTTATCTTGCTGTTTGTGTTTCAAAGTGTTTTTAATAATACAGTAAGAAAAACATGCATTCTTACTGTATTCTGTGCGGCCTCAGATCTGACCTGTAATTTGCCCTATACTTCTGTCTCCGTGGACAAACCTGTTCTGTTTCTGCTCTGTTTGCGACCCTCTGCTCTGAAAGTTACGCAGTGCACCTTTAAGTACATTCGACTCCATTGGGTAATGCTTTGACCAAGGCGTTCGGGGCTATCACTTCCTCTGGTTAATGTGCACATAACCAGAACCTCATTCTTTTGACGGGAACGACCAGAGACAACAGTGAACTCAGGGCTCGCTCGGCTGAACACAAAAACACACATTCAACACATTACGACGGCGCGCAGCTCTTCAGGCCAATCTCCACACTTCACTGATGCCCTTTAACGCACCATGCATCACCGTGGGCGCTGCTTAGTGCAAATGGTGTTTGCCTATACAGCTACCAAACCCAAATCTAATGTTTTTAGTCAAAGGGGCAGCGGTTTGAAAGGGCAGAATGCTTTTTTATGCAGCGATGACATTGTGTTGTGGTTAACTTTGTAATGAGGGTCGTATTTCTACTCATTGTGTGAGACTTATTCTGAAATACTGTGTAATAAATCATTGTAAAGTAGTTGTGTTATTGGTAACTACAGATAAAATAGACACATCATTCCCAATTTTAAAATACAAATGATTGATTATTGAATTCTTGTTTTTGTTAGTATAGTTTAACGTTTAAAGGTACTTTTCTCGTGGATGGGGCCCCACCGCAGGTACAAAGCTGGATTAGAGGGTTAGTGAGGTAACTTCAGGGTTAACCCTGGTTTAGCTCTACTTTAAAGCTGGATCACTTTCTGTCGGGGGCGGAGCTCTAACATGCCTTGAACTCATAACCTGCTCTGGACCAGGTTAAGTTCCCAAATAAGATAAGAAGAAGGCTTCCTCACCAATTAGTGACAAGAATCCTGCTGCTGTGAGTGAGGAGAGAGGGCAAAGGAGATATAAAGGAGGAAGAACACAAGACTCAAGCACGTAGTCTTATATCACTGTTCTCAGATTTTATATGACTGATTTAGTTTATTCCTGTGAACTACTCCCACTGTTTAAGCCTATATTGTGCAACATTGGAAATGCAAATCTGTTAAGATATAAACATTAAAATGTAATTGTGTACATTTGTATTATGGTGTGTCTTTATGTACCGTAAGTGCCGTTCATTCAGTCGATGTATGACGTGTTTTTCATGAGTTTAGTTTATTTGTTTATATGATTAATATACCAAGGAGAGGAAGTGTCTTTTAACCCATGTAAACATAATAATATTAACAGCCACAGCTGCCTTGGGGCACACTGACTGGAACCATGGCGGCCAATCATCGCAACGGATGTTTGTTCTTTCTAAACTGTTGTGACTTGTCCCTTTGGGGCATGAATCCCTTATTCAGGTTCTATGGTTATTTATTACAGCTCACCTCAGCCTTGCTAGCATATTTAAGCACTTTTTATATCCTAAATGCTAAGATAAATGTACCTCCCTTGAGTCTTCATAGTTATTTTCAGTCGCGTAACTGTATGTATCCAGCCTATTTTATTTGAAACCTCTTTAGAGTTAAGACCCTCATCTCTCACTTTTGGCCTAGATTCAAATCCCATCTGAGCCCTACAGGAGCCTTCCCAGTGATTCACAATCACACACTGGCTCATGCTACATACAGCAGATAAATTGTCTGTCCAAGGACTATATAACTTATTGAAAACCTGATTTGGTCCAAGTCAGCATCGAGTCAGCGCGAAACTAAAGCCACTAATTTAATAAGAGATTGTGTGTTGTTTCCTTCCTGCTCAGGAATCACCAAAACATCTGACTCGGCTTCATGCAATATTGAAACTATTTAGAATCTGCTTATTTAGTTTATTTAGATGCATGTTTTCAGAGTGAAAATCATTCTTTATGAATATCTTGCTCTGTATGTATGTATGTATGTATGTATGTATGTATGTGTATATGTGAATATATACAGTGGAAATTTAACTATTCAATCCCAGCAGCTTCTGTAAGTGCAGTCAACATCCTATTGTCAAATGACACAAATTTGATATCAGTCACACTAAATTAGCGCTGTAATAGAGAATTAATGAATATCTATTATATATATTTTGCCTTCATCAAAAATGTTCATTGACTACCGCAATCTCTTTTTTAAAATGACAAATCATGTAAAACACAATAGTACTACTATTAGTGTGTTTAAGATCTCCACTGAGACGAGCCGATGGCAAACCTTCCACCAGAGAAGTCATGCAGTTCAACTTTAAATACAGTCAACATTGATTTGTTTACAGTGTTCTATTCAATTTATTTTTGTAACGCCCAAAATCACAACAGTAGTTGCCTCGAGGGGCGACAGTTAAAAACAGAATAAACAATGTTCATAGGGACTTGGCAATGTCCCAGCATCCCGTGACCTTAGACAGATGTCCCAAGCGCCACTGTCCTTAGACCCTCCTTTTCGGCCAGGAAAAACTACCAAACCTCTTTGGGAAAAAGTAGAAACCTTCAAGGAGTTCCACAGTGAAGGAGAGATCCGACTTCCTCGGATGAACCGGCGGACGCGCTTCAATTTGCAGATAGACGGTCGAGCTGGAGCCACTCAGGAGGAGAACCAGTTCTTCGAGGCAGATGAAGAACCGTTCATATGGAGTAGAGACTGTTTCTCCAGGCAGTTGAGGAGCATCTGGATCCACAGGTCATCAATTTGCCTGCTCCACTCCCGTTGGGGAAGTGGGAGAAGAAGAAGGAAAAGCGATAAACAAATTGCAAGTAAAATTAAATATTAAATATTGTTTTTATAGAAAAAGCAGTCAGAAGCAGAGGATAGTGCTCAAGCTGCCATACTGCCATACAAGCTGCCATCCACCAGCATAGGTTGCTGCTAGGCAGCACAGCTGGGAAACTAGGTTTTTATTTCTGTTCCTAACTGGCCTGACCATAAGCCATTTCAAAGAGGAACGTCTTAAGCCTGGTCTTAAATGAAGAGACTGTGTCGGCCTCTTTAACATGGACAGGAAGCTGATTCCACAACACAGGGGCTTGGTAGCTAAACGCTCTACCTCCTACTGTGCTTCTAGAGACTCTTGGACCACCAGAAGTCCAGCATTTGAGAGTGAAGTTCTCTGTTTGGATGATAAGGTATTATAGCCTCTTTGAGGTAGGATTGGGCCAGGTCATTTATGGCTTTGTATGTCAGGAGGAGGATTTTGAATTTGATTCTAAACTCAACAGGGACCAGTGAAGAGACTCGAGCACCGGCGTAATGTGCTCTCTTCTTTTAGTCCCTGTTAGTAATCATGCAGCTGCATTTGAACCCATGTTTTAAAGCTTTTTATGGAGCTTTTAGGGCACTCTGCGAGCAGGGAGTTACAGTAGTCTAATCTAGATGTCACAAACGCATAGACACGTTTTTTAGCATCACTTTTAGGCAAGATTTGTCTGATTTTGGCTATATTACGCAGATGGAAATAGGCGGTTTTACTGGCTTGATTTATGTGCGCTTTGAATGAGAGCTCCTGGTCAAATAAGACTCCAAGGTTTCTTACATCGTGCTGTTCCCTGTTGCCCTACATTTTGCAAAGCCAAACATGTCTTCTCTCATTGTTTTCATGTATTTCATGTATCTTTTTAAGCTTCTGATGCACATGATACAGACTTGAACAGCTGACCTGAATGTTGTGGATAAACGACAATTGAACCAATAAAGATGTTCAGTCATGTGTTTCCTCATTCACTATCTGCCCTTCGCTCCACATGAGTCACACACACGCACACACACACACACACACACACACGCACACGCACACACACACGCACATTGTTAGATTAGCTGCACACAGACACTGTTATTGGACCATAGGAAAATAAAAATATCAAGTGTTCTTTCTATTTTAGTAGCAAAAAGTGCCTCATTAGTTCTAATAAATCAGGCATTCTAGAAATCACTGTCATTTGCCCATTGAATATTTCTCTATTGGAGTGAGATGCATCACACTACGTTCAAAACCACTGGCCAATTTTTTATGTGCAGCAGTTGAAAATGTTGTTCTACAGATCTGGAGGCTGAACCGCATTCTCAAACTCCCCTTCTTCTTTTGCTTTGTGGTTAGTGATAGTCATGGCCCAGTCTCTGGCGACGTTCACGCTGCAGGTCTGGACGCTTTTCAGATTTTTTTTCACAAATCAGATTTTTTCAGCGAGGCAGTTCACATTGCAGATAAAATGTGACTCAAATCAGTTTTCATGTGTGAAACGCAAACAGCCCTGAAGTGTCCGATGTGGAGAAGAAACAACACAGAACCAGCAGTCGTGCATTTGTCACATTGTAATTTACACATCATTTTAGTGGTTAGTGTTTTAGGGTTGTTGTTTTTTTGCCTGCTGTTGTCTGGCAAGAGTTTGAAACGTCTATCTGTTTAAATCCAGTTTATTCGGGCTGTTCATACTGTCATGAAAAAATCAGATCAAGGTCACATTTGAGTAAAACAAAAATAGATTTGACCTGCAGTGTGAATGTAGCCGCTGTCTAATAATGTGTTACTTACTTTGTAGAAATAGTCAAATCAAGCCCAATGCGACAAGATCGTTACAAATCGTTTTAGACATCATAACCTCTGCCATGGCTCATGACATTAAAATCTACTGTTACCCTGACTGTTTTCATAAGAACTATTGCTGTGGGGATTTTGGGGGAACTAATCTTCACTTTACACAAAAGCAGAGTGAAATGTTTAGGGAGCACTGTGAGCTGACTGCTGTTGTGATTTTGGACTCTCCAAAATGATTTGAATTGAAAGGCCTCAAGTACAAATGTAACTTGGGTTTTGAATGTTGATTATTAAATTCAAAGTTAAAATCGCAAAGCTGTAATGTTTTTAAATAATAGGCTTGAAACATCACTTGTCAAAGTAAAGCATTTGCTCGAAAATAGATTGGAAAGTGTTGGAATGAAATACATTCTTGTTAGCCTTTTATTCCTTCTTCACAGCAGCTCCGTCTGAAGCAGAATATCTAGTATTAGACTCTTGAGTGAAATCTTCTCTCGTCGAGCCGTGACACTGACAAAAACCATTACCCTGTGAACAAAAGTCAGAAGTCTGAAGATTTTGGCTCCTTTGTCTCCCTCGTTTTTGTCCTCCTCTGCTCTCTGTCTCTTCGTGACACTATTCTTTATTTTTCCAGACACTTATTCTGTTTTAACATCTGGCTAAAATGTAAATGTTTCTATTTGACTCGACACTCAGTGGACAGCAGACTTCCTTACATTTAAAAAGTATGGGGGATAAAGTGCAAGTCATTGAAAAAAGCTGAATATTTTTATGAATAAAATGCCAGAGAAGTGATGAAGGGAGAGTATTAAAGTTTTATCAAGGAAAATATAGGCAGTTGTGAAAAGGAGAAGACTGAGGGACTAAGGTGGCTTATGGCTTTCGTCTTGTGGTGAGTTGTGTTTCTGCAAAGGTCTTTGGCCAGCGGGAGGAAGCCATAAGCCATTCATTGATTTAACCGTTATAATTTAGCTTAAATTCCTGTTAAAATGCAGATTGGAGTCCAATTCTGGAGTCCAATCAACTTTTTAGGGCTGTGTGGCTTTAGCCGTTTAGTCGATTAATCGGTCATAATAATAATAAATGTTATTATTATTATTATAAGCATTTATATGGGACAATAACAAAAAGGAGACGATATGGCGTGAGTTTGCTGAAGATTTAGGAGTTAATTATGAGTTTAATCTAGTTTTTTTTTCATACCTCATTTTTCTGAGGTATAAATTGTTGTTTTTGCATGAACTTTGTTTTAGGATTGTGAGTGCAGTTTGGGTCAGATACATAGATATACTTAATAGTATTGAGAGCTTATACCTCACACCCCTTTTTAGTTGACTAATGGATGCACAGGGTCCTGTCTTTAAGAATGTCTTTAGTACTACAGCCCTAGTGAAGTTACCGTTTAGATATTTCTTATGAGAATAAAATGTAATTAATATGGAAAACTGGCTCTTGCTCCCATCTGTGATTATGACAGAATCAATTTCTAGAATCTGAAAACCACCAGTTTGACTAAATATCATTCTGTTCTCTGAGTTAAATGAGTGGAAGTGGAGCAGCTGTATTTTTATCCTGAAATCCTCACTCAGCAGGAGGCGCGAGGTGTGGAGTGATCAGCGCCCAAAACAAGCCACAGTTAATGAATGAGATTAATGACATCTGCTGGGAAAACACCTTTAACTAAATTAACACCTCATTTATATTTAGTACTTTTAAAATCGTTTGTCTGGGGGGTGATCAGCCCCGAGATCATCAGATTTGGTTACATTTGGTTTATTTACCGAATCGACACGCTTTCTCAATTTCTATCTTGTTAAATCATTGGTTACATATCTGTTAACTGTCCTCGAAAGGACATTTGTCTTCTGTCAGCATTTGACCCATCCTTCAATGCCACTGGGGCAACTTGTCCCTCCTCATCTCCAGATCTTGAGTTTGGTTAGGACCACATTTGCTGGAGGATTTTGCCAAATGTGCCTGATGTAGGTTGATGGGGTAAAGTAGAGCAATGGTTCTAAATATCTTTCTGTCACGACCACCAAAGACAAAACAATAAGCTTCTCTCAAAATGATTAAAACGTTTGCCATTAAAATATTTAATTTCATGTTTCATTTTATTATAGAACATCTATACGTTTAAGCCTAGTTGGATAAGTTTTAAATGCTCCCTCAAATGATCTGACTAACGAGCATGTGATGAACCATTTACATGTCAGCACTTCAGCTGCATTTATGTGATCTCAGACACTCTGAGATATGTAATCATCTGACAAAATCAGGTCGTTCATGAGTTCATGAACTATACCGTGAAACGCACGCTTTAACTTGATTGTGTTTACTGATTCATCTTGTGATACTGTCATCATTCATGCGATAGGAAAATTATGTGAGTTGTTGTTTGCAAATTGCTTTGTTTTCTAAGATGTCTTTTCAAAGTTGCTTATAACATCATCAATTATAATATGAAGCAGAACTATGGCTTATTATGATTCGCGAATTAGGACCATCCGTATGTAATATAAACCAGTCCCACTCAGTTGGTATCAATGATGTCCTTCAATCTGTCACTGTGATGTAAACATGGATACTTGGTGTCCGACACTTCAGCGCAAGTTTCCGAGATAAATATCCGACCTGAGTTTGAATTCAGGCCCATTTTTCTGATGGTTGGATCTTCTGAGTTTTTGAAATCACATGGAAGCATCAAAATACCTACCTACCAACATAAATTCATATAACAATCTATTTCCTTTTTTCCAGGTGGCCAATCTGCTGCGTCTCTTCCAGATCCCTCAGATCAGCTATGCCTCAACCAGTGCGAAACTCAGTGACAAAACCCGCTACGACTACTTCGCTCGCACCGTCCCGCCCGACTTCTACCAAGCCAAAGCCATCGCCGAAATCCTACGCTACTTCAACTGGACCTACGTCTCCACTGTCGCCTCTGAGGGGGATTACGGCGAAACCGGCATAGACGCTTTCCAACAAGAGGCCCGGGCGAGGCAAATCTGCATCGCGACCTCCGCCAAAGTTAGCCGCTCAATGAGCAGATGGAGCTACGAGAATGTGATCCGTTCCTTGCAGCAGAAATCAAATGCCAAAGTGGTTATCCTGTTCACACGAAGCGAGGACGCCAGGGAGTTGCTTGTCGCAGCAAACCGGATGAACGTGTCTTTTACTTGGGTGGCTAGTGATGGCTGGGGAGCGCAAGAGAGCGTGGTGAGAGGTAGCGAAGCAGTAGCCGATGGGGCTTTCACAATAGAGTTGGCCTCCTACGAAATCCCACAGTTCAACAGTTACTTCACAAACCTGCACCCATACAATAACACAAGAAATCCGTGGTTTAGGGAGTTTTGGGAGAACCAATTCCAGTGCAGTCTCCATGAATTGGGTTGTGGGAAGCACTCGCTCAGAGATGTGCCATTTCAGCCGGAGTCGAAGATCATGTTTGTGGTGAACGCGGTCTACGCCATGGCCCACGCGTTGCATCACATGAGACAAGCCCTGTGTCCAAACTCAACCAAAGTCTGCGAGGCGCTGAAACCGGGGAATGGCAGGAAGTTCTACCGCGACTACATCCTCAAGGTCAAGTTCGATGGTGAGTGCGTTTTTTAAGGTATCTAACATTTCTGGTAAATGGTCAGCCATCTGCTTCTCTCCATGGAGATGTTATTGCTTTGCCTGGACTGTACCACAGTATAGAATTAATCGTATCATGGAGACAAGCCAATGACAGCCTCAGGCCCAGATCTTTTGTAAAGGTCAGGGGTCTCATTTATAAAACTTTACATGGAATTCTGACTAAATTGTATGTACGGACAAACCACAAAATCCCTCAGACTTGCTAATTTAAAAAGGCTGTTCCAGCTTATTTGTAAAATCTGTTTTGCCCCAGCACAGATATATTGTTAAAGCCACTCTTAGGGTTAGAATCAGACCGCTGTGTGCTGTTTGCATAATTATAGAGCATTTTATTATTTTTTAAACTCTCTGGAAATTGTGAAGAGCACTGATAGACTCATCGCGGTGAATAATTAGGATGCTAAAGAAGGCATTAGGTAAATGAGCAATACATTTGGACACAGAACATGGAACATGACACAGAGTGAGAAAAAACAAAACAAACAAACAAACAAAGATATATATGTATATATTTTTAAACAAGTAGCACAAAACATCCAATGAGATAAAGAAATAAAACTACGGCCCATCTTGTTCAGCGTACAATTCCATTTAGTAGAAAGTGTCAAAAAGGTTAAAGATTAAAACATTTTCGAATTAAGTCTGAATGTTATTTTTTTCCATTTATCAAATGTCAGTTTGTGTCATCCATTTCTTCGTAAAGATCTTCTTTCCTGCAGCAAAAAGGACGCTCAAAAGTTATCCATTTTTTGTGTCCATGGCAAGAGTTTTGAGGCCCAGATACATAATTCTGAAGTCCAGTGGAATACCAATACTGAACACAGTTTGCGATGATTTGTTAATCTCAGTCCAAAATGTATGAACAACAAGACAGTAAACACATGATAATGGTGGGCCATCCGGCAGCCACTATACAATACAAAAAGAATCAAGTACAGCAAAGTGAATCGCCTTTCAGCCCAGGTCGTCTTGTGGCTCATATCTGAATGCTCAGACTTGCCATGTCATTGAAAGTCACACACAGTTTGAACATACTGACACTTAATGAATAAGAGGCCAGATTTATAGAGATTTATAGAAACACTCGTAACAGTTTTTCTCAATATATTTCTTAGCCATATTAACACCTGTAATTGAATGAATGCAAGACAAACATGTTTCCAGACACTCAAAAACACTGTACAAATTCATGCATTATTTATTTCCGCAGTGGACTTCCTCACACTTCATTCATACACGGTTTTGAACATTCCCCATTCATATCTGCCACTACTGGTCAGATACACTGCTTTTCACAAATGCAGGGAGCAACAACGATGGGTACAGACGGAAACAGAACAATCCAGAAACCAAAAATTATGATCAGATGAAAAATATAAGGCTGTTTTCTCTGTGTGTGAAGCTCTGCCCTCACGTACACACACTTAAGGCATCACATTCAACCTTTTCACTGAATGTGAAAGCACTTTAGACATTTCCTTCCCTTTTCAGTTTGACATGTGCGAATCTGTATCACCATAAACACAAACAAGTACAAGAAAAGGACAAAACCAAAACATGCATTAACACATCTGATAGAAAAATAAAATGTAATGGGGGATACCAATTTGATTCTTAATGTTGTGAACAACCATAATCCGGTCTAAAGAAAGGTCAAGGAAAGGTCTCTGTTGCGTGTTGAATGAACAAGCAACGTTATGAGCTGAGCTGAGTGATTGCACGTAAAAAGAGATGAAAAACATGGCCAAACAGCAATGTAAAAGTTAAAGCAAAAGTAGCACATAAAAAATCTTAGCTAAAGCATTGAAGCACCTATTTAAAATGTACTGTAAGTATTTCACAGACGTTTCGAAAACCAGTTAAAGTGTTAAATGTAGTGATTTATATAAAAAATGATGCATATCTTTTGTAAACAGAAGCAATTTGAATACATTTCCGTTTTTTCCTAATTGATTTTATGCATATATTTTAGATAGGATGTCGCCACGAACATTCTAAAAGAACAAAACAGCTCAAACCATATGAAAAGTACTTCACTTTTCAGTCCAGTTCAAAAATGTAGTAGATCAGAAAGTACAAATACCTGCTGTCATACGTTGTGAAGTAAAGGTAAAATTAATCCACTGCAAAAAGCATAAATGTACCACCAGTTCTAACTCTTTTCGTCCTCATTATCCATTAGCCCAATTCAGATGATCAGATAGCCGGAGAGCGGTTACACGGCTGACTTACACACAGGCCACGAATAAGCCTGTAATGATTCAATTTGCCGAAGATGAAACATTTCCACATCTTCACACAGTTATGAAGTGTGAACACAGGGACAGACACTGCACCTCGGAGATGACAAACTCACATTTTCTCAGAACAAACATAGGAAACGGCATCCAGGGTCATTTCTGGCATGAGAGGGATTTGAATTTGAATAGCTGCATTGCCATTTGGTCTTGTCGAAGATACAACTAGTTTACCCTGTAAGACATCTGCAAAAAGTTCCGAAATGCCTCTGAAGATGAGTTTACACGTTCATTTTTGTAGTCTTCTCTCAAATGTTAAAGCTCCAATATGTTTTTTAAATGTGGCCCGTGATGAGCAGAAACAGCCGCTTATCGTCAATTGCAATGTTTGAACGAGAGTGTTTGTTTTTTCACCCTGGGTTTGATCTAGTTGCCTGGGAATAGAGACGCGTTTCTATGAATTATTTGAAGATGATTTGAAACTCCTTTCTGACACTAAAGACACGTGGGATACACGGTGGGATTCTGTCTCTTGAGGCGTGAAATCGGATTACAAGTGTTTAATCAGATCCTCTAGGCTTTGAATGAATCTATAAACGTTATACAGTGTAACGCTACAGACATTGAATTTTTTAAACACGTAAGGCAGATTTAAGAATAGACAGTTCTTTATTTTTGTCCTCTAGGTTGTGTTAATCTATAGAGACTATAGACTATAGTTGTTAATTCATACAGCGTTACGCTACAGACATTAAATATTTGAAAACACATAAAACCGATTTAGGAATAGACAGAAGTATTGCTGCAACTAGGATTATTTTAGTGCTATACTGTATTGAGACTTTACATACATTATCAATCAAAAAAAGGTTGAAATGTGGCAATGAAACGGTTGTTTTGCATGTTTTGAGTTGGTATAGTTCAAATAACGACTTTTTTTTTTTTTTTTTTTACAGTAGTCACGATAAGTGATTAATCATTGCAGTTCTAGACAGAGGTTCATTTTGTCAAACATGGACATGGAGCTTATAATTACCTATGTTAAATTACTTCATTAATCACCTTTCAAGTTCGTTCTGCATTGTATAAATTGGCAACTTAATGATACACAACGCCTACAGTGAAGGGCACCATCATTTCATAATATTGTCATTAGGAAGTCAAATGTTTTGACAGAATACTCTTGCTTTCATAAAAAAAAAAGGATCAACTATTTTGCTAGGTTGATGGAGACACTTTTTCCATGTAAAATGTTCTCCTTTTTAACACATTTCTGCATTCTCTCTTCTAGCTCCTTTACATCCTCCAGAGCGTCAGAACGTGGTCCGCTTCGATGCCTTTGGAGACAGCATCGGCCGCTACAACATCTTCCACTACCACAAGGACGACGGGCGCTACGTTTACCAAAAAGTCGGCTTCTGGGCTCAAGGCCTGGTCCTCAACACCAGCCGAATCCCTTGGCCATCTCAAGGTGTACCCACCTCCCAATGTAGCGACCCCTGCAGGAAGAACGAAGTAAAGAACATGCAACCTGGAGATGTGTGCTGTTGGATTTGCATTCCCTGTCAACCGTACCAATATCTACAAGATGAGTTCACCTGTGCCGACTGCAGTTTTGGACAATGGCCTCTAGCAAATTTAACAGGTTGCTACGACTTACCGGAGGAGTATATCCGCTGGGAGGACGCGTGGGCAATTGGGCCGGTCACCATTTCGTGTCTTGGAATGATGTGCACTTTATTTGTCATTGGGATTTTCCTCAAGCACAACGAAACACCTGTGGTCAAAGCTAGCGGGCGCGAACTCTGCTACATCCTCTTGCTAGGTGTGCTAATGTGCTACTGCATGACTTTTATTTACATCGCTAAGCCCTCCACTGCGGTTTGCACGCTGCGACGGCTCGGTTTGGGTACGTCGTTTGCGGTGTGCTACTCGGCGTTGTTAACCAAGACCAATCGCATCGCCAGAATATTCAGCGGAGTGAAAGATGGAGCACAAAGGCCTAGGTTTATAAGTCCGGCGTCGCAAGTGGCGATATGCGGAGCGCTAATATCCTGCCAGCTACTCGTTGTATTGGTTTGGATGCTAGTTGAAGTGCCCGGAGTGAGGAAAGAAGTCAGCCCGGAGAGGAGGGACATAGTAACGCTAAAGTGTAACAGCAGAGACACTAGCATGTTAATATCGCTAACGTACAACTGCATCCTGATTATCCTGTGCACCTTCTACGCGTTCAAAACCAGGAAGTGTCCAGAAAACTTCAACGAGGCAAAGTTCATCGGGTTCACCATGTACACCACCTGCATCATCTGGCTCGCCTTCCAGCCAATCTTCTACGTCACTGCCAGCGACTACAGGGTGAGTAGGAAATAGCATCATTCATGCCGGACACGTGCTCTGTTCACCGCCATATTGGTTATACTGTTAAGCAAATCTGCATAAACTGCTTAAACATCAGAACAGTTCTGATCTTCACTGTCAGCAGTGGTACTGACATGTATATATATCAAATTACGTTGTACAAAAGTACAGCTGCATTTTAAAACACTATATTTGGCGTAAGTATGAAATACTAATAATAATAAATGATTAGCCTTTGTGATTAGCACACAAGTCAACCATACCAAATCTTTAGTAAGAATGTTTAGAACATTACGGCAAATCAAACAAATTAAACATCTCATGCAACAAAACATTGTACATGTTATGCATAAACGTGTCAATTACAGATACGGATAATCTACTAGCAGCTGGTAAAATGCCTGCACAGTATGAGACATTTACAAATATTCTGGGATTTCTGGCTTTTCTTTTACTCTTAGTCTTCTTAGTCTCCTAAGCAGAAGACATTTTTCTGTCTCTATCTCCAGAGGACAAAATCTTTCTCATTTCCCTTTAATTTAGTGTTTTTAAAGTCTACTTATTCCAGATTGATCATTTCAGTGCTTAAACTGGCTGTAGTGTGTATCTTTGTTGTTAACCTTTATAATTTAGCTTCCCCTTTCATCTTTATTTTCTTAATCCATTCTCATAAAGTTGCTCTAACTCTTCTATTGACTTTAACATGGTCCTCTTTGGTCTTCTGTGTTGTGCAATTCTACCCTTTAGCTAATTATTTTTGTTAAATGACCTCTGGATACTAAATGAGATTGCTTGTCATGTCCAACGAATGTCAGCATGCAGTTCTCCCCTGAGGTTTGTGTCGCCCGCAGTGGTCAGCCACCGCTCTCTTCCTACATTCATTTGCGTGAGCTGCCCGAGATAATGACCTCGACTCACTCTATTTACCTTTAAGCCTGAATAATTCATGAGGATATGTGAATTATGAATGAATGTGTGAACGCTGCAGAGTTGGAACTGAGTGGACAGGTGGCATTCAACAACAGCCCACCTGTGGAAATGTTTGCGACCAGGGGTTTCACATGAAAAATAAGCACAGTTGCCAGAAGTATTAAGAATTTAAAACAAAATATGATATATTTTTAATGGCAATAAGTCCTCAAAATGAAGCCTGTTCATTGATTTCATCTTCATGATTAAATAAGGACTTGAAAATATAAGAGCTTGTGATTTTTTGGGGAATTTTGTCAGTTAGCCTAATGTTAAACCAATGGAGATTTTAAGATGTGTTGTGGAAAACTTCTCTAACAATTATCAAGAAATAAGGTAAAACAATAGAACAGGGTTGTTCAAAGTGAATTGTTTAATTCAGTGTACAGTCTGAATCAAATCCCTCCTTAATCCAAGCATCATCTCTGTCCCTCCCTGGTCTAAATCCTGATTCACCGGCGTCACATTCTTATATTCTGTAGTTTACACTCGAGCAGATGGTCACATGACCTACATCACACGGAAATTTACAGAGACACAGAAACAAATGCTAGATGCAAATAAAAAACAAAGGCGGAAGGTCACATTTGCATTAAGTCAGTCCACACTTCTTAAAACAATGGCCTGGGTGTGAAAGACAGGCTTGGTATGGGCGGGGGCATCCTGGACCCCCCTGGGTTTTTCTCCATTCGCGGGAAAACGTTTTTTGGTCAAAGAGGAACACAGTATGGGTGCATAGTTATCATTTGTATGCGAACAGGAGGGACCAGGTAGACTGGAGCTGAGGCGTCTGCAATATCACATGACATAAAGACCAAATGGTATTTTCTGCCATAAGAGATGCTAAATTCTAAACTTAATGTTTATAAGAACATATTCTGACACTATATTGTCAGTTTATCGGGTTCTTCCACCACACTTTCGTTTAGTTTTTAACATTGTTTTTGCAAATGTATTTCCATGGACGTTTTGCACACTTTCAACAAACCTTACCTTCCACTTTTAATCAATCACACATTCTTGCAAAGGACAGGTCCAAGCTGTGTCTTGCACAATGGCATTGTTAGAAATGGTAAATGGACACGTAAGACCAAATGATGACTCGGTGGTGGCATCAGCCCTCCTGTACGGTGTGGTCTGCTGGAGCAGCAGCATCACAGAGAGGGAGAGGAAGAAGCTGGACAAAGTCCAAAGAAGTCCAGCTCCCTCCTGGGCTGTGCTCTGGACCCGGTGCAGGAGGTGGGGGACAGAAGGGTCCTGGCTAAACTCACGTCTATGCTGGACCATGAGTCTCACCCCTCTGTCCGCTCTGGAGAGCAGCTTCAGTGACAGACTGATCCACCCTCGCTGTGTGAAGCAGAGGTTTCGCAGGTCTTTCCTTGTGCTGCTGTCAGACTTTACAACAAACACTGTTAGTCCTGAACAGGTCATTCAGCTTTCATAATCCTGTGCAATACTGTTATACTCCTGTGCAATACTGTTATACCCCTGTGCAATACTGTGACATAATGTCAATCATCCCTGTGCAATATTTTTCTGTCCATATGACCGCTGTAAATAAGAGTGTTATTATTATTAAGATTATAAGAGTTTTCTTCTTTTCTAAGTTATCTTTTTGTATTATTATATTGTGCCTAATCTGCTTCTGTACCCTTTGTTGCAATATTGGAATTTCCCCACTGTGGGACATATAAAGGTGATCTTATCTGCTCTTATCTTATAATTGGGTGAGATCCAAACTTCAGCTCCTTTGGGGCGTTCCTTGTCTGAGGTGGAAGGAACAGTTATGAACCAGTGACAGCTGGTTCAGGTGGAGAGGAAAGGCTTAGTCCAGCAGATGAGCTTGTCCTATAAGGCAGCGGTTCCCAACATTTCGCTTTCTCGTTTTTACTCCCTTAGCTTTGTCTCACACTCCCTAATAACTCCAATAGGCCAATAAATTGGTTTACCATTTTTGATATATTTTCTTGTTTTTATTAAGAAGTCTAAATTCTTCCAAACAGATTTACAACAAATAAAATGTTTTTTAGTCAGATATTATTAAACTTCACCTTTTAAAATATGAAACCATTTCGCATACCTCTGTTTGAGAAACACTGCTATGTACTCGGAGCATGGAGCTCCGATTGTATATTCTAAATATATACAATGCTGTTAAGGTCTGAACAAAACATTTATACATGGGCTATGTTAATATAAAATGCAACATTCTGGAGAATACTGGAATATAGGGAAGTGTATGGTACAAGAACCTAAAAATAGTTCAGCGGAGATTGGATTGAAATGCAGGCAGCTTTGTGGAGATTGTTTCTGTGCAGTTGCAGAAATGAGCAAACAGTGATCTGATGAAAGTTCAGAAAAAGGTGGCCGTGCTCCAGAGGGGTGTGTGGCCCCTGGGACCGGCCAGAGTGTGGTGTGAGAGCAGAAAATAGAAAGTGGACTCCCCTGACACTGTCGCCTGTGTCGAAACATGAACTAAACATCCCGAGTGTCCCTGAAGGCAGCACAGTGGTTTGGAGAGAGGGGTCCCTAAAGGCAGCACAATGCAGAGAGGAGCCGGGGGAGGCGCGGTCCCAGCTGTGGTCTGGGTCCCGTTTGACAAAGTGAGAAACTCGTCCCAGACACAAAGCTCTGTTTTGTTCAATGAATAATTGAACCAGAGCCACTGCACCGCAAGTTCACACAGACTTCTGCTGGTGTGCACCACTGTGTGTGTTACAGTCAAGGGGACAAGTATTTGTACACATCTTAGACTGTAGGTCTAAGGGTACATCCTTGTCAGATGGTCCATATCAAAATGATCTGGTGTTGAGCATCTTTGGTAGAAGAAGTCCGCCGAGTAAGGGAGAGCGGGCGTGGAGGGCGCAGCTCTCTGGCACAGTCGAAAAGAATGAAGTCTAAAGAATGAAGTCTAAAGAAAGAAGTCTAAAGAATGAAGTCTAAAGAATGAAGTCTAAAGAATAAAGTCTAATGAATAAAATCGAAAGTCTAGTCTGAAGAATGAAGTCTAAAGAATGGCGGTAATGCAACACTATGGATACCAACCGCCATAAAACACCACCAAAGAAGAAGAAGATCTTTGGTCAGTTAATGAAATCACAAAAGCAGTCACCTCACAGGGCTTCACACAAACTCAAATTTATTTGACCAACAGGAAAAAGTTAGAGAACCAAACAATGAAACGGTCAAAGACTTGCCGATTGACCAAAAAGAAACAAGCAAAAAGCCACATCCTTTGTCCTTGGACTCTCATTCTCCACTCCCACAGGTTCTCATGTTTTTCTAATTATGACTTAGTTTGGTGTGATTGTGCCTGTGGTAAGTATTTATCACAGTTTTGTATCAGTCATGTTGCTGTTTGTGAAGAAAAGTTGAAAAATAAAAGTTGAAAATGACAAAAACAGAAGCGACAGTCTATCGAAAATGCAGCTGACACATTTTTCTGACAGTTTAACAAAATAAAGGTGTTATCAGGTATTATTATGTTTAGTAATAGGGTTGCTATAGGTAACAGTTGTGGAATAACCTCTACCTCTGTCTGTCTGAATGTCCACAGTATTCCCCAAACAGGGCACAATTTAAGCCTGTCCAAATGTCCAGCACGTGAAAAATTAGTGCCCTCAAAATTTCCCACAATGCATCTTGAAAAGTAGATGTCCTGCGCTGGGAAATATATACCACAATGCATTGCGAGAGTTGAACAACAGCGGACATCGTCAGCTCTTTAACTGGACACAACACGAGTGAATAAAAGCAGAAGAGCTGTTAAAACAAAGCTCTGTTGATTCTGAATAAACCTCTTTTAAATAAATCATTTCAGTCTAAAGTTGCCAGTGTTACATTTGGACGCAGCCTTTGTCATGTCGGTCCAAGCAGGAAGTCACATTATAAACGTTGGCAAAATGTTCAAACAAAAAAATAGGCAGTATTTAAAAGTAAAATCTTCACTGATCACTGGTGAAATGTGTAGTCTAACCTGTCGTTCGCACTCTGAACATTGTCCATTCAAATAAAGAGCACACTTGAACACAAAACTGCTGAAAGATGATGTCATAAAACATGTCCAATTTACAGTATTGTCTCTTAAGAGTGTCTAATTAGTGTTATCATTAGGACACTTCCCATAGTGATCTATAAAGTGCAAATCTATCGAGGATGGTCGGCATCTTAATTGAAACTTGGAGCTTTGTCCAATTATATTCTACCAAAAGGTAAAGTAAAGTGAGCTCCCCAAACAATGGTTCTGAAGTTCTGAATAATTTATCCTTGAAGAATTATAATTAGCTTTTGAATAATATGATTTCTAATAAAAGATTGGCATTGACATGTCGAGTCAGATCATCACGTGGAGATATTCAGTCAGTTGAACACCTCCAATTATATGAAAACTACAGACCGCTCCACCTCGAATAAGACGTTTGATTGTGCTATAAAATATTAAAGGTGTACGCTGAGCCCGGAGAGAGAGGGAGCTCTTCATATCTCATATCATCCGCAAACATAACTGATTAAACTCACCCAAAAACACTCAACTATTAAAATGGGACTGGAGGAGGAGAGGAAGGCAATGTCTAGAGCTTCACAACCCGAGCTTTTCAAGACGTTTTCAGTATATGTCACTTTAGTAAACGTGAAATACTTAAGGATTAAATGTAAGTCAGAGTACTGCAATTTTGGACTCGATTACAAGTACATCTGCAGCAACTGTCCTTAAGTAAAAGTAAAAGTAAGAGGAACACATGAAAAATACTTCTTCAAACGCAATTTTAGTAACATTTTGGATTCATATTTTCTACAAAATTTTTAAACAACAATTTGCATATTTGTTGAGATCCTGTGTTGTTTTGATTTTTCGTAGATGTAGAAAGAAGGACACTCAATACTAAGATGATTTTTTCATTTTTAAATGTAACTAACACCAATTCGATACCAACATTTTACTCAATTTCAACTACATGTTCACTCAAAAATGCACAATTGCTCAAAAAAATTACTCAATTACATTAACATCACGCATTTGTAATTAGATACTTTCCACTCATGAATGCATTTTATACAAGTACAACAACAAATATTATATCCAAACGACCATACACACTTAAACTTAGTTATTTTTGGTAGTTTAGGGTCACCAATAGAACCAAAGTACTGTATCTGCAGAGCTTTGACACTTGAAGTGAAGAAGAGGAGAGTTTTAAGAACCGTGGCATAGGATGGTTGTGGGACATGGCTGAAGGAGAAAGAATTATATGAATGGCTGAGAGGAAGTTGGTCGAGAGGTAACAGCAACAGACGAAGTATAGGTTTAACTGGAAAATGCTGCCTTTTGGTTTGTATTTATTGAACTAGAGCTTCACAAAGTGTAAGGAGAACATAAAAAAATAGCGAAAACACAATATCGTTTCTTTGTCTGTCTCTTCTGCACAGAACTCGGAGCTTCTTTAAGACTCACTGAACCCGACCGCGCTGAAGTGACCCATAATGCATCTATTCTCTTTTTGCTTCCAGCTCGGCAAAAATCATTGGTCTAAGTCTAATTTCCCCCCCCGATAGTGCATTGAAATATCTTGTAAAATAATGTACAACGCCACGTTAAAAAATGTCAAACAAGATACCTTTAAGAGAGAAGTATAAACATTATCGAGACATTTACGTGTCAAACCTTAGAAACCGTGAAAATGTCTTGTCCCTCGCTCATTCTAAGACACATTTGGTTAAATTATTGAAAGCACTTAACAGGTCAAGCCTGAAGCGATGTGTGTGGTTTTATACACTATTTTTACACTTCTATATTTAGCACCTTTAGCCTCTCTGAGATCATAAAGTATATATAGACATTTAAAACATGCAGGAATTATAAACCGTGTGTGACCATTTTGACTTCAGCCTTAACCTGCAATCCGATATTAGAGATTCTACTTTTGAACTGACAGTATTCATTACACATGAAAGAAGTTGCATTTTTATCAACTTCTTTTCCTCAACTATGAACTGCACACGACATATTTTTGTTTTGTTTTATGTGCGTTTGGTGCAATGCCTCTTAACAAATAAAAAACACATCTTAAGTTGTTCCAAAGTGCTCTCCATCCATAAAGTACCCTTTTACCCTTTCTAATGTCATAACTTTTGTATTAGAAGGAATACAACATTGTGACAGTGATGGGCGACACCAAAGAGTTTGTATCCGATCCGATACCGCGTACTACTGTGGCAAATATCGCAGCATTGATCCGATACCGATAAAATGCATTGAAACTTCTTGAACGGTGAACAATGCGACCTTGGCTTTCACTATTTTCTTTCAACCTCAGTAAATATATGTGCAGTGTAGTACAAACATCTAAAACAAAACAATTAACGGTAGTCAGTTGCTTTTTTTTGCAATCTTAACAAATAGATCAGATTTAGGTACAGTTGGTTTCTGCTTTTTTTCAAGATTTTGTGCGGCCTTAATGACAGGAAAGTGGTGTAAAATGGGGGATGAGAGAGAAGGGAGGACATGCAGTAAATAGTAGGCTTCAGGAATCGAACTCACGACACTGCGGCCGGCTGAACTTGGAGCCTGGCATATGCGTGCTGTGCCTTTATCGCTCGACCAACGGGCAGCACTTTGTTCCTGCTTTTATGGTCGACACTGGAATTACTGTTTATAGGACCCAAATTCAACTTAAGTGACATAAATGCATTTCGTTTTGGAGCAAGAGACCTGGAAATGTAGTACTTTTTTTCCTCCACCAGCCCTTTGTCTAATTATTTAGACACCACATCAAAAAGGCACCCCACATCTCCAATAGAATAACCGCTCCTTCGCTCATGATCATCTTTGACGATCTCTGGACGTGTAACGCTGTGATTAGTATTCAGCCCGAGAACAGACGCCCGACAAACACGGGCTCACGGCGTGTACCTGCCGCACAGACAAAAAAAAAAAAGAAGGGAGGGAGGAGGAGGAGGAGGAGGAGGTGTGTCTTTATATCCAAGAAAATAAAGAGGAGAAAAATGTCTGTAGGAGTGAAATGAGGCACCAGATGTGACACTTTAGCATGTGGGAAAAGAGAGAGAGAAGGAGGGAGGAAAGGAAAAGTGAGAAAAGGAGAGAGGAAGGGGAGATTGAGAGAGGAGGGACAAGAAGAGGTTGGAGAAGGTAGAGGCAGGGAGACAGAAGTGATAAAGAAAGAGCGTGATGAGCAAGAGAAGGAGATAGAATGGAATAATAGAAGAGGGCGGCGGGAGAAGAGGAAGAGGGAGTGAATGAGAGAAGGAAAGAGCGCGTGAGGGATGGAGGAAAGGAGGAATGATGAAGAGGAAGAGAATGAGAGAGAGAGAGAAGCACAGAGAGAGAGAAAGAGATAAGGAATGACAAAGAAGAGATGAGCTCTGATGAAACCCAAATATAACCAGTGTTTTCTTAATATTCCTTTTTTTTTTTCTTCTAATTTATAAACATATAAATACAAACCAAAATAAGTAGACATCCGACAACAAAAAACAACAAAAAGAGAGAAATCATGGCACGTTTAGTTATTCCAAGTTCGACGTGGCTAAAGCTGGAGTTTACAAAACACAACTTTCGGGTTTTTTTGCCACCTTTTCTGCGTTTGTTCCACTTCTCTGCAAAGCCTCTGCGCCGCGTTTATGCACGATGCACTGGGAATGCAACACGTGAACTGCTGAGCGAAACCGCTGACGCTAACATGCACCAGAGTGTAGCGTTGTTCTGCTAAGTCTGTCGGCTCAACAAATACAGTTATCATCAGTGAGAAATGCGGCGGTTTGTGGACTGACCGTTTTTACCGTTTCGTTTTCACCGTTTCATCTGCGTTCTCTTTTGTTCTCACTTGTGTGATCCTCTTGAGTTAAACTGTAGAGACAGAGAGGTAAAGAGAGAGAGAGAAAAAGAGAGGTAGGGAGGAGGAGCAGAGAGGTAGAAGATGGGCGAAAGAGAGGGAACCGGAGAGGAAATGGAAAGAGAGGAGGAGGAAAGAGATGATAGGAACAGAGAAAGGAGAGGTCGAGAGAAGAAAAAAACGGTGAGTAGAAGCATAGGCGAGAGAGCAAGAAGGAAAGAGGAAAAGCGAGATGGGGGAGACACAGAGGGGTTGTGCGTTAGAGGATGGAGAGAGAGGAAGGTGAGGAGTGGAGAAGGAGCGAGGCGGTGATTGACAAACAGATAAATCATTTAGCACCTCGTCTGAGCAGGTCTGGAATGAGTCTTTGCACCGACGCGGATTGAACAAGTCGCGAAATTGGCAAGACGCACTTTCAGGACGTAATTTGTGTCCGTCAGACATTTCGATGAAGGCAAAATGTTTTCTGTTAGCTGTGATTGTTGCGCCTGAGCGAGAGGTCGGAGCAGCTGCATGAGAATGAGCTTGCACCGGAACAAAAGGGCTGATGTGTAGGGTTCAATACATTCCTTGGTTGAAGAAGAAGAAGAAGAAGAAGAAGAAGAAGAAGAAGAAGAAGAAGAAGAAGAAGAAGAAGAAGAAGAAGAAGAAGAAGAAGAAGAAGAAGAAGAAGAAGAAGAAGAAGAAGAAGAAGAAGAAGAAGAAGAAGAAGAAGAAGAAGAAGAAGTGGAAGAAGTGGAAGAAGAAGAACAACAACAACAACAACAACAACAAGAAGAACAACAAGAAGAACAACAACAAGAACAAGAACAACAACAAGAAGAACAACAAGAACAACGAGAAGAAGAAGAACAACAAGAACAACAAGAACAACAAGAACAACAAGAACAAGAACAAGAAGAAGAAGAAGAACAAGAACAAGAAGAACAACAAGAAGAACAAGAAGAACAACAAGAAGATGGAAAAAGGATGGAAAAAGCCAAAGTTCCATTCCAAAACTACTGTACTCATCACACCGACACAGACAAATCTCATTTTCCCAGTGGTCCATCATAGAAAAGGCTTCAGAGGTAGTCATCTGGACGTGTTGGTTTCAAAAAGGGCTGCACGAAAAATATCTAATTGCGATTATTGCGATTGCGATTCGTTTTGCGACTTGTGTTTTTAATAGAAGGATTGACCAAAAGACTGAAATAGGCCATGACCTGACATTAACCATTTGCATGGCCCTGGTCCAGATGACCACTAAAGTCAATCTGGTGGTTCATTATGACATATTATGCTTTTTTTGTCAAGTACTTAGTAATAAACTATAACATAGATAGTAGTTATACATTTTGTTCTATGAAGACAGAAATATTGATCTAAAACGACTTAATAATAGAAATGAGTTCTGGTTCAAAACCTGGCCCCGCCCCTTCGTAGCATCATTTCACTGTAGAAAGCAGCAGATTTTCAGTTAGATGTTTATATTTTTATAGCTCATACTGTGCTGCCCGCTGGTCGTGAGTTCAATGGTTGTGACCATTTTGCTGCATGTCCTCCATTCTCTCATCGCTATTTTAAGCTAAAACTGTCCTGTTTGATAAAAGGAAAGATGGCTCCACTAAATGTTTGAACTATACATGTACGACCTGTTCTAAAATGTCTTAAATAAGCATGAATCAGTACAATATTGTGGAGGATAGGAGAATGCACAACAGTAAACTCAAACAAGCATGAATCAGTCAATGTACATCTCAGAGTGACGTGAAGCTGATGGAGAGCCTTCACAACATGGGTCAAAGCTCCTCCCTCGTCCCTCTCTCACAGGTGCAGACCACCACCATGTGCATCTCGGTCAGTCTGAGCGGCTCTGTGGTGCTGGGGTGTCTGTTTGCTCCAAAGGTCCACATCATCATGTTCCAGCCCCAGAAGAACGTGTGCACGCTGAGGACGGCCACCACGCGCTTCAGCGTCACCACCGGGCAAGGATCGAGCTTCTCTCAAGGTAACCACAACTCCAGCAAAACAGAGGGAACACAATAAATAATCAGATTAATGTATTATGTCACCAATGTATTTGTTTATATTGATCCAAAGCAAAGTATTTTGATTTTAAGATAATCTACTTTGAATATAAGATCAGAGGGACTTGACACACAATGTTGCAAATTGCTCTGTTGCAATGCAAAGTACAAGGGGAAAAAAAGAAGTTCAATCACAAACTTACATCTAACCATTTAGTTAGAATATTAGAATATCCTTTAGTTAACAGAAGTCGTACAAAATAAAATTAAACAATTTACAAAAAGAAAAACGAGGTGAAGAGCAAAACTTTTGAAAAAAAGACCAGGCCAGGACTCACAAATGCTGGCAGTAGATAAGCACTTCATTTAACACATTCAAGTTAAAAAGGTGACACAAAAAACGTTTACCTTAAATGCAATATATAATGTATTGTATTTAAGGTAAATGAATCATGTTGAAGTAGAACTCTTGTACCTTAAAGAAACCGTTGTATATACGTTGTTATTATTATTGGCTACATTAGTTGTCGTAGGGTGAGTAAAAGGCCTTAAATCTGCATCTGCCACAAAACAAAACAAGCATGTTATATCTTAACATTTACTTAAAGCTGTTTTTTTTATTTCATTTTCCTCAATGGAATTCCCTCAACAGCACAATTACAGCGTCTAGACTCGTTTATGCTCCACCGACTGTTCCATCGTAAAACCACAAAAAGCTTGTTGTTTTGTACTCTCACAAGACTTGACACTTCATTCCTCCGATGCTCATATTTTTAGTTTCTTAGTGTTATAAACAGGAAGACAACACGCCTATCATACTATCCAGATGATTGAGTCAAAACCTGCACGTCCGCACCACCAAACGTCTGAAAAATATGTCTCCTTTTCCTCCTAGTTTTTTATTGTATGTGGTATATTCTGTATAATTGTCCCCCAAAACAAGACAAAGAAACTGACATTTTCCTCTCTGATTTTCTCCCCCAGCGTCGGCCTCTAACGTGGTTCCGACGGTGTGTAACGGTCGAGAGGTGGTGGACTCCACGACCTCGTCTCTGTGAAGCCAAACACGTCCAGACACAATGAGACTTACACCCAAATGACACACAATTACGGTCCTCACTATGGAGTTGTTAAGCGGCGGTGACAAACCTCTGCGTAACGGTCCGATGGCGGTCTTAAACACGATGGGGGCATTTTAACCTGTGCCATTTGATGATACGAAACCAATTTGTTTCACTCAATTTGGATCAAAAGGATGGATATTGTAAGATGAAAGAAAAAACAAACAAATTGAAATTGTTTAGCTTGAAAAAGGTTGGGACGCTTGATTTGTTTTCATTTTTGGAAAGATTGGTTGGGAGAATTGTAACGGTCCTGGAGAATTTGTGTGAAACTGTGAGTCAAATTAATAAAAGGTTAAAATTGGTCAAAAGCGCATAACTTTAAATGGCCTCCAGGACCTAAAAACGTGCACACGAGACAGAAAAATGGTTTTAAAAAAGTGGACTTATGCAGTAGGTAACATGCATTTGGGTTTGGAGCAGCGAACAATATAACACATAAGCTAACAAACTAAAAACACTGCCAAAACGATGTTCTAGTCAACACCGCTGCTCTAAACATTATGTGTGTAAAGCTCCACTGAGGATATGGCAACCTTTTTTTTTTCCTTCACTTTAGATCAATGAATGAACAGGATTTAAAATAGCTGATTGTAACGTAAAGTGCTTTATTTGTCATTTTACACACAGCAAAACAGAACGGTACAGAAAAGTTAGATTCAGTAGGCCAGATGGAGGATTAGTCCTGAGCAGAAGCAAAAAAAAATGTAAAAAGAATACGAGGAAACTACAGCTCGACTACAAAATATGGTATTTTCTTTTCTGTTTTTAAATGTACAAAATGAAACGGAAAAATACAGAACATGGAACACGATACAGAGAGTGAGCGAAACAAAACACATCCACTTTGTTAAGGCACACATTGTCCAACAAAAATGTATGTTCTTTTTTTTATTTCAGTCACTATACCAGTCCAGTTCTCATTGGCTCGGTTTGTGACAGAAGAAAGCTCAAAACACTGGTATTTTTCTTGTCTTTTTTTCTTGTCTTTTTGTTGTTGTTTTGTTTCAATTTTAAAAGTTTAAAACATAAAACACGCAACAACCAGAGAGCAAAATTAGGGATAATGATAATAAAAAAACAACAACAACAGCAAAACATACAAAAAAACATCTACCAACAAAAGAAACACTATAATGAAAAAGATGAATTAAAATAAAAGTTCCAGTTGGTAAAACGCTGGTATTTTCAAAAGACAAACCACAAAAACTAGAACAACTAAGTCATATATTTAGGTAAATGCAAGAAACACAAATGTTTTATGAAGCTTTTGTCACACTAAATTGAAATATTTCTTAATTACGAGTAAAAGTACGGTGTCTGAAAACTACTTTGAAAAGCACAGTTTTATTAAGACGTATAAGCCTACTCAAATACTTGAGTAAATGTAAATGAGTACTAGCCACTTCTGGCCCTGAGCTACAGCAGCTACAGGACCACCCGGAGCCAACAATGTCTTTGGAAGTACTGAAAACTGCAACTTCCACACAGAAAAGTGCTGCCTGCTCCGGGAATTGAACCCAGGACCTTGTGGCTCTGAGGCAAAAGTCTTCAACACTGACTGCGCCACACAACAACAGTCAAACCAGACCAATGACAGCATAACTCAGCAACAGAAGGGGGCGGAGTAGCCACGTATTGAATTAAGTAAGAGTAAAAAAGTATTTGAAGAAACTACGACTTAATTACGACGTGAAATGTATTTCAAATCAGATTTATGACTCACAAAACATGAAATATTGCAGAGAATAGATAAAGCATTACAGCAGCAATGTAAGAGGCGCAAATGTTTGAAATAATTGAATGATGTCGACGTAAAAACACTGTCGGAAAAGGAACTAAAACTTTAAACTCACTTGTTACTTCAAACTAAATATTACTCAAGCAGAAGTAAACGTAGTGTGTCAGAAAAAGCACAGTTCCTTCAAAAAGTTGTATCATATTTCTTGTCGGTGGATCTTTGGAACAGTTTGGAGTCGTGAAATCCCCTTAACAGCTCCGTAGTCCAGGTCCAGGTCCATCTCTTAGTCCCGTATTGGGTCCTGTACATTCTGAGGGCGCAGGTTCTGGTCCTCGTCGTCCTCTCAGTGCCGTGAGTTCAAATGTCCCGATGATTTCAGTTTGTTTTTGACTCGTAGCGACGCGAAATGCCAACACGGTTTATTACAGCCCTCGTTTTTATCAATGAACTTCGGCTACCGCAGACATGGAGTAAACATAGTACATCTGTTCAGTGTATTATATATATAGAGGAGACATTTTTATTGTAGATTTTTGGTGAACCGGTTTGTGCGTTCTTGTAATTTATGTAAATAAAATGTGTTTTTTTTATTAATACCGTACAAAAACACCGGTGTTTTTCTTTGTACCTCACAGAACACGTGTCAGTCCTTTGAAATTCTGCATTTTCTGAACAAACTCTTGGTTATCACAAAGCATGTAAATAGTGGCAGCAAGTTGAATCCAATCAAACCGAAATCACAAACATTAAAGCTGCAATTAAGGTTGTCAAAAACAAAATCAATACCCAGATACTAAATGATACTAACATTAAAGTATTGGGGAAATGCTCCTTTCAACAAGTATTAATCATAGTACTAAAAAAACAAAACAAAAACATGAATAAAAATTACATTCTATTGTTTAAAAAATTATGTTTTTATCTGCATTTTGGTATCGAAATCGGTTTCAAGCCTTCTCCTCAGCATCGGCATTTTGAACCGTTAGTGTTCAATAACGCAAACCACAAAAGCTTTAATTACATAATACTCTGCACACAAGAATATATCCGGCCTCCTTCGGATTGTATTATGTTTAAAGCCTCCTTCACTTGTAGTTTAAGACCACCACAAACACAAAATACACAATAGAATTTCAGTTTTTTTTCCCTCTAGAATTGTTCTGCAAAATGCTCAATAACTGGATCAATATTGAACCTACAGAAAGATGCTTAAAGCTTGGGATACATGACTTTTTATTTGTGAATTAGTAAATGCTGTGTTTTCCACCAAAGAATATTGGAGGGAAAAAAGGACTTTATGCAACAAAAATGAAACCGGTTCAATCTGCATGCAACAGTAATGAATGAATGCATGTGGATATTAGTGACGTGCCAGAGCTAAGAACTAGTCCAACAGGTCTTGATGCCTACTTCCTCCTTTCGTGTGAACATCAGGTACGCCGCTGTAAGGTTGCATGAAAGGTAACAACAAGGAAATCAAAAGACAATTTGGCCTTGAAGAAGATCTTTTCAAGAACATCCAGCAAAGAAAACAGGTATTTTTGGCCGCATTATGAGTCACAATGCCTTGCAAAGAGACCGTCTATAAGAGAGTACAGCAGCAAAGACTGATGAGACCATGATTAATGTCGACAGAATATCCGACAATGGACAGAATTAATTAAACGTCGGTATAATCAGAGAAACTGTGAACCCAGACGAACGCGAGCAGCCTTTTAATATGCACTATATGTACGGTTTCTGGTTGTGTGCACTTATGTAAATGCCTTTATCCAGGATGTCCAACAGCATGGCATTAAACTTGTCTATACCGGGCCACGTTACAGGTCAGATCTGTGGAGAGGCGACCCCCGCTCACAGTAGGAATCCATGTTTTTGACCGGTAAACATCGTAATCAGACATTTCAGACACCCGTAATGACAACAATGCTTTGTACATGCAGTAAAGGTACAGTAAATTCCATACTGCGGAACATTCAGGCACAGCAATCACATCTCCATGGAGACCCCCGATGCACCTTTAATCTACTGACTTCCGAGCTCTTTCCTTTGAGGTTTTAACATCAAGGAGAAGACAACCTGCTGCTCCCCGAAGGACAAAATGTTGTGCGTGAGATTCTGGTGTTTTTTGCGTTTCACACCAGATTAAAGTGCTCTGTTTGAAGACGAGCACTTTAAATGGAAGTGAAATGAGTAAATGATGGGCCACCTGGACAGCACTCTACCATTAAAAAAAACCCAAGATGATGCTCAATCCAATTAAAAAAAACAGATTTAGGAAGGATTTGAAAACTCAGCTCAAATCTCCCCATCTGCGGAGAGTGAAGGTGTGTGTGCGGGAAAATCAGCAGCACAAATATCCTCATCTGTCACTGACGAGGGCCCGAGATCCACCAAATCTGCACCAGGAGAACACAGGAATGAGCCCAGACCAGTGTGTGAAGTGTGGGCGCACAAAGGGAAGACAGGTGGAGTAACACTGACACCTAGTGGTCAGAGGAAGGCCAATCGGTCACGTTCACTTGTGGCTGAGGAACCTTAATCTGATTTTGTGCAGGGAAAAATAGCAACAAATGAATTAGAAGATATGAATTAGGCAAAAAATTCTCATAAGAAAGCAAATTTAGAGTCACGCAGCAGTAATTAGAGCATTATTTTCAGTTAGAACATTTAATATGGCACTTGTTCAAATCATTATCAACATGGCTCGATTAGGCAATTATACACAAAGTCATTCAAAGTGCTTTAACAGAACAGGAAAAGCGATTCAATATTCAATATTCAAACATAAATAATCATTAGAAATGTACTTTTAAAATCAGAAGAGTGCAGTTTGAACATTGCCAGAGTAGCGGCTGTCTCACAGCCTCAGGAAGACTGTTCCAGATTTGAGCTGCATAAAACTGAAACGCAGATTCCCCATGTTTAGTCTGACTCTGGGCACCAGCAGGAGGCAGTCATCTTTAGTCCGACTGTGCGCCAGCAGGAGGCCGGTCCATCTTTAGTCCAGACTGTGCGCCAGCAGGAGGCCGGTCCATGTTTAGCCAGACTTGGGCACCAGCAGAGGCCGCGTCCATCTTTAGTCCGACTGTGGCCAGCAGGAGCGCCGGTCCATGTTTTAGTCCAGACTCTGGCACCAGCAGGAGCCGGTCCATCTTGTAGTCCAGACTTGTGCGCAGCAGGAGGCGTCCATGTTAGTCCAGACTTGGCACCAGCAGGAGGCCGGTCCATGTTTAGTCAGACTGGCGCCAGCAGGAGGCCGGTCCATGTTTTAGTGACTGGCACCAGCAGGAGGCCGGTCCATGTTTAGTCCTGACTCTGGCACCAGGCAGGAGGCGGTCCATGTTTACGTCCTGACTCTGGCACCAGCAGAGGCCGGTCCATGTTTATCCTGACTTTGGCACCAGCAGGAGGCGGTCATGTTTAGTCCTGATTCTGACCAGCAGGAGGCCGTCCATGTTTTAGTCCTGACTCTGGCACCAGCAGGAGGCCGGTCATGTTATCCTGACTTTGGCACCAGCAGGAGGCTCGGTCCATGCTTCTATCCTGACTTTAAGCACAGCTAGGAGGCCGGTCCATGTTTAGTCCTGACTTTAGGCACCAGCCATGTTAGTCCTGATTGGCCAGCAGGAGGCGGTCCATGTTTAGTACTTGACTTTTGGCACAGCAGAGGCGGTCTATGTTTAGTCCTGATCTGAGGCACTCAGCAAGGAGCGGTCTATCGTTTTAGTCCTGACTCTTAGGCACAGCAGGAGGTAGTTTGCCATGACTTACAGGGCGTATGTTTAGTCCTGACTCTTAAGCCGACTCAGCGGAGGCCAGTTCCTGTTTAGATCTCGACTCTAGGACCATGCAGGAGGCTCCAGTCTGTTAGTCCTGACTTTAGGCATCAGCAGGGGCCAGTCTATTTTAGTCTATGTTTGTCCTGACTCTGGCACCAGCAGAGGCCTCCATGTTTAGTCCTCTAGGCACTATGTTAGCAGGAGGCTAGTCTATGTTTAGTCCTGACTCTAGGCACTAGCAGGAGGCCAGTCTATGTTTAGTCCTGACTCTAGGCACTAGCAGGAGGCCAGTCTATGTTTAGTTCTGACTCTGGCACCAGCAGGAGGCCGGTCCATGTTTAGTCCTGACTTCAGGCACTAGCAGGAGGCCGGTCTATGTTTAGTCCTGACTCTGGCACCAGTAGGAGGCCGGTCCATGTTTAGTCCTGACTCTGACACCACCGAAATGAGCACTTAAGAGTAATAGTTCCTGTGCCACAACATAACATGACCTTATAATTAATAGTTTACAAACTTCGGCTGCTCAGCGAATACGTTTTATTCTCAGAAAGGCACTGCTTGCAGAGTACATCCCAACACATTGTGATTTTCCTGGTAATAAGCATATCAGCAACAAACATTTTTACATCCACGTTTTAAGTCGCCACAGGTGTATTTATGGTGTATTTATGTGAGCAGACTAATGCTGGTATAGGGTATGTAAATAAATGTAGATAATTAACAGTCTAATATATAATGTTTAACAGTGGGCTTTAGCATCAAATTATTTTGGAATCACTTCAGTTTATTTTGTCGTATCTTTAAATCAACGCTAGGCGGCAGTGTAACCGGCCCCAGCCTCGCCTTGACTTTCACTTTAAGCTGCAGGAGGAAGAGGAGGAGCTGACTCTTCATTTTACTGTAAACTCTTCTGTCATCCTGGGACAGACAGCGCCTCTGGGTTGAAGAAAAACACGCGCAGTTTATGCACCTTTTACGCACTTTATTAGTCTTTCTTCCCCACACTTCCTATTTGAACACTTAAACTACCGCAAGAAGGACAGAGGTGAGGCGGTATCTCATGTAAATACAAGCTTTTATTTCTTTTCAGGGTGGAGTTTTATATTTTGTGCTTTGTGTTTATTTAAAATAATACTTGTTCTGGGGTAGTTTGTAGCATTGCTGTAAAAAGCTTGTAACTTTGTACGATTAAAGGGTTGAATGAAGCGGAGAGGGAGAGACATGTCTGAGCTTGTCCAGTCTCACGTCACTGTAGCATCAGTTACTCTGCAGGATCTTCATTTACAGACAGTGTTTCAGGAAACATGGCACCAAAGAGAAGAGCTGCTGCCTCCACTTCCGCTAAAGCTGGGGGTAAAAAGGTCAAACAGGAGCCAGCGACCCCTCAAAAGCCCAAAGATGCCTTCACGTCAGCCAAAGAAGCCCTGAAGGCCGCTGCTCCGGAGAAGAAAGGCAAAAGAAAGGTGGACGAGCAGTGTTACACAAACGGAGAGGTGAGAACGAGGTCCACGATGAGGATTTGCTCTGTAAACTTTGTCGAAAAGCTCATTCACCATATTCTTTTCATGATTCATTCTTCTGAGGGGTCATTACATCGACTGTGATTGGTTGAATCCAGCTGCCACTCACTCGCAGCGTGTCAGATGATGACCAATAGGAGGAGTGGGTGGGGGAATAGTAATAGGGATGCGACAATAGAGGTTTTTTTTCACCATTTAATACACAACTCGATACATAAGGTAATATCCATTGTTTTTTTGATACCGGTTTTACCGGCCTCCGGAAGAATAGTATTTTTAATGGGTAATTAGTCAATAAACCATGACCTTTAGAATAAATTACACTTTATGTCCTCCACTTTTTTAAATGCAGTAGTTTCCCTGTCTTTCCCCCCCTGGAGCAGTACCATGAGTTATTGTGAGGGTTGTATTTAACAATTTTATATTATATTAAGTATTGTTTGTATTGTATTGTCACAGGAATCGGATCACAATCAAACTTTTATTGTCGTATCCCACAGCCGTAATTGCTGTAATTACAGTTCGAAATGGGTTTGAGCTTTACCATAGCTGAGAAGATTAACGTTGGCTGCAGATTTTGGAAGTCGTACAATTATTTAAGTGATATTTAAACTGCAAAAACATCTGATTTCTTTCTGCGTGCGATCCTTCACATCAGAGTTTGGGCATCCAGAAATCAGATAACAATCAGATTTGCGTGTAACCCTAGCCAGTGATACCGGGGTGAGGATCGACTGTATTTTTAATTACTCACTTTTAAGTTTGCGACTTTTGCCGAGCAGTTCGTTCGTTGGACTGTTGTGAGGTCAAATTGTAATGATTTTGTTTCATTTACGTACAAGGAATTGATATTGAAAGCCATTTGTAATTGTTTTTAATAAGACAAAATAATAATTGGGATTGGTTTTATTTTTTTTGACCAGCTCTGGACCCAAGGGCATTAACTATTGATGCCATCTTCAATCACAAACAGCAGTGAATTAGAAATTTGCTAAGCTTCAAAACCATTTAAAAAGTATTTTTAAAAGTCAATTTTTGCTAAAATTTTTGTCTTGATTTTCTTATTGTCCGCAGCCTTTTTTACTCATTTTCAAAGCTTTTGTTGGTCATTTATTGAGCTCACAAATATTTGGCTCATAGTAAATTCAAATTTAAGCAAATTCTAAGCCTAGATATTGTACAGTATTGTTAGCTCATTCTACACCTGAATAAATACTGATGTTATTATAGAATGGCAAAACAAACGTTTTATATTATAGCGAAAGTGTTTGCTCTGCCCAGCTTTGCCACACAGTTTTGACATTCCTTTAATTAATTTGTAGTGTATTCTCTGCAGTCCTATTACTAAATAATAATAAGGATGTGTGAAATGTGCTGAAATGTGCCTGTAAATGTCTTCTTTGAGGTTCAAGTATAACATAAAAAGTGAATTGACTTAAAAATGAATCACAAGAATGCAGAAATGTCACTTTATATTTATTATTATACCTGTCTGTATTATTATATGTACTTTATTCTAAATTATTTCCTTTTCCTTTCTGATAAATCCCCATCACCTGTAAACAACAATAATATTTTTACATTTGTTGTAGGTTTATGAAGACTACGACTGTATGTTGAACCAGACGAACATCGGCCACAATAACAACAAGTTCTATGTGATTCAGCTGATCCAAGAAGGACCCAAATGCTTCCACACATGGACCAGATGGGGCAGAGTGGTGAGTGGCGAAGATTAAAACAGAACTACTTCTCAAACAAAGCCATTATAATTAGATTAACTCTTGGGTTGATTTTTCGTTCAGGGAGAAACTGGGCAAAACAAAATTAGCACGTTCACAGCAGTCGAACCGGCCATCAAAGAGTTTGAGAAGAAGTTTAAGGACAAAACCAAAAACAGCTGGAGCGACCGGGAAAATTTCGTGTCTCATCCCGGGAAGTACACGCTGATCGAGGTGGACGGGGATCAGAACGCGGAGGTCAAGGTAACAAAAGTCAGAGTGAAGCCACATGACTCACCGATGTCGACATTAAAACATTGCACAGATCAGCGGTTTCTTTGTGTCCAGGACTTGCTAAAGCCTCCTGCACACTAGAGGATTTTGGCCTGAGTTTAAGCCAGATTTGCTTTTTCACAAGTTCAGGGAGGCGTGGCCTGAGCAGCGATTCTCGTGAGCGACCATTTGTCGTGGCACTCTTCTTTAATGTAGCGAGAGTTTTTCCTCAGTGTAGAGAGTTCCTCCAGTCCAGTGTAGAGAGTTCCTCCAGTCCAGTGTAGAGAGTTCCTCCAGTCCAGTGTAGAGATAGTTCCTCCAGTGTAGAGAGAGTTCCTCCGGTCCAGTGTAGAGAGAGTTCCTCCGGTCCAGTGTAGAGAGTTCATCCAGTCCAGTGTAGAGAGAGTAGAGAGAGTTCCTCCAGTGTAGAGAGAGTTCCTCCGGTCCAGTGTAGAGAGAGTACCGGTCCAGTAGAGAGTTCCTCCGGTCCAGTGGAGAGGGAGTTCCGGTCCAGTGGAGAGGGAGTTCCTCGGTGGAGAGGGAGTTCCTCCGGTCCAGTGGAGAGGGAGTTCCTCCGGTCCAGTGGAGAGGGAGTTCCTCCGGTCCAGTGGAGAGGGAGTTCCTAACCCTAACCCAAACTTTTTCATTGCTCATCGCTGCTACAGTGACTGTAACCGGCTCTTGACCTCCAGTGAATCTAGCTCCCTCCTGTGTCCATCATAAGCAGCTTTAATGCACACACACGATTCTTCTTTTTGTTTTCAGGCTGCTCACGCTCGGCCCGTGTCCTTGTGTATTTGTTTTCACTCTTAGATCCTTTGCTTGTAACAAACGTTCCCTATATCGGCCAGTGTGGTGTGGCTGTGCTTCATGTGAGCGTGAGACAAAATGTTACTGTTTCCGAGCTGTAAACGTCGTGTCCCGCTTCAAATCCTCTTGAGTGCAGCCTGCTTTAGTATCTTCTTTAAGCCCCCTGTGAAATGTGTTTCCTTTGTTTATTAGTATTTTTCCAATTATAACTATTATACCATCTTGTTTTAATTAAATGAATGCCAAAGTTATCCTACAGAAACAATTTTAAAGTTTTAAAATATACTACTCAGAACATTTGATTTTAAAATACTATTCAGTGCCTTCATTCCTTCGATCATCATCATCCAAGTACAAGTACTGCCGTACCCCTGTTTGGGAAACACCGGCATAAGTCATGAAGTAACAATAACAAATATCAATAATCATCATAATTTTCAGATTTAAATACAAAAATACAAAAAACATAGATTATGCAGTATTAATCTATTGGACAATATGAATAACAAGTTTGGAATGCTATTTTCATGAATGTGCTCAGGGCAGTGTAGGGGCGGGGTTATTCCTCATGAAAATGTATATAAATAGCTAAACAATCATGTTTACGCTTAGAGAATAATGAAACACATCAGGGAAACGATGCTAAACCTGCTGAAGATTTGACCAGGAAATGAGTCAGGGCTGGACTTCATTTAGCAAAATGTAAATGTGTGTAGCTCTGACTCGCTCAGCCACCGTACTACACCGTAGGTACACACGTGTCTCGTGAAAAAAACACAAAACCTACCTGCTCCAACCTACCTGTTTTTTATTCTATGCTGGGATATATAAAAGGGTTAGTGTTGTAAAACTATATTAAACCCTGGTGTGTATGAAGTATGTTTGTGTTGCAGGTGGAAAGTGTGGACGGCCGGTCAGTGGGTAAGAAGGTGTTGCCGTGTTGCCTGGACAACCACACGCAGAAGCTGATGGAGCTGATCTTCAGTAACGACATGTTCAAAGAGGCCATGGAGGGCATGAACCTGGGTGAGGCGCTACAGACTCCTGAAGGTCAAAGTGCACCAAACCTGTTCAGGGACATTCTTCTGCTGGGCGAGACGGGGCGGAGCAGGAGCCAAAGAGTTACTCAAGTAAAAGTAAAAGTATCACAGATGTAATTGAGTAAAAGTATTGAAGTATTAGGGTTAGCTTTGATATTTTTATTTTTTTGTCAATCAATTTCTTACTGTTTCTAGACTTTTTTAATGTATTTTTTATCTACATTTTCTGTTCAATGATTTGAACCTTTGGGAATGTCACCGTGAACGAGCTAAAATAAATAACCTTTCAAACCACAGGACACTTTTTACTTTTCAGTTCAGTTAAAGGTTTAGTGGAGTAGAAAGTACAGATGCCGGCTCTCAAATGTAGTGAAAGGAAAAGTCAAAGTATCCACTGTAAAAAGTTACTTATGTAGAGTACGTTTACTTTTGTACTTACTCCAGCACTGGGAATGAGCCCAAAGCAAAGCACTGGTGAAGCTTTACACCTCAGTGGCACCTCAAATCAGACTGAGCCTGACACACACACGCACATACACGCGCACACACACGCGCACGCACACACAGGCACACATCAAACCACTGTCCACTCGGCCTGATGCTTCCCAAACCATTTTCTGTCAATAAAGGCAATTTACAATTTTGGCACAGCCTTATTTCAAACCGAGCCATGAATGAAAATATGTAAAATGTCAAAACAACCCTTTTAAGTTTGTATTTTTTTTTATTTGTATTGAATATCTTTTATAACACAAAACGATAAATTGCATCAAGCTGTTAGTTACAATGTATTTCAATGTTTGTAACTGAACTGTTTTCATCTTCAGATATTAAGAAGATGCCTCTGGGAAAGCTGAGTAAGGCCCAGATCGCAAAGGGCTTTGACGTCTTGGAGGAGATCGAAGTCGCCTTGAACCGGAAAAGCAAACGGCCTGTTCTGGAGGAGCTCTCGTCGAAATTCTTCACCACAATCCCACACAACTTCGGCCGCAACCGACCCCCAGCCATCGACTCCAAAGAGATCATCGAGAAGAAGAAGGAGATGCTCATGGTAAGAGTGGTCTAACATAAAAGCAAAAACAAACACTCTTTTACTGGAAATATCCAGTAAATTGTACTTGCCCAAACATGGAGTAATATTTGTACTGAAGTCAGTGCTGCAACGATTAATTGACTAATCGCAGCTAATCGAGTATGAAAAAATACTCTCAAACTCTTAAACACAGACTTTTCACAACAAAGACATTATTATATATTTGTGGTTTTCATCAGTAATACATTTTATCTGTAAATATTATCCTTCTAGAAGCCTTAAGCTTTTTTAAAAATGTATTATAAAAGCCCCATCCAACATTATTTATGGAGCGTCTTGAAAACGACAAAGCGCTTCACACACAAATGCACAGAAGACAATGTAAAATAACAGAAAAAACACACATTTGAACATATGAGGGTTTAAGCTCAATTCTTGTCCTGGTTATAGACATTGACCTCACAAACTCTCTGTATATCATTGCTACTGTATCTCCTGCTTTTGAACATTTATACTTCACTGCGTTTGGTTACGTGGGTGAGGAAACAGAACAGAGACGCACCAAATCACTACATGTCGTACTAATATGAGCGTAGAGTTTTTCTCCCGGCCCTTGTTTTTATGATCTTTGTGCGGTTTAAAGGTGCTCGCAGACATAGAACTGGCCCAGGCGCTGAAGTCTGAGACTGAGAAGGCTCAGGAGGAGATGATCGAGACCGTCCCACACCCAGCGGACCAGGACTACAGCTCGCTCTCATGTGCAAGCTCACCCTGCTCGAAAAGAAGTCTCAAACATACAAGGTACAAATGCACTGGACGCACGAGTCGCACGAGTCGCACGAGCCAAAGTCCAGGGGCAACAAGCATGTTTCCGAAGTTACTGTTTTGCCTTGAATGTTACACAAAATGGTATAAAACGTAGCTATGGAGACAAACAGAAAAAAAACCCAGATGTAATTGAATAAATAACAATGATATTTGACTAGTTTTCCTGCTAAACGATCAGTTTAGACATGTTCACTCCAAATAACTGAAGTGTGAGCGGTTTAAAGATCAGACACAGAGATGGGACGAGAGTCTGAGGAGGAGCAACACTTTAGTCTGAGAAATAATCTAAATAAAAAGGAAATTCACTGAATGGAAAAGTGTGAAGGCTGATTTGAATCATATATTATAGGCTATAGGCCATCTATATCTAAACACAGAGCTAAATCGAACTTGCTTTTTCCCCAAATGAAGGGTATAACGTGTTCAACATTTTAAAATAGATTTGATCCTTATTTTAAAATACAGCAATATTTCTTTGTTTAAAGATATTGAACATTTTAAAAATGCCAGTGTTCATAATGACCAAGCAAAGTATAGAAAATAGCGGCCTAATATCGATTATCGGCTCAAGCGTGTGCGTTAACATCGGAATCGGCCTAAAATGTCCATATCGGTGCAACACTAATAAATACATACAAAATATATCACTGAGAAAGCATAACAAGCAAAACACTCACTTACACGTGTACTACTTTTACTTCTCTTTCTTTTCCCTACAGATTATTGAGAAATACTTGGCCAATACGAAATGTTCGTATCACAATCCCAAAATCCTCAACGTTTGGGAGGTGGACCGCGAGACGGAGGTTTGCACGGACTCTGACACGAGCAGTTCTTTGTTGTTGTCGTCCTGTTTTGACAAAGTCGTTTCCGTCCGCAGGGAGAGCGCTTCAGTGAGAACGAGCACCTGGAGAACCGCCGCCTGCTGTGGCACGGCACGAGCGTCGCGGTGGTGGCGGCCATTTTGAAGAGCGGTCTCAGGATCATGCCTCACTCTGGGGGACGAGTCGGGCGAGGCATTTACTTTGCGTCAGAAAATGCAAAGTCTGCAGGATATGGTAAGAAAATACATTCAAATACTTGTGGAGTTGTGCTCGTTTACATTTTATCAATCATAAGTAAGAGTAAAAAGTATTTGGGGAAATCTTTTATTAGGATAAACACAAAATGAGGAAAAGTTATTTATATGTCTGAAAAAGCGGTGCAAGAAACACAAATGCTCAAATCATTTTATTGTCAACATAAAGCTTTTGTCGTCCGTACATAGGGATGTCAAGGTTATTGGGTTAATCGATAATCGTGATTGCTCTGGTCACAATATAATAGTAAGAACCAAAAAATAATAACCGTGACCATTATGACTTTAGTTCAATCTGTTGTCCAAGAAATAGACCTAAGTGTAAAGAAGTGGTTGTTTTTGTCATATTTAACTTTATTTTGTCTTTCATAAAGTCACATTTCATAAAGCCGGTCACAAACTTTAGGAACAGTAACATGTTAGACAATGGGAGTCAAAGAGAATGAAAGATTTCACTGGTCACAGTCTCCATAATCGTGAATAATTGTCAAATCGTGATGCTTTTTTTCCGCCAATAATCACTTAATAAACCCTCAAATTTGAAATCGCGACATGCCTTTTTGTACATTTACTCACAGCGGGAAGAGAAACCAAGACTTTTACTCAAACAAGAGACAAAGTGGAGTGACAGAAAGTTACTCCAAGAAGTACAATTTGTTGAAAAGGTTACTCTAGTAAATGTAACAGAGTACATCCCCCCTCTGCCGGTGCTCTGTGACATTTTGAGATGAGACCGGATTGGCTCTGCCCTGCTTCTCCTCTCCACCTGACCAAATTGTTCTTAAGCTGTGCAAACAAAATTGATTAATGTAAATACTAACGATTGTGTGCCAGGAACTAATTAGACAGCTTTAAGTCCCCACTTCCTCCTGAAAGCCTGGTCTGCCACAAAACAAGCTCACATAAGACCGTGGATATGTATGCTGACTGTGTGTGTGTCTGTTTTTGCAGTGGGCACGTCTAAAAACACGGGGATCATGTTCCTGAATGAAGTTGCTCTGGGCAAAGAGTACACCATCACCGTGGACGACAGCTCACTGAGGAAAGCTCCAAAGGGCTTCGACTCTGTTGTGGCTCGAGGATCAGTGGAGCCAGGTACTGAAGCGTGTTTACTCTACATATGACCTTCACCCGCCTGAAGGCATTATATGTGTGTCCAGCTAATTATTCATGCGCTTCACAATAAAAGTGTTAGCCCTTGTCATTGTAACGTCCCTAAACCCTAAAAAAAAAAGAAAAAGAAAAGTCTCAATTCATTTTTACTAGTCTTAGAAACAATAAAACCAGTAAAAACAAAAAAAACCTAAAATGAATATATCTTACACCTAAAATGCAATATATAAAATGTTTTTTTATTTCTCTTTCTCACGTTGTACAATCACAATATTCGATTTGATTTATTTAGTGTCATTTAAAACTGAATAAAATGGCTTTCAACATTAGTTACAAAAAACAAGATTTTAAATTTAAAAAAAGTACCATAGTCACATTTTCCCCTTTTTAAAGTCTGAACTCTGCTCCTCCTGACCCGATTCAACAGCACATCGTTGAGGATGAAGAGACGAGTGAATCTCGATCTTACTGTGCACGATGTTAAAAGGCAGGATGAAAGTGGGTCTTAAGTTTTGAATGTTTGTTCTTTTTACTCTGCGTCAACCCCAGCTTACCCCTCTGTGCTCTTAATACACATTTCCTTTGACTCTTGCTAAACGTTCTCAGTTGTAACTCGCTGTCCTGTGTCGCAGACCCCTCTCAGGACGTCTTCATCACTCTGGATGGGAAGCAGGTGGCTGTACCCCAGGGCCCCGCCGTCACACAGCCTCAGTATCAGAACAGCCACTTCGGCAACAGCGAATATCTCATCTACAAAGAGAGCCAGTGCCGCATTCGCTACCTGCTCGAGCTGCACATGAGATAAACGCTAGCACTTTGTCGCACTCTATCCCTGATGCCTCCATTAGGACCATGTAACGCACTGCGTAACAGCATGTGCTCCAACCTTCTAACTAGACCTGCAACGATGAATTGACTCATCGTGAATGGTCGACTTTAGAAAATAATCTCTATCACTTTAGAATAAGGCATAGATACAAAGCATTTTTACGTATTTATTCATCACTGACAAACAAACTAGTCATTTAATAATCATTTTCTAGGGTTAGGATTATGGTTAGTGTTAGGACTAGATAATGTAAATGATCAGTTCATTTTTGTCAATGATTAGTTAATGATTAACAAATATTTATTAATGCCTTATTCTTAAGTGTTACCAAATCTTGATAATTGAAATAGTACAGACTCTAAAATGCATACAAAATCAAATAAAATCACTACATTTTTAGATGAAAATGCAAAAACGGAATAAACAATTTCCGATTTTCATCTATAATACAGTTTATTTGTACATTTCAAAGCCTTCAGTCACTACATTTACATCTTTAAGTAAGTGTCAGTGTACAATAGAAGTAATTGTTTGACTAATCGTTGACTAGACGAGTACTAAAATAATGGTAAGTAACTTGCAGCCCTACATTCATAAAATGTTCATCTATGATTAATGAGGAGTCGCTCAAATGTATCTAGTGTGCGGATAAAAACGGTTTAAAGCTCTGTAACACTACATCACAATGAGGACATCTGAAGTATTGTTTTACTTTATTCATGCACGTTTGAGAACTAAGAACTGTGTTAAGAAAAGTGAAAACTCCATGCACCTTCACCGGATTTCTCTTAGTAGCATTTCTAGCAACATGCTGCTAATAGCTGTCCTTCACTTCCCCCTGATGCCAGCAGAGGGCGGCAGACACATAATCAAGGACAAGCGACAGTGTAAATGATGCATAAAACCATTCTTCATATTCATGTGCTCGTTATAAAGTAATAATGAAAATGCTTGGACGCCTCTATAAAGCATAAGCTTTAAGAATAGACGTGCCTCTTTTTTGCAATATTCTGTAAAAGGATTAACACATACTATTTCTGAATTCTGCCTTAAATCTGAATGTAACTGACTGTAATCCTCTTTGGATTGGATTGTTTTACCATAAACACGGTATATTTTATTTGTTCAAATGTTAGCACTATGCATGCTGTCATGCATCCAAACACAGACCTGCCTTATGCCGATTGTACCGAGGTACTGTCTGAGGAGATTACAGCTGAGTGAACCTTTAGTGAAGTGGGTTTTCACGCTGCCTTCCAGTTGTAACAATCCTTTAACCATTTGTTTTTATATTTAATATCAGATTACAATGGTTTCCCCTTTCTATGTCGATTCTGAATGTGTTAACTCCTGGTAATGCAAATGAGAACCAGACAAATGTTTCAGAAAAAAGAAGAAAAAAAAAGATAATTGTAGTAATAATAATAATAATTTGATGCTTGATACTTGGTCATACTAAATAATGTAGTTTTATGATGAAAATGTTTACATGCAGAAGTTAACCTCAACCGTTGCACTACACTAGACATGAGGGGTAATAAGAATGAGAGTGATTTTTGTTGAGTTATAGCTGATGATTGACTTTTTGCTTTGCACCTTGTAGTAGCAGCAATCTGTTGTAAATATGCCAAAGGGTCCGCTTTTGCACTTTAAATGAAAGCCAATCAAGAAATAAACCTACATTATTCAACAACATTGTGGGACTGATGATTTCTACCATTTAAAGGCAGGCAACATGTTGAAATTTCGATCATATCGTGACTGAAATTGAATATAAAGTAAACCATTTATAGTAATAAATACTAAAATTTAAAGTATTATGTTTTACATTTTTAAATGAGGGTATAAAGTGATATTTCTACACTTTAGTGAATATTTTGACATTTCACATTTGTCTGATAACTAGAAAACTATGAAATACAGTAATTTAAACGTACAGTATTAGGTTTAATTGAGTCATTGTTTTATTGGGATTGGTTTTAGGTGTTACTTGACAGTTTCATCTGCTTTTCACTCACGTCTACAGTTGACCAGGATTTTTTTGTGGCCCACTGACTTGTTCTTTTGTCTGATGAGAAAAGTTTGACTTCTTGAGCGTATGACCGTTAAAGTGGGCGGTATCTAGGACCCAGAGAAGTTGCGCCTGGCCCAGGCGACAGTGAAGTGTGTGTCCCACAGAATACAATGTGTGACAGTCAGTGCCATACACAGGACCTGTCAGAGGAGGAGAAGCAGAGCTGAAAATGTGATTCGAAAAATAGTAAAAAGTGAACAACAGCCCTGAAGCTTTGAGGTAAGTTTGATTCTAGTTTTTATGTTGTGTAAAGGTATATTGTTGTAGCGCTTTCCTATGAGTTTGATACCTTTTATACTTTTCCAAACTTTATTAAAAATCTAAAAACAAAATGGATTAAGGGAAACAGGATTGTCTCACTGAGATAAATGTAAAATAAAAAGTAAATCATTAAAGTTTTAGTACATTTAGTACATGTTATTGTGTCTTAAATTGTAAATTAAGGTATACAGTTAGGTCATTGAAAGTCATACAATCTTTGTTTGCCTCAGAGTGAAAACCCACTTGTCTGACGCAGGGGTCTTCAACCCTCTTTCATCCAGCAGATGCGGCTCCCTGTGGCTTTTGAAAATAATGAATGACCATTTAATTACATTGTATTTTATTTAATTCGTTTCATCTAAATAAAAAGTGTCAAAAAAGTATAACGCTCTTAACGTGTCACGACCGCCAGTGTGCCACCCCTGTGTGCGCCCCCTGATCGTCGTGCGCCCCCTGATCGTGCGCCCCCTGATCGTGCGCCCCCTGATCGTGCGCCCCCTGATCGTGCGCAGGTAGGGCAACTATATGGAGCGCTCTGTGTCTGCAGCAAACAACGTTCAATGCTACGTCTTTATCACACTCAAAATAATATTGGATGCAAAAATGTTATTTCGTTTTCTCTGCAGTCGTTCATTGACTTAATTCATTGATTTAATTTTTAAATTTTATTCAAAAAACAAACTTTATATGGAGTGTTATTTCATTTAAAATGTCAAGATTCTTTTGTGGCTCCCGGTGTTTCCTTTACTGTGGAGAATAGGGCCAAATGGCTCTCTGAGTGGTCAAAGTTGCCGACCACTGTACTTCGCACTGAGGGTGTCGCTGACCTTCACCTTGCCCCCAGAGTACAGTGGATCCATCATGTGGAGGGGTTAGTTGTTTTTGTTTCGCTGGTGCTTCTCGGTATTTTTAGGAGTTACATTTTTTATTGATCACTTTGTATTTATCTGTAAAGGTGCTATATGTAACTATTCTGGTGAATGGTTGGCCACTTGTTTCCATGGAGATGCAGTTGCTTAGAAATGTTACAGATCTGATCTGTGAAGACGTGTGTACTCACAATGCATGTTTTAGATTTTTTTTCTTATTTATTTATTTTTTGCTCTATAAATCACCTCCAATGAAATAAGGAGACAGTAGGTGGAAAAGTTACATAATGCGCCTTTACAAATAAATACACAGTGATCAATTAAAACTTGAACACCTAAAAGGTTGGACCTTGTCCTGTTGCATGCTTGTCCATGCAACACTGCATAACTTTCAGGAGGTGGTGCGTCACCTGCATGATTTTATGGAAATAGAACGTTAAAACCAAATTTTGGAACATTCTCTATGGAGATACGTTTTATGCCATAATGTGGAGTTTAATAGCCAAAGGGACATTTCCATGGAGACAAGCATGTGGAGGAGAGCCCACTCACTGTAAGGACACATGTTTATCTACAATTTTCAGTGCAATAAAAACACCAAAAATTATATATATATATATATATATATATATATATATATATATATATATATAAATAAATAAAAAAATAAAAAAATATATATATATATATTTTTTTTCTTAATTCTAAATGACCCAAGTTTTGGCTCCTTTTTAGTTCTCTTACCTCGAACTATAACACCCAGATACTGTATTTCAATTGGTTCTCACTCTGAAAACTCTACAATAACAGTACAGTAAATACATTTTCTTTTCTTTTATATGTAAATTCAAAATCTTTTTTTTTCATTCTTTTTGCTACTATTATTATTCATTGTTGTATGTTGTATGTTAAACCTTAATTCCAAAGCAAGTTCCTCGTTTTTGAATCCTGTTAATTAGCAGTAAAAATAAACCTTTCTGATTCTACTTCTGAGTCAGTCTGATTCGGGATAATCTATTATAAATGTGTTATTTCTTTTTCAGATCCATCAAAAGTCTACTATGAGGACTTTTAAAACCTAACTTCCCTGAACAATGGCCGAGTTCTTTAATCCCGTCATCGCTCCTGCACCAAACCTCACGTCCTCCGCTCTCCCGACTGTGCCCTCCAATCTGGGTGTGGTCACCGGCTCCCAGTCCCAAATCAAGGACCTGTTCGGCCTCTTCTGCATGGTGACCCTTGACCTCATCGCGTTAGTGGCTAACACGGGCGTCATGGTGGCTATCGCACGCGCCCCTCATCTCAAACGGTTTGCGTTCGTCTGCCATCTTTGCGGCGTGGACGTCCTCTGTGCCATTCTCCTCATGCCGTTGGGAATCATCTCGAGTTCACCATTTTTCGGGACGGTTGTTTTCACCATTTTGGAGTGCCAAGTTTATATTTTTCTTAATGTCTTTCTTATATGTTTAGCTATTCTTACCGTTACCGCAATTAGCATCGAGCGCTACTTTTACATCGTGCACCCGATGCGCTACGAGGTCAACATGACCGTCAACCTCGTAATTGTCGTAATGTTGCTAATTTGGACCAAGTCTTTTCTACTAGCAATGGTAACGCTCTTTGGCTGGCCCGCGTACGGAAGTCATAGCTCAATTTCCGCGGCACATTGCTCTCTCCATGCTAGCCACAGTAGCCTAAGAAAAGTATTCGCAGTACTCTTTAGCGTAGCTTGCTTCATCGTTCCTTCTTTGGTGATTTTTGCGGTTTATTGCGCTGTTTATAAGGTAGCGAGATCAGCTGCGATACAACAAGCACCTGTAGTAGCAACATGCCAAGCTAAAGATCGCTCCGATTCGATAAATAGCCAAACAACGATGATAACGACAACAAGGACTGTACCTCAACGGTTGTCACCAGAAAGAGCTTTCAGCGGCGGGAAGGCGGCACTGACTTTGGTGTTCATTGTAGGTCAGTTTTTGATTTGTTGGCTGCCGTATTTCATCTTTCACCTCCAGATGGCGCTGAGTGGGTCCATGCAAAGTCCAGGAGATCTAGAGGAGGTTGTGAACTGGCTAGCCTTCTCGTCATTCGCGGTGAACCCGTTTTTCTATGGACTTTTGAACAGGCAGATCAGAGACGAGCTGGTGAAGTTCAGGAGATGTTGTTGGAGCCAAACGGTGGAGATTGGGACGTCCAGCCATGAAGGGTCGCTCCAGGAGAACTTTTTACAGTTCATTCAGAGGACCACTGGGAGTAGTGGCGGCAGTAGTTTAGGGAGAAGGACCAGTCTGAGAGCCAGCACGGAACGGGAACAGAAGATCCCAGGACAAGTACCAGAGGAGGCTTCATAGACTTTCTAATAAATACAAAATGGACTAAAAGACGTTCAGTGTCTTCAAGGAATTTCAAAGACAAAAAAAATATGTAAAAACCCTTCAGCTGAACGATTGTAAACAAACTTGGACTTAAAGTGCATATGGCAGGTTAGACTATTTCACTAAAACGTACTGAGGATCAATGATCCCTCTAATTCGTCATGTGTCTGAGCAAACACACAATCTCCCTGAGCGGTCCCTTGGACCACTTTGAGCAACATCAGACGTGTGCACTGTGGTCACGTCAGTATCAAATCTGTTTTAATTAAGTGATTTAATCCACTTAGGATGAAATAGACAAAACTCTTGTCCATGACCTGTGTCGCAGGGGCAGACTTGGTGAAAAAGTGTCCCTGGAGTTGAAGGCAGAGGGGCCCACTATGACACCATAACATTACAGTACTCCTGGGAGTCCTGTTCATTGCAAATCTATTTATTTTATAGACTCAGTTGGCCAGAGTTGTATGATATCCTACAATATAATGTCAGCTTGATTCCACAGGTTTGTTATGTAAACTGAATATTGGTTTACATAGATTGTTGTATTAATTTCATGATCAGCACACATTTTTTTTTAGTACAGTACAGCATGTAACCAAGCACTTTTGAGGCAATAAAACGTCTTTAACTTGGGAAAAAAAATGAAAGATAGATGAGTTTATATTATACTCTGGAACCTTCCAGGCAAAGCCAGAATCATTATATGAGGGAATCAAGTGAAGGACCCTCAACTAGAAAACTTACATAGTGCACCTTTAAACATCAAACTGCCAGTCCACCCTTGCCCGTCACTCACTGAATCACATTGTATAAATGTTTATGTGTTTAGTTTAGTTGGATTTTTGCTTTGTGCGCAGTGCAGATTTTTGGTGTGCGGAGACCTTTTGGAGCAGTTTAGACGGAACATTGCTGAGGATTATAGCTAACATTTAAAACTTACTGCTTAGGTCTATTAAACACTGTTATTTTGATACTGTGATTTTGGTCACATGAAAAGCCCGACTTTGAGATAAAAAGCACATGAATGTAAACAAGCCAGAACTTCGACTTCTCACTTTGGAATCCTGAGTTTCCTTGGACCACATGACCACAGACAGAGGTAGAAGTAATTTCACTACTGTTACCTAGAAACCATACTGTAAACAAGGGCCAAAACCCATTTAAATTACACAAAAGTTATAATCACCGATAACACCTTTATGATTGTTGAATTCTTTAAACAGTCAGACAAATTTGCATTTTCAATGTGACTTCGCTTATAGATGACATCACAGAGAGATTCTGTTTTACAACTCGGCTTTACTTCCTGTTATTTTAACTTTTTATTTTTCAAACATTTCTTCACAAACGGCAACTTTACTGATGTAAAACAATGATAAATATTTACCACAAGGACTATCTCACCAAACAAATTCATAATTAGAAAAATGTGAGAACCTGTCATATGCACTTTAAGATTTCATTTAAAATATAGAAATAATTGTCATAGAAAAAAACAGAAGAAAAGAAGATTTATGAAGCAATTTTTAAATGATAAAATCTTAAGAAAATAGCTGAAGAACAAACTGAAAATGTGTATATTTTATTATTTTACTTTGAGAGTTATGTTGTTTCTCCTGTATCCAACAATAGGTAAAAGATGACGTAAATTATCTTCTGATCTATAAGAAACAACAAAACTAACCTAAAACAAGATGAATATTTAATCTATCCTATAAGTCATTTGGTCAACAACAAGCAAGGGATTGGAACGGAACCATTTTTCTTTACTTTGGTATTTAAATCAGTAAATGCATTAATACATTAGAGACTATAATGTGTGAAAGAAAATGTTACTTTTTACTATGATCATCACAACTCTACCTCAACTTTAGACTTCAATGAAAATCGAGCTTGAGGAGCTGCAGCTGTTCAGTGAGTGAGTGAACCGGCAGTACCACATGTAACTTTGTACGTGAGTTTACAATAGAAATCATTAGTGTTTATTGATAACAAGCTAAAAGTGGAGGCAGAGCGGTGTTTTATGGCTCTCACTGTTTGTATTAGTCCTTTTCAAACAGAGAAAAGTGTGGTCACGGCCAATAACACATTTACACTGAGCCCTTTCAGCTTTTACAGCGCCTTACATAAGTGTGTATCTGGTTCACCACGACCATAACATGACCTGTAACATGACCTAGCTTCAGAATTAATCACAACAGGGAGAGATGGAGGTTTTAAATGTGTAGATTAGGAACGTACGTTATGTATCTGTAGCCTTCATATCTCATGGGCTTGTTTTATTAAACTTGTATCTGAGTCATGCTGTAATACTTCCCTGCATTTGTCGTTGTAAAGGCAAATCGCAGCTCCAACAAACATGTTTTTTTCTCAGCTTTTATTTACAAACATTTTATTTAACAGTGCAGCCAAAACAAATAAAATAGACTTGAACTGAACCATGACACAAGTGAGTGGGACATCAGTGACATGAGCCTCATGCAGCCAATACTCGATTGTCCAGCAATACTTCAACTCTTTGATACTTAAACTCAACATTATTTTAGTGACAACATCTTAAAGTCTTCCAGCCTGCTCCTGAACACTGGTGTAAATAATGCCAAAGCCACACATTCATGGATAGACCAGATTTAGTGGAAGCATGTGGACTAACAACATTAAGTTTGAAAAACGTAGTTAAAAATGACTGTAATGCTTTGGAAGAGGTCTGCACTCAGTGCCTCAGAGTCGAAACTGTGCCTCTGTCCTGTTCTTACACAGGCACTTGGAGAGGATGAGTGGAGGTCACTTCTGCAATAACTCAATAGAGGCTGCACTTTAGGAACATTATGTTGAGACAATAACATTACAGTTTCTCACACTGTTTTATCCAGATGGTAAAAATGTAAAATACCATTCTCAGTAAACAGCAGTTGTGGTGCTTAAACTACATGAGTAGTTCAGAGTGTTACTGTAAATGCTCACATTGTGAGCTACTATTCACTAAAGTTTCTTCTTTCAGACATGTGGTTGAATCGTCAGTGCAATGGTTATGGCTGTACTGTGTTTCTGTAGGTCAAGTTCACTCAGGATGTCGACTACTACAGACGCCTGACCAGTCACACCATTCCCTCCGAGTGACGTGGCTCCTGATTCTGAAACCCTCCCATTAACAGAAGAGTAAACAATCGCTGTCTTGATCCAGAAAGGTTTTCAGGATTCTCTACCATTACTAGCCACAAGGGGTCGGTAAAGGAACATATGATATTGTACAACCCCCTCTTTCTAATTGCAACGAATCAACAATTTTCAGCACGACTGGCCAGGCTTCTGTTAAAGTACAGTACATTTAGCAACAGGAGATATCAACACAAACTCCTCATTTAAAACGCATTTTCTTTTCTAACGCATTAAACATACAAAACAAACAGCAAGTCGTAAGCCTAACATTCAGTGTTATTTTAGCCATAAAATCTGACTTTTTACAAACAGGTCTATTTCTCTGGTTTCTCAGTGCTAACTACACTTCTCTTTTATTTATAAAAACTATCTTTGCCCATCAGTGATCAGTCTTGTACTTAAGGCAAAAATGGCTTGAAATGATCCCAACTGGTCATCATCGTGTAAAAATGTCATGCTTGTTTGTGATTTTGTCCATTTTCTTGTCTCTTGGAGCTTCAGACCATGGTGCAGCAAATCTTAACGCACATAATTACCTTAAACCTTGTAGTTGGGTGCTCTTCAAAATCCAAGACCAGCCAGGATGGTAAGTCCATGAAACCGGCCACTGAGATGTGACCCAACGTGCACACACTCTTTCAAACTCGGTCTATGTGCACTGTTTAGTCCAATGCAAAAGTCACACAGGTTGATTTTAAATATAGTTTAGCTGTTTGTTTGTTTTTTTACAAAGTCCCGTCACTCCAGTGTGTGGCCCACTCCTTTTTGTGGACGCCTCCAGATTTCTCGGTTTGAAACTGCGGCCTGTCCTCTCGAGGGATCTTCACCGCGTGATACTGAGGCAGCTTGTCTTTGTAAGGCGCACGACGGAAGAAGCCACACTAAACAGGGAGAGAAGGAACGCGTTAGTAACATGGAACTATAACCAGGATTATACTATTATTATATTGTTTTAAGTATTCGCTCCCATTTTTGTCAAGGTTTCAAGCCCAGTCACAGTGGTTTGAGTGTTTTTTATACCCAGTAACACTACACATGTCGCTGCCTAACACACTTAAATGTTTTTTTACATTTTTTATTCTAACTTTTAACTTGTTTCATCAATAATTTATACTGACAATTTAAAAAATAAAACAAACAAAACGATGACGTAACCTGTTAAGTCCTATATAAAGTCCTAAAAATACGAAAATGAGTTATAATATAAGTTCTAAAATAATAATAAATACATTTGGGAGTCTCGGTGGAGTCTCGTTCCTATGTTGTGAATTTGTTCATTGACAATGGCAATAAATATATCCTGATCCTGATCCTGATCCTGGTATAGAGCTCCTGCAGTTGTCGCCACGCTATTCCCATGCGAAACATTTATTCGATTTTCACAGATTGTGGATTCTTTTTGCACTCCGGGATGTACAAATGATCACGGACAGAAGAAAGATTTGAGCAGACTTACAAAGCTCCAGATCGACAGAGAAGTGTATTCCTGTAACGTAACGGACTGTAGCGAGTCAAGCCTCACATTAACTAAACAAAAACAAAAATTTCTGAAATCTTTTCATTCGGGGAAGGATATAACCATTGTCTCATAACGATTCTAAATCTTCATTAAGATTGTGTCATTCTGTTAATTATTAATCTATTAAGCAAGAGAGAGGCAAAGTGAAGAGAAAAACGATCACAAATGCTTTTCATAAACACAGTTGCAATGTTGAATGTCAAATAAAATCACAAACTAAAGATTAAACAGTGATTTTTGGGTGTTTGTTACATTGACATGAGTGAATTCGCCTGCAGTCTTCTACAACAGCTTCATAGTAGTTGGAATACACATTTTTGTCACTATTTTATCAAGATCACATCATTTTAATTGTCAATATCAGTAAATATTATACGTACAGGGTTTTATAGTAAAGCATGTTCTCTTTAGAGACACTTTTTGACGATATTAGAAGGTGGAAAGTGAATGAGATGTACAGACTTTACTGATCTAAACTCTCCAAAAGCACTCTCAGACCAGGTGAAGCTCAAGAATGTTTAACCTGATTCGTTTTTTAAGATGCATTGTTATTTAAGGCTTCATTTAATGACAAAGATAGACTCTAAAAGCTTCACGTCAGGCTCGTTGTCATTCATTAGTCTTTGTCATTAATATTCAAGAGCACATGCAGTAACTGTCCAGCCACGGTGTAATCCTCACAGCACACAATCAGAAAACACACCAGGCCAGACACAACTGCAGTAAAGAACAACGACACACGGCACTGCAAGCATCTGCGGGAAAATGGAGGAAAGCGTGGGGAAATTAGACAAAACACGAAGAAGATATACAGTGTAGCGTCAATAAAAACAGCTCTGTGCGATTGCAGACACACCAAACATGTTGTTAAGTGTCTTTGTTTACCGTTTGGAGCGAGAGGAGGGGAGAGCAGGCCACAGAACTGAACACGTTAGAGCGACGTTAAAGTTCTGAGGCCTGTTTCTCCGCCTCCGAAGGCTGAACCCCCAAATGCGCTTGGTAATACTCGGTCTCGTAGTGTGGACGCCGCTCGCTGCGCTTGAAGAAGCCACACTGACGAGGAAGTAAGGAGGTAAGACACAGGACGGAGGAGGAGGAGGAGGAGGAGGAGGAGGAGGAGGAACAATGACAGGGGAATATAAGGAAGACAGAAAAGATAGAAAAGGAGACATTCAGAAAAATGAAATGAAAATGAAGAGAAAAAGAATCAAACTGACTGATACCCAAGAAAGAATCCGCATTCACACTACAGAGCTCGGGATTGAACGTCAAAAACGTTACGTAACGAGAAGGATGTGCCAAACGTCCACATGAGCAGAAGCAATGTGCCGTATTGTGTATATGAGTGGTGTCATTTCATTTTTTATCATTCACAAATGGAATGAACAGACTGAAGTTTGCCTATCTGGCTTACTGGCAGTAATTGGACAAATTGCTGTATAAAAAAGAATATTATATAAGTTAAAAGTAATATACAGTATTATCAATTCATGGGTCCGAAGTGACGTCGTCACACATTACGTCATACTGCCATCTTGAGGACGAACGCCTCATTTTCACTGTGGCCGTGCCAACAAAAAGGCTCAAAACAAAGACTTGTGGACGAGGAAGTTTAGATGTAAATGTCAGATAAGGATCAAAGCCCATAACTTCTGTCTTCTTGAAGTATCAACCCTTTTCATTTTCAATGTTATGTTTTTTTGTTGTTGTTTTTTGTTGTTTTTTGTTCTAACGGCGCAGAGGCAACAGCATGTGGTGATGTCTTCAACATGGTGACAACAGAGGATTCACAATCCATGGATAGGCACCCTAGAGTGTCAAAATTGTGTTCTCTTCTTCAGTTTTGTAGATTGTATTATTCCTCTACAAAAATGATTGACCTAACCTAACTTTTAAGAGTACTTCGACCTTGAAAAGTACTGCATTTTTCCCGTACCTTCCAGAGTATGCAGACGAGCAGCGTGAGCAGCAGGATCCCGGCCAGCACCGCAATGAGGATGATCCACCAGGGGATCGAGTACTGGTCCGAGAGGCCGGGCTCGGGGTAAATCATCACCGGGATCTGAAAAACATCATCGACGGTCACTGCTGACTAATGTGGCTGCTGGAACTCTGCTGCTGTGTGATAGTAAATGTGTATGACAGGTTCGACTACACAATTATATTGGGGCGGTTCCACAACTGTTACCTACCAACCAAATTGTAAACAAGAGCCAAAATCCATATAAATGACTCAGTTATGATTTGACAAATAATAATACCAGAGAACACCTTTGTTTTGTTGTTGAATGGTTGTGTAAACTGTCAGAAAAATATGTCAGTCAAGTGTAAATTGTTTTTACGTTTTCCATTTAATGTCGCTTCCTTACTTCCTGTAATTTTCAACTTTTATTTTCAAATTTTTCTTCACAAACTTCTCCGTCTCCATCTTGACCGATGCAGGACTGTGATAAATACTTCCCACAGGCACAATCCCACCAAACTAAGTCATAATTAGAAAAAACATGAGAACCTGCCATATGCACTTTAAATATTACGAAAGTTTATTTTTTGTTGTAATCTTGATTTCATTCTCTGTACATTCTCTTTTTATCTGCACTTTGAGATCTGACATTTAAGTGAATGTATCCACTGTGAGATCAATAAAGTTCCATTTAATTGTATGAGAAATGTTGATTATTCTCAGATTTAACAGTTTCACATTAGGATATTGTCTTGATTAATGAAAAACTTACTAAAAATACCACTGAGCCAGGCACAATAGCAACACATTAGTTAGCCATATTTTTCAACACAGCGTCATTTGATTTAGCAGCATGTGGAAAAAAGTTAAAGAAAATGTAAAAAAATAATAATCAGAATAAATTGTAGAAAGACTTTCCTACCAGGCTACATCATTTGGACATTCAAACGGGCTTTCTAATGCTGCAGAGACTGTATCATGTTTCACACACGAATGAAGAGGATTCTAAAGGGGAATATGAATGGCACCTGTGCGGCCGCGTCTCTGAGCACCAGATGTTTGATGCTGGATTTGACTGTGATGTTTGCTCTGACCATCACCTCCAGAGCGCTCACCGACGGGAACTCCTGAACAAAACCAAACACAAAAGTAGAATCAGGAGTGAAAAAACCAGCAAAGGGAGGAGGTTAGAGATCATGTGGGATGTGTTGAAATACTAACATTTCAACCTTGATTATTTATATTAACGAAAAGGCTTCATACAATACACCAATTTAAATAGCAAAAACGATAATAAAAAGCATTGTGGCGAAGTGGTTTTGATTAGAAATGGTCTGGATTTTTTTTACTGATACAATATCCATTTGCTGCTGTGGCTGATATTATCCATACATTATCCTTTTAAAATCCATTGCAAGGCTCACAAATCTACAAATTACGTGAAAGTAAAAATCACAAATTCACTCCAGCAAAAACAGCTATAGAAAGTATTACCCTTTTAAAATTTGTGGCATGATTGTGTAAACAATATTTTTCTGTTCAAAAAGACAAATCTGATGCACTGAGCACAAACTAGAGGAATGACACAAGCACACACTGACTGAGACGCCGCTATTTATTGTGTTCGATTATTCATTTACTGTTTTAGGGGTATTAATTAGGGGTACTAATTCATGTTATTTTATTGTACTGTATGGATGTAGTGAAAGAGGACATAAAGTTTGGCCTGTCATGATGAGTATGACACATTTTGAGCATGATATACAGTATTGTTCCAAAAAATATCACTTTAAGGAGGATTATTCCATTAAACGAACATTATAATGAAAAACATGAGTAACAATAAATAGATGGCAGAATGAAACACTATATAATAATAATAATAATAATCATAATAATCATAATAATCATAATAATCATAATAATCATAATAATCATAATATTTAAACCCTATGAATCTCAAAAGTTAATGCACAAAAAAAAATTAAGAAAAGTGCATCAAATAATATTGTTCCGGCTTTCATTTATTGAACTCAATCATTATTGGGACAGTTCTGAGTAAAGTTTATTGGTTTGAGAGCAAAGAATAAAGAAACTGGCTTAGAAAGAGAAAGAGAAAGATTCACTGGTGTTAAGTTATATTTCTGTACATTTCTGTAGTCAAACCTCTACAAAGCTGGCGTCCCAGAGTCGAGCCTGAATCTTGAGAACGGCCTGACCAGAGAAACTGTGCAGCGGACACTGGAAGAGCACACAGCGAGCCGAGCCCAGCAGACAATCCTGACAAACAGAAGGAAAAAGGGTTCAAGATCAATACATTTACAATAAGAAATAAGCACTTTCCTTCAGTGGCCGTGGTTACATGCACATTTTTGGAGTTGTAAGATGATACAAATGGTATGTAAAAAGCAAAATACTGTTTACTGATTGGTCACATCAGATTCTGCTAATCTTAAAGGTTAATCAGAAATCAGATCATAATTCCAGTTTAGTGGCCAGTGTAAAACCAGTGTAAAATGAGTCTGTAACTTCTCTCATTCAAACATATTCAAACCAATTTAATATGAGGTGAACAGGTTTTTTGATATTGCATTCTGTGTTCTGATTGGCCGGTCCACTTGCATCCACAGTTCATTCAAATTCTTAAGTTTTATAATATTATTTATTATGTTTGTTAACATGGTTCAGCACAGGGGGGAAATAGGGGGGGAATGTATGTCATGTAAGGGTAATGTAATTGGAATTTTTTATTTTTAAAAAAAATCCGTTTTTCATTAATTGCCTGAAGCAAAATAAAAGTTTGCAAAAGTAAAGCTTTAAATTAAGGTTCAGTAGTAAACTATTTATAATGGATTGAGAAGCACTTGTTATTTGTTTATCTATAATGCATTTACTAGCATCTATCACTTTGTTACTGAAAACACACACAGACTTTTGGTTAGCAGCCTATTAACATGTATAAGGTATTTTAAGCAAATATTATAGACAAATAACTAGTGCTTATTAATGCCTTATAAATGGTTTATTAAGGATTAATTCCAGTTATATTACTATTACTATTATTTAAAAACAAAAACAGTAGACATAGCAGTGAGATAAAGTATTCCCACCAGTTTGAGTGACTTCCGTCGCTCTGAAGCAGCCACAGCCGGAGTTGTTCTTGCTCCGTTTCCTTTCGTCAGCACTTCTCCCTCGTCCTCCGGGTGAGAGCGCCGAGTTCTGCCGACCTGAAACAAGTTTACATCTTTTTTTACCAAATGAGAATTGTCTGGTCTGTGAGGAGGAGAGTAACTACATCTTTTTAATCCAGTAATTTACAATGGAACACTCCTGGACGAATGAGCGATTACACCGACATATACTGTATTTTTTACTTTTATTTGGGCTACTCGTGGATCAATAGATTTAGTCTACTTTAACAAATTTAGCTGATACTGTCTGCATTACTATTTGTCACAGTACAGAAAAAAAAGATGAAATTCAAGTGCACTGACTCAATTTATACAGAATAAATATTGTGCAAATAAATATTTATCAATCAATCATTTGAACACATTCCATCCTCATTGTTCCCAACATATGCATTCATTTTTGTTTCTGTTCAGCGTTTACCTTGTGGTTTTCCTGCTGTGTGTTTGCAGAGGCAGGCAGTTGTAGAGGGTTTATTGCTCCTTTCGGGCTGCACTGATTTCCCTCAAACTTCAGACTGGACGGATACAGCAGCCACTTCCCATTGGACAGTTCGTGAGGAAACATGATGTTGAGAAACGCAGAGCCCAGAGTCTGCCAAGGCCTGGCCGGGATTTGAAACCTGCCAACATGTTTAGGAAAATGATAAACAGGGCTAGTCATTTCAAAAGTTACTAACAAAGAGAAAAGTATTTGCAGTCCCCTCCAGTCTCTCTCCCTAAAACATACAAATTAAGTGAGAAATTTAGGGGTAATAATGGACTCAGATATGAACTTTAGAAGTCACATAAAATCAACAACATCAGCAGCTTTTTACCATCCGAAAAACATTGTCAAAATCAAACGTATAGTGTCTTAAACCAGACCTGGAGAGACTTATCCATGCGTTTGTCTCTAGTAAGATTAGACTACTGTAACAGCCTGCTCACTGGCCTCTCCAAACGAGCTGTAAAACAGCTGCAGTACATCCAGAACGCTGCTGCTCGGGTCCTGACTAGAACCAGGAAGTACGATCACATTAATCCTGTGCTTAGGTTTAGCACAGGTCTCTGCACTAGCTTCAGGCTCAGAGAATAGACTGTAAAACAGCTCTGCTTGTGTACAAGCAGACCGGCCTCCTGCTGGTGCCCAGAGTCAGGACTAAACATGGGAAATGAGCGTTTCAGTTTTATGGAGCAAAAATCTGGAAGAGTCTTCCTGTAGATGTGAGACAGGCCTGGTTTAATATACATTGATTGGGTTTTAATGTTTTGTTTAATTTGCTCTTCTGGCTTTAAGCTAAGAAATAAAGTTGCGTGCACAGAACTTTTCTGGTGAACGGTCTGTTATCGTTTCACTCAGTATGACATTAAACTTATCTATCATTAACTATCTTGCATTTATTCAATTGTGTTTTTATGGCAGCAAAAATACCTAAAAAAAGACAAGACCATGGAAATGGATAAGTATAATGGCAAACTGTGAAATAATCTTGGCAAAGCAGCAACACTATGATGGAGGATGGAGGTGGAGGTGGCGGACAGAAAAGTGACATAGTGCACCTTTAACAGTGAATCTATGTTTGGTGATCAAATCTGACAGATCTTACAATATACCACGGAGAATTATGCAGAAAATTAAACTGTAAGAATAAACTGTTCTGGATATTAAGATTTGATTATAATTGAATTGAATTGTATTTATCGTCAGTTGATATGCATTGTAAAAATATGTTAGTTGAGTTTATGTAGAACTATGGATCCCAGGAAGACTAGCGACTAAAAGGTGGATCAAAATAAATGAGTAAACAAAAAACTGGTCAAAGTGGAGACGTGTAAATAACCCAAATCCACCAGTATGTGGCTAGTAGTGAAATTAATATCAAGCCTTAATAATAATTATACAAACAGTGTATTAAACAGTCAAGTTATTGCTTGAGAATTAACACTAGGTGATATTGATTTTGATATTTTTTTGAGTATCCCAGTGAAGCTATTCAGACGTTATTAACTCAATCCAACGGAAATGTGTTCAAACCTGTCTTTAAACGTATTAGCTGAGGTTTAATTCTGTCAGATAAATGTGAAACGTCTGCGAAATGAATCACAAAATTGAAGGAATATCACATTTTACCCTTATTTGAAAGTTTACAACATAACATTTTCATTTTCATAATCTGCTCTTCTTCTTGCTTTTTTAACCGTAAATGATACACTCGATATTGACATTTTGCATAAGTTCAAAGCAACAATCACGATATTATCTCCATTTCGACATGTCGCCCACCTCTAATGAACACCATCCCATTTCTTCCTGTTACTTTATGTTTAATACACGCAAAATACTGACCACAAACTCAAACTCCACCGAGCTGCCGATCTCCTCCAGACTGGTCATGGCACTCTCGCCTTTCACTGGGCCACTGAAGAAAAGCTGGTGAGGGTTCACCACTCTGAAGATAATAATACAAGATTCATATAAGGCGGAGCTGGCGGAGCTGTTTTTGTGTTTCACGTGAATAGATAAGACTCACCCGATGACAGACAGGGGGAGCTCTATCACCACTTTGGCGAACGCCGTGACTGTAGCCAAATCGGACTGTTCACTGATGCTGTGGACACAAAGTTAACGATACTTTATCAAACTTAAAAGTGGTATTATTTTAAGTTGGAGCTTAATTTCCCACAGCACATTTACAAGCTGTCCAAAGGTGCTTCACAAAAAGGACAATTAAAACGGATTTAAAAAGAATCAAGATGAATAAAAAAACTTACCAGTGCAAATAAAAACGTTTTAAAAATAACATATGAGCGTCTTACGTTGACAGGAGCAGATCCGCAGTCAGCTCTGTCGTCTCGATCGTGATGTCGGATGTGCTCAAACTGATGGAGAATTTTAGCTGTCGGGAAAATAAATGTTCGGTGAAGACGATGATTGGAAACTGCGTGAACTCCACTGCATACTGTGAGTTTATCAGAATTTAGGATTTACCTTGCTGTTTCTTTTGACAGGATTCCCCAGGTCACACTCCACCTGAGAGCCGTTCTGGTTGGCCTGGCACCGAATCTGAAAGATGACAGCGTCTCAAGAAACCATGACAACTAATACAGCAAACTAACTGTTATATATTAAATGAACAGTGACAATGAAACTGAATAGCTTCTGTGCATTATGTACAGCTTTATGCAGACAAGCAGGTGGCCCACCCAACACCAGAAAAGTTTCATACCATAATGCCCCTTTAAAGCAAAAAGGTTCTAATTAATACAACTTGACTTGAAAAAACGTAATTCTTTCCGAACCATTTTTGCAATAAATTCCATCTGGACAACTGAGATGTTAGAGACAAACACTCTTTAATCTTAATCTAGATTATTTATAGGTTTACACATTGTGGGCCAGTGCAGAGCAAGTGCACTGAAACAAGTTGTTATTGCACCAGTTACTCACGATTATTTTAGTAGTCGACAAGTCAAAGGATTATTTTGATTGAACATTGAGACTTTTAAGCAACCAAATAAAGGTGGAAAAATGGTGACTGAAGGCCTCTAGACACAATTATCATATTAATCGTTGCATCGCTAGCACCAGTGCATTGACAGTACATATGTTTATCGACTGTGTGTTTCTGGTCTGTACCTGCGGGGGCAGCCTGGAGCCGGCGTAGGACAGAGTGTTAGGGAGCGAGATGAGGAGCTGCGCCGCGTGAGCATCGTCCCCGTCCTCCTCCGGGTTCAGAGGGTCAGAGGGGAGGTTTGTCACCACGAGCTCCAGAACAACCAGGCGCTGATCAGACAGAGAGAAAACCTGCACCTCGTCCTCATCGCTGGGGCAACAGGGCACGGAAAGACGTGTCAGGATGATGTCAGACTTTAGGGTAACGCTTCTAAATTAGTAATCTATTTAATAAGCACTAGTCATTTGTTCATAAGCACTTGACAATTACCTCCCATAATTTGTAGATGGCTCATAAATACCTAATGTCCTTCACCAAACGCATGAGTGTTAAAGCAGCGTATTTTCAAACAGTGAAATAAGGAAGATATTTAAACTTTCTAACTCATTCCTCACTGTCACAAATCCTCCGACACATCACTATCACATGCATTGATTTTTTGCAAACTAGCACAGCCATAGATCAGCTTTTTCAGACAAAATGAAGCAGGTTATATGGGTGATTATTAAACTGTTTTCAATAACATACTGTAAATTAAAAAATAATAATAATAATAATAATAATAATAATAATAATAATATGTTTGTAAATGCCTGTTATAAAAGTATAATAAATAAGTAGTATAATAAATAAGATAATTCAGTTTCAACACACACAGAAATCAAACTTTCTGAATGATAACGGTAATGGGACTTAAACAGCAAGACAAAGGAACACTTTACTCCTCGGTTAACTTTTTGGGACAATAGAATCAAAATGAAATGACATAATTTTGCATTACACTTATATTGCACAGATTTCATGCAGAATAAAACAGGATATTGCAGCGTTTGCGATTTTCTAATTGCGTCCATTAAAATTGTGATTTTGATTAATCTTGTATTCCTATTTTAGACCTTGTAATTAATGAAATAATTGAGATTTAGAATAGTACCAAAACTGGTTTAGAAGCAATTGACCCAAGAAGAAGGACAATATTTGAATCTTTTTCGTTAAGTTGCGTTAAAATAGATAAATAGAAGATCTCATGGCAGACGGTTGCCGAGTTGCAGACATGTTAAAGACTTCACAATTTAAATGAAATGAAGAGTTAAATTACAAATCCAGATAACTCAATTTTAAAAGATTATCAAAAGCTTTTTTCTTTTTTTATCTAGAAGGGATGGAATAATAACATGCATTTGGATAAAAAATCAATTAAAAAAAGCTGTATACAGAGTAAACTGCAAGCCTTTGATGATTTTTAAGAATGGAACTCATCTGTTTTTGCTAATTCACTTTTCAAACTGGTGGACATTCTGTTTATAAAGACAATCTATAATAGTTTATATTATGTTTAGTTCTATAGTTCATAGTAGCGTAGTTTATATTATATGTTTATGAACAGATTAGTGTGGGTGATACAGGGTAATGTGATTCCATGGTGACTGACCGTGGCAGAGGGGTGAAGAGGTCGGAGGTCAGAGGTCGTGTTCCAAACTGGTAGCTGAGCCTCAGGTTGCTCTGGCAGATCTTGTCGCTGCCGCAACCTTCACGCAGGAAGTTTATCTTTAGGGAGAACGGATCAGGTGATGAAGCAGTAAATTAAGTAATTTAAGTTAGACTGAAATTAATTCATTAAATTGTTGACATAATTAACGTCAGCATTAGAGACAAAAGTGCTTGATGCAAAAGATTAATGTTACACAAAAAGTAGCAAAACACATAGTAAATACTATCACTTACATCTTGTATTTACTTCATACCCTAATGCATCAGAATGTGGGAAAATACTTTCAATTTACATTATGTTATATTGATAATTTTCCTTTTTATTTAATAATGTTTACAACATTTTTATTTAAAGCCCACTCTACGCATCCAGAAGACAAGGATGTGCAAAATATAAATTCAATCGTTAAACCTTATTTTCCAGCACTTGAAAATAAATATAATATTGATTTATTTTTTATCAAATGTTTCTTGTACTTTTAGTGTCTTGTAACTTATGTCCTTTGTTTGTTTATGTGTTTGTTTGTAATGTTTTACTTTGAAAACGTGTGCTTTTTGCACACGCTTTCCAATGTGGTTTTCAAACTACAAATGCAAATCAAACTAAAAGAGCAAACATAAATAACTACACGATTACGTAAGAGAATAATAGCAAAGTGGTGACATAAACAGTGATTTTATTGCATGCGTTTACCTCAGAGTGCAGAGTGTTGGAGGGCGACACGCTCAGAACAGGAGGAAGCTTCTCCAGTCTTTTGGCTCCGGAGTGTCGTCGCAGTGGCACTGGTTTAATGGTGTGCGTGATCGCCAACGAGATCGGACGCAGTTTGTCCCGAATATTCTCCTGAAAATAAACAAAAAACACATAAAAATAATATTAGGGTTTTGTTTTCACGACTGCATTTCATTTTAAGGCAACTTTTCGCTAACAACTGCTAACAAGGTCATAAAGGACTTTTGTTACCGAAGAAAAGTAGAAAAAGTCAAATAAAAATGACTCCAAAATATTCCACAAGTTATCATCATCATTCATTTAATCACTAATGAAATGTAGATGTACTTAAAAATGTGTGAATTTGTAAAGATGTGGTGCCCAAACTTGAACATGGCGTTTAGAAAAGGAATTAAACGTGGCTATAAGGTGATTTAAAGTGATTTTTATCCCAAAAATAAACTTAGCAGCTTGTCGTTCATCCATTATTGACATAAAATAAAACATGGTACAAGTTGTAACCCATCAAAAACGGAACTTTCGTTTCATTCATACATGTTTCTGTAACCTTGCATATTTAGTCTGTTTTCCCCTCTAAAGCCCCTGTTGTCAGCTTGAAACATTTGTATTTAAATTGTGCATATTGTAAAACCATATTGATCATGGTTTCCTGATATAAAAAGAAACTGACATGTAGCTGGAAAGTGGCGGTGGTGCACACATGGTGGCGCTGTCTGTTCATCTCCACTTCCTCAGTCTGCGTGAACTCTGCCTCCAGTGAACTTCGACCCAGGAAGTTCACTCTGTGTGGGAGCCCCAACTTCCTGCGCTCCGTGTCGGCCTCAAAGTGCACCACGAGGGCTAAGAAAAAGGAAAGAAGAAGGAAAATAATATAAAAGCACATTTTATAGTGTCTTCATAGTGTTTTTTTAATCTCCATGAGCACTCAAAAGGGAAAAATTCACCAATTCACACAATCGGTTCATGCAAACATACGTCACATTTCAAGAATAGTAGACCTACGGGAAGTGACAAGTGTTTATTTTTTATACGTTGTTTTTTATACTACTAATAAATGCAAAATTGATGGACAAATGTGCCTGAAATATGTCGGTTTTTACCAACTGACTTCACACAGGCGGCTCAGATATCGGGGCTTTGAAACGGCTTTTTCACGAATTTACAAACATTTGTCACTGGCAAAGACCTTCAGTAAGCACTACAAGCTCCAAATCACACAAAAACAATTCTTATATTAAGTGCTGTTCACACACACAGGGAAAGTTTCAGTGTAGCTATTACAAAATGTTACCAAAGCTTTGTATTTAGTCTTTTGAAAATGCATTTATATTTCACGTTCTACATCTCCTGAACAGCAGCAAATCTGTCCTTAAAAGTGAATTTAAACAGTTGTAGGTTCCAAATCTTTACGAATAATATCTGTCAAGGTTATTTTGCATCCTGTTTCCAATTCTATGCATTTAATTAAGCTTCCATACAAAATAATATTCATACTCGACAGTCGCTCATCAAAACAACAGATGCATTCAGCGCACACATTAAACCTCCGGACTACAGTAAGTGCTGCTAGTTTATGATAACGGTGTCCAGCATGTGACAGGGCTGAGCTCACGGTCTGTAAATAGAAAGCTGCTGCCACAGAGAGCGGCTCGTATGAAATCTACAGGGACAGAACAAGTGGCGTTAGACACGACTTACTGATGTGTGGATTGTAGTGCTCTGGATGTGCCGTGAACAGGAAGCAGGCCTTTACCTCCACACTAGAATAGGAAACAATAACAGGATCAAATAATGATTGAAATATGAAACAGTTAGGGGATTGAGGAGACAAAATATACTGAATTTCCTGGTTCAAAAAAATAAATAATAATAATCAAGAAAAAGGGTGTTTTCATTTTGGGGCTCTGTTTCAACTAGTGCCTTAAAGTAGAGGTTGGACACATCGACAAGAATGAATATCTCGATTTTTATTAATTGTAATCGTTGCAGACTCTAAAACCCATGCCACAGTTCAACCTTTATTTGGTTAACAAATGTATTTACAAAGTCTTAACGTAAAATAGAAATAATCGACTTCAAAAATAAGTGTTAGTTGCTGCCCTAATCTTAATATTTTCTGGAAGAATCACCATGACGTTCAAAAATATTCCGGCCATCCATCAGAAATGTGTTAAAAGCCCTGTAGATGTCATAGCTGTGGGTGATATATTCCACAAAAAGAGAATGGACTGTAAATTTGCCACAGCAGTGCGCCAATTATTCAATATACAACTCTACCTCAAGGTCGCGGTTTGATTGAGGAATTTATTTATGTATACTTTTTATTGTTTCAGCTTCAAATATATCCAGTAAAATTCAGTATTTTCAGATCTCTAGTTCTGAATTCCTCTAAACACTGAAGAAAGGCGATCACTTCATTCTGAAAGTTATTTACAGTAGTTGGCTCTCTTGTTGCGGCCTTACCAGACTCCATCTCGACCTTTGCAGTTGTGATGGCCCAAGTCGATGTGCTGGGGGTCAATGGTCAATTCTCTGGCCACATGAATGACTGGACGAGATCTGCATCACAAATCACAATTATTATGTTTTTTTGTCAATGTAATGAATATGTATCGACACAGTGAACACCATTTTAGAAAAGAATATCCCTGATCTTAGACTAAACACTATATCAACTCAGCATTTTTTGACATTTTAGTGCAAAGTAGGTTCAATTTCACCTTCGTGGGCCTTTAAACCTGTGAAACAACATCTGTCTCGTGCTGCTCTAAACTCTGTTCAAACTCTCCAGACACGGCTTAGGTTAACGGCTCGTTTTGACGGCGCTTGTGGGTGAAACTAAGGTGTTTAATCCCACTTTAATTCAAGACTTGAACAACTGATTTAAGCAGAATGTCCGACATGAAACTTAATGCAGTATAGTTTCCCAAAATGCCTCAGTAAAGCTACAAATAATTCTAAATGTAGGCAGACTAGACAAACCAAATACCTCAACAAATACCACATTGACTGATTTCTTAAGCTTATCTTCACTTTCTCCATTAAAGGTAAGAACATCTTCCTCCCAAGGAACTTTATTTCTCTGCAGTATATCACTGTGCATACTTTTGCAGTAGGGCAGCAACAATTCATTAACTAATCGTGATGAATCGTTATCTGGACTGTACAGACTCTAAAACACATACAAAAACACCTTTTATAACAAAGACAGAGGCATTACGAAATCAAAATGTCAAAAAACCCATCAACACAACACTTAATTTATGAATATTATCATCATCATTACCATATTTTGACCTTTATTTGTTAAAAATGTGTGTAAATGTCTCAATGGGAATAACCTCTTGACAAGTCGACAACTAAAATAATCATCAGTTGTTTTCTGTTGTTTTATTTCCTCACACCTGAAGAGAACCACAGAGTCGTTCAGAGATCCCACGGCCAGATCTGGGTAGTGGTTATGGTCCATGTCCAAACCGCCGGAGATGGAGTAACCGAAACGCCTCACGTCAAAGTCTCGACCGTCCAGCACCTGAAAATGTCTGGTCAGTAAATGTAATGACAACAACGGTTTAATTCAGTACTATTAGGATTACTTACTTGAGCCGGTTTAGTTTCAATGCCAGAATCAGAGCCTCTGTAGATGAACACTTTGCCATCTCCGTCATAAGGAGCTCCAACAGCAATGTCTGAACAGAAAAATGTTAGAGTATAAATAAGATCTTAGACAATGAAAATACTAATATATAATTTAAAACAAGCTAAAGTAATACAGATTAAATAGAGTGTATGCAGTTTACCAGTTACTGTCAGTCTACTACTTTTCCCTGCTCTGAAGTTAATATTATAATGCTCTCTCTCTCTTCTTTCCCTCTCCTTTCCTCATTTCATTTTGGTTGAAAAACTCCACTGAAGCAGCAGAACCACCAGCCACCCCAGCCTCCCCATCTCCACCTCTTCACAGACACTTTCAACACCCAAGTGGAAATAATTTCACAATCAAATGTATCTTGATTGCCGACATCTTTAGCTGTGCCAGTGTGTCACTTAAAGCAGAACTAAGTAACATTTTCACCTTATTGAACGTCTTTGTAAGTCCTTGTGATGGTTAAATATGTATTGTCATCGCCCCCTGCTGTCTCTGAGCGGAAAATCAGCCTTGCAACATTTGGATCAACTCTCCTGAGAAACCCTGGCTCTTTTTAAAAATATTTGGCAATGTGACATTTTTTTATGTAAATGCTGGTTACAAATCCAAATCATAATGTCTTCGTATAATAAAGTAGTTTCACAAGGGAGCTGCAGGGGGAGCTCTATCGCCAGAGTTAGTTCTGCTTTAACAAGACAAAATGTGCTTTTTTACTGTAGCAAGCTGTGGATTTTCATTTACTTGTTTTTATTGTTCAACCCTACGTGTATGACCAGGAGTCTGAATGTTTTAAGTACAGAGCAGTGGGCGGAGATAGGGGGGTAGGTGAAATATTTTTTTAAACAGGACAATACAAGATTACTCAGACAAATCCATAACTAGAATGAACGTACCTCCATATCCGTCCTGGTCCAAGTCTCCAATGCTGCTCACAGTCATCCCAAACATGGAGTCATAGGTTCCGTTGAGTCTGATGGGGCGCGAGTGGTCGTCCCAGTGTCCAAAGGGGTTCAGGTAAACGTACACTGCGCCTCCGATCTCGGCTTTACGGTCGAAGAAATTAGGAGCTCCAACAATCAGGTCGGTCCATCTGGGAAAGAGGAGCAGGCGCAGCGAAAAGGTAAACCAGAGCAGACATTTCAAAACAGAATGAAATGTGTGGAGAAGTGGCCCTCAAATGCATGCCCCAGTTTAGTGTAGTCCAGCCCTGAAGGTCAGAGGTTTGACCTCAGTTACGGACAATGCATGCTGAAGTGTCTGAGTAAATGCTGGTTACAAATCCAATGCGCATTGCCCTGACCCTTCTCACCCTGGACAATGGACTATTTTGAGCCACTCCCTCAAGGCAGGGAGGCTACAGTCCATCCGGACCAGAACCTCCCGCCACAAGAATAGTTTCTTTCCCTCTGCCGTTGGACTCATGAACACTTCTTAAACACCTGCCACTTTAACTGCAACTATTCAACCACTCATTGCACTTTCTGCACTACAACTGTACATTTAACTGTGATTCTCGTGTACATAGTAATGCCTATTTTATTTTTATTTTATATCATAGTAATTCTAAATTGTTTCTTTATGCATGCCCTTTTTTATTTCATATATGTTGTTTTTATTATTTATCATTGATTGTGTTTTATGTTGCACCTTAATGCCGAGACAAGTTCCCATGTTTGTGAATTTTGTTCATTGACAATGGCAATAAACCCCTTCTGATTCTGATTCTGATTCTGAATATTATGATTGTTGTCGTTAATAGCAAAGGAATAACTGAAAGGTATTGTACATACAGTGAGCTAATAAAACCATGGCTCAAACTAGTCCACTATCCAAATCTGCACTGACTTCTACTCAGACTCCTCACCCGTCTTTGTTGAGGTCTGTGGTCGCCACAGAGTAACCAAACGAAGAGGCCAGCTCCTCTCCCCAGAAGATGTGCTGCGGCACCAGTCTGTACACGTTATCCTTCTTCAGCAGCACTACCGCCCCCGTGTGGTTCGCCCTGGGAGCACCGGCCACGAACGTCAGCTCCCCGCGCGCCATGATCCCCATCGCTGAATCCACTGAGAAACCTACGGATGTTTTATATTGAAAATAAAGACATTGGCGGGAAAGGGAGAGGGGATAGGTCAAAGGTTAGAGGTGATTTTACAGCAGAGCGTCTTGTGCTAGCATGTTGTCCTCATCTTGTTACTGATGAAATGTGTGCTTTAAGTGGCTATTGATTTTATGCCAAAGTCTTGATTTGTCTAAATGTTCTGTGTAGTGCATTGGCGCTGCAGGGGGAATATGTCAGTGGTCAGTGGGAGAAGCAGGTTGTAATTCAATTGCTGGGAGCAGTGGTTCTCAAACTGAGGGGCAAGTACAACTGGTGGTATGTTGTATGTTTTGACATGGCCAATTGTGTGTTGGTGAACTTTTGCTGACCTTCTTGAGGAGATAAGGCTTACACCATTATTATCTTTTAAATCATTCTTAAAACTCACTTTTATCGATTGGCCTTCCTTTAACTGTCTGCATTGTATTGTATAATTGTTGTATTGTTCTTGTTTATTTATTGTTGTATGATCAGTCTGTCTGCTATTACTGCCTCTTCTCTGTATTACTCTTTACTGTCTACTATTTCTACACTATTTGTATTGTTCTATGATGCAACATTTGTAAACCTTGTTTTATAGAGTGCTCTATAAATAAAGATTATTGTTATTGTAACTTAGACAATGCTTGTTTTGTCCTGGCACAAATTATGCCAGTTCTGGTAATGCATTTAGTCTGGATTTGTCCCAGTTTAGACCTTAATATTTCAAAAAATTGCCATCATTAAGAACTGTGTTGGATTGACTGTGATCCATTCTTGTCCTTGGTTTGTTCCCTGTTCGTATATGGTGGCTAAGTTTTAGGTTTAGTCCTGTTATGTTCCCCGTAAGTATAAAATGACTAAATCCAGATTTAATCATGGTATGGTCTTGGTTCATATACGGTGGCTAAATCCAGGTTTAATACTGGTTTGTTCCTGGTTTGGATAAATTGGCTAAATTCTGGTTTGGATCTTGCTCATTACTTTAAACAATGTCATGTCCTGGTTTAGTTCTTGTTTAGACCTGGTTTGAATATGATTTCATCTTGGTTTATTTAACCTTTATATTCCAAACAGATTGTCTAAGTCCTACTAAGGCTTTTTAGTCCTATTCAAGACCTTGTTTGGTTCGGGGTTTTGTCCCGGATTTGACCTAAATGATGTTCCATAATTTAGAAATATGTTGGATTTAACGTGGTCATTTCAAAACCAATTAAGTCCTTGTTTGTTCCTGGTTTATAAGGTGGCAAAGTCCAGGTTTTGAGCCGGCTAATTACTGCTTTAAACTTTGTCAAGTCCCGGTTTAGTCACTGTTTAGACCCGGTTTAGTCCTGGTCCCTTGAACGTGATTTTGTCTTGGTGTAGTTAACCTTTAGATTCTTGCCCAATAAACCAGCTTCTTGTTATTCTAAATATTCTTTTGGGTGGTACGGGACTTAAAGGTTGAGAATGAATTGCTCATAGCCAAACAGAGATGAATTGGCCTTTCCAAACGCTTACTGTGTGTCTGTGGTGCGCAGAATGTAAACAGAGGGCTCGGACATTAATGTAATTTATGTGCCCTAGGCTGTTCCTCCTTTTGTGGGAGGCTACAATGAAATGCATGTTTGTGTCCAGAGGAATGTGCATTTTAATCAGGTAAAGCAGCGGCACAATAAGGGAGTCAGTGGGTTTACATGCAGGGCTGAGATCCACTGCCGTTCTAGATTGGAAAAGATGTCTAACTTGATTTCTGTCTTTGCACAAGTTTAATATACAGGTTTCCAATACTCCAGTGAATGCTGCATTAGCTTAAACCAATTACGTCTGGAAATACAAGACCCGGATTGATTGCAGCGCTGTCAGCTCGATAAAAGTATGCCTTATTTTATCACAGTTTATATTTTACCACCATATCGCAGTAGCAAATTCCTAGTTTGGAAATTTTGTTCACTGACAATAGCAATAGAAACAAATTTTCCTTGTCTCTAATATCATCTACCTGTCTTCTTCCTTAAATAAGATAATAAGTGAATAAGTGCTTGTAAGCATATAATGTCTTGTTTTACTTAAAATAAGAAAAAGAGAAGCATTTTACTTACTTAAAATGATCTTCTTTTTTAAAGGCTAACATTACTTGAAAGAAGAAAAGCTCTTGTTGTATTGGCAAATCTTATTTCAAGAATTCCAAATCTTGTCAGCATTTACTCTTATTACTCTTATTTAGGATTGTGTTGTTGTTTTTCTTCCCAGTGTATGGATACATTAATACATCTTCCTCTAGAATGGATCTCCGGTTTCCTGTCAGCTCTAACCTCAATATGTTTCTACATATTCACTCTCCTTCATCTGTACTAGGGATGTCTAAAGTATCAATACCCAGATACTAATCAATACTAAAACGAGTATTGAAACAAGATACTCATCTTGATAATGATGATACAGAAACAGGGCAAAATGTAACCTTTCATGAGTGGTTTTAAATGTCTTGATCTATATCAGAACTGCAGTTTTGACCACATGTCATTATTTAAAGAAACTGACTGTTGTTCTTTAATTATCATTGTGGTAAATTGAGGATCGAGACGTGTATCGAGCCTATTCCTTAGTATTGAAATCGAGTTTTAAATGTTAGTATTGTGATAAAACTAATCTGTTCGTGTCCAAACCATGTTAATCTACCAACTTTTCCGGTGGAAGGGGCCATGGAGTTGTTTTTGCTTTACAGAGGAAAGGATTTGCATGAAATGTATTCATCCCCATTGTAGGGTAGTCAAAAGAATCGAAAAGCAGATACTAATCGATAATAAAGCTAGTATCAAAGCTAGATACTTGTTTGTACAAATATCGATACTAAAAAAAATCCCACTAACTTAACTTAGAATTTAACCTTTTATGAACCGTTTTAATGTAAAATGAGCTTGAGCTTTATCAGAACTAGAATAACACCACAATAAATAATAGAAGTGATATTGTTTGTGTTGAAATTGTCTGAAACCTTGACCTTTTTAGTTATTATTGTGGTATCGAGAATATTTAGTATCAAAATTTATTTTGAAATTGTAGTATTGTGACAACTCCCCATTGTAACATGGTAATGTATGTTTTTTATAGAAATCCTTGAATATAGACAAGCTACAGAAGAGTAATGCCATACTGTGGAATATCATTATTAAATATATGATATTAAGGAAAAGAAAGATGTACATATATAAAACCAATCTCCTCCAAACATGTAATCCCACTGAGCAGCTACTTCTTTGTATTTCATGTGAAGCTGCAAAAAAACTCAACAATGCATAAAAAAAACCACATTATACATCATAAAGCCACATTCACATGCAGACGAAGGACAGACAGATACAACAAGGTTTTTACATTTGTTAGTCCTTGGCAAACATGCAAAAAAAAGAAAAGAAAAGAGAAACAAATCTAGACAAAACACTGAGACAAACATGTGGCAGCTCCTGGGTAACAGGCGCGGTGTGCGATGTGCAGAAAGCGGCCATGAAAAGGTGTTAAAGGGGGACTAAAGGTGCTATTTTTTCCACAAAGATATTTCACGCTAAGGCCATTTTGAAGGTCATGTGTCTAAAAGCTAAGAGGCTGTTTAAGGCTAACGCTGCTACATTTATATGAGTCTCACTGGGTGGGTTTGCTCCGCTTTACAAAGGAGGGGAAAACAGTGGTAAATTTACGGCCTTTCCATTCACTTGTAAAGAACCGGCCGGTTTAAAGGGTTCTATTGTTGGCACTTTGAACGAAAACAAAGGCTAAAGAAGATAATGACCATTGAATAAAGTTTTTGACAAAGCAAGTAAATTATAGTATATAGAAGGTGATACATTAAAACGGGGACTTTCCCACATTTTAATTGCAATTGTAACTTGGAGGTGAAATTATTTTTGGCAGTTGGATATTGTCGTGGAGACTTAAACATATTGTATCTTTTATATTGTTCAAATGATATTAAAATAAAATATTAGAGTCCCTGGTAATGGACAACATAAGAATTTGCTGGTGCATTTAGCAATATCAGCTGTATTATTTGTGGTAGGGATGGTCGAATAGGGATTTTATGAACTGATATCCGATATTTGTCTTGCTGCTGTGGCCAATAACTGATGTTTGGTGTTAGTGATATCAAAATGTTTAAATCCATAGCAAAGGCTGCAACTTTTTAATTATGTTAAGCTATAGTAAACTTAAGAAATAAACTTTTTAAATATTTATCTGGGATTTTATATATATTTTGCATGATTGTATAAACATACCGGGCAATTTTTTAGGCCTAATCGCTCTTCTATTTTCTTTTTTGCTCATTTGTCTGTTCAAAAAGGCAAATCTGAGCAAAATTTTCAATATAGACCAAAACAGATATCTGGGAAAACCCTCCGATATCACCAGTAGGAAGTGATCTATACACTATTGCCCATCCCTAACTTGTGTGTATGCATTCTGTGGCCTACATTAACCCTATATAAATTAAAAATGGCCGTATCTGTGTCTCAGTTATTGACCAATGACTGCTTCATTGTTTGATTTTTTTGAGCCTAGTCACTGATGTTAATGACTAGATTCAACATTGGTGGATTTTTGAGATGCGAAGTGAATAGCTCCGCTGTGAAAAGAACAAAGTATTATCTCCTTATATCCACACAAAACAACATCACTGTCAGAGGTTTTAGTCGCATGCAGGTGTGGCGGTTCATCAGATTAGGTCGAATGGAGAAGTGTGGGTTATAGAGATGAGGCTTAAACGGTCGGGTTGGGAATGGGCGTTGTCATGGCGACGGCTCAGCGCGGGGTTTGTGACAAGTGACGAGAGATCCACAGGAACGCTTTAAGCCACGCCGAGTTAAAAGAGAAATTACCACAACCCGTTAATGACATCACACGGGTGCCAAATCGCAGCGGTCGCTCAGAATACTGCGATCCGACGCCCTGATGTGCAATGTTAAAGCCCAGATACTACTTTTGCTAAAGACTAAAGTTAATTTTTCTACAAGCTAAAGTCGTGACACTGCAAATCACCACAATTTCCCGCAACGCTCCTCACGTGCAACAGGACAAGGACAATAAAGAGACATTAAAGACAAACTACAAAGGTATAGCCTGACCAGACCTGCTCATTAAATATTCATATTAATTTAAAGTGCCTATGACAGGTTGGACTCTTCATCGAACTAAAATGAAGTTGAGTTAAACATAGTTTAAATTTTGCAAAAAATTACAGACATTTTATCCAAGAATAGCTAATTTTTTAGGTTTATAGTTTTACTTCCTGGTTGTAATCGATTACGTCACACTAGGAAATTACCCAGCAACAGCTGGGCCAAAAAGATTTCTTTTTTCATTTGACAGACATAGGAGACATCTTTATTCTGTTGAAATAATGTTATGAGGGTCCTGGTGTGATGTCACTTCTACTACTTGAATTTGTATTTGATGTAGGTTTTTGCCCATTCAATGATTTATTTACAGGCGACTGACTTGTTTAATGCCTGGATGAATATCATACACTCCAGGCAGTAGATTAAAAGTCTTTCTTGTCATGTTGTTTATTATGTGGAAGGATCTATTCTATGTAAACCTCAAATGCATTTTGATTTCAACATCTAAACGACCAGTAAATGGAACAAAAAATATATATGTCATTCCAGACAATAATTTTGTCTGGAATGATGCTGTATATCAGTATCAATATTGTGAGTTGCTGCATCAATTTATCACCATGAGTATTTTTCTGGCATAATAATTTACTAAATAATAATTTCACAGCACTACAAATTTGTTGCTTGTTCTGAGAAAGGAAACCTTCTCATGCCAATACATTTGCATACGATGGCTGTATTTCCTATTAAGTTTGTGAAGGTAGTGCTTTAATAGTAAAAATGATAACAATAATAATAATAATAATAATAATAATAATAATAATAATTTAACAAATTAACATTGTTGTTAAATGTATTTTATTTTTATTTTTTTAAGTGATATTATACAGCACAATATAAATACAATACATTGATTAATTGTGATATTATCTGAGCCATTTGTCATGTATTGAATCAAATCGTGATGGACCTTGTGATTCCCAGCCCCACCATCCATTAGTTTGGTAAAGTGAGATAATCCTAGTGTAAAATAGTGACGTATATATTGGTGAATATGTCCGACTGGCCAGGCTAAGTAGAATATTTTCCGTCACAAAGAGACCGCCAGCTTGTAAACAAAGCAAGCAAAGCGCTGCAGGTAGATGGTTGTCTCTTTGCTGTGGAAAAAAGTAACGAGAAGAACCCACATAGACCTCGAACTAAATCTACAACAGACATGACGGACGTTAGACAGATCAGACAGAGACGTTTTTTTTACACAAACCCTCACACCACGCCTACAAACCTAAGTAGCTATTATGCGCTACGTCTTCAAATGGAGTGGGTCGACTCGAGGGCTCCAGAGTTTTGTACAGCAGCGCGTCTTCAATCGGGCTAGCCATGAACAAGAGCCCTGAACACGGGACGTCCCAGAGGAAAGGACAGAGGAAAGGAGGGCGACAGGTGGAGGGGTGATGGGGTGATGAAATGGTGAGGGCAAATAAAAGAAAAGAGAAACAGAAAAGGGGGAGAGTGCAGGTGAGACGAGCAGCGGTGATTTGTTTGGTTTTTTTGTTTTTTGTGGTGGCATTTTGCTTGCCGTGGCGCAGTCCTGGTGGATTTCGGTTCCTGTGTGAAAATGGGGAGGTGGTTTCAGGCTCAGACGAGTCCCTTTTGTCAGGTTTGTGGGAATTTTCTGGTTATGTGTGGAGATACTTTCAAGAGAGCATTATAGAACTCGGTTGATACGAATTCCTCATTAATTTCCCTGGCTAAACTTGATTAAGGTGTATTTTATAACTGGCAGATAACTCAACAAAATGTACAATATTGCAGCTGTTGTTCTGGAGTTATGCAAAATTTGAATATTGAGTATATCGTCTGTAATTAAAACGATCAAAAGTCTCCCAAACAAAAGTTTAAAGTTATGTTTCTGCACTTTTGCGCTTAACTTTAGGGTTCATTCACGTTGTGTGCGAAGTTTGAACCTCAAAGACATTTACAGCCACATTTCAGCACATTCCTGATGCTTTGTGGAAATACGTCAAAATAATGCAAACAAATAGAGATATTCTTTTTTGTCGATATTGCCCACCCTTAGTGCCCACATGTCTTTTGCCAGTCCACTAAATTATTCAACTAGACTAGGTTTTAGAAATAATTAATTGCTAATAAAATAACTTAAAAATAGGCTTGACAGTTCCAACATCACCTGCAGCATTGGCTTTTTAATGTTCACAAAAAATGAAAAAGATTAATTAAATATACTGGAAAAATGCACAATCTTAAATAAGACAATTGATCAAATTAAGTCATATTTATCTTGATTTTAGTATATTTTGACTGTCTTAAAATAAGAACATTGCCAATAGAACAAGTAGGGTTTGTTATTATTACTAAGTGTAATTACATTTTTTTCTCATTTCAAGTGAGAAAATGCTTGTCTTTTTCTGATTCTAAGTAAAACCAAATAATTTATGCTTGTTCCATTGGCAATCTTACTTTAGGGTAGTCAAAATATACTCAAAACAGGATAAATAGTAATTATTTCAAGCACTTTTCAAATTATGATCTTCTTTTAATTGGTCATTTTTCCAATGTAAATAATTTTGATTCAATGATCATTAGACTGACAAAATGGATGGTAAATTGCAGATGTACCAATTATAGAAACAAATACGTTTTCCAAATTAGCAAATACCTTTTTTTCCTTCGAAATTGGGCTTTCATGTCAGGAAGAATCACTGGAAGCGACGGAGCGAATGGGAATCTTAATAAACGAAGCTAAACAATAGACTAAAACCTGGAATTTAAGCTTGTTAATAAATGTTCAATGTAACATATTAAGGATTGTTTTTGCAAGCTTTGTGCCATCACTGTCATGTGTAATAAAATGTGTAAAATGACAGCACAGAGATTCGTTGTTCATTTAAACTGGTAGATTCAATTTGCTCAAGTTGTAAGTTTGTTTTGTTTCTTTGAGAAAGGGTAGCCTAAATTAAGTGCTTTCAAAATAGATGCTAAAAAGATGATGTAGAGTAGACCAAACACAGGGTTTCATTTTAAAAGCTATTAATTGATTAAAAGTCTTTGCAAATAGAGTTAACCAAGTTCAATTAAACTGCTTAAAAATGATACTTTGAATAAACTTGTGCCATTATTATTTTGAGTTAGACACTTTTGACTTGTCTGACAGGTAAAATGTAAGCCTACTTGATCTTCAAATGGTTTATAGGAACACAAATTATTCTCAATCTCTCTACTTAACGATGAGATTATTGAGCTCTATGACACTAACGTCACTCTTCCTCAGTTCAACTTTGGACTGTGGACAGAATCATAACTTTTAGAGACTTCAGTGTCCTCCGTCCACGGCAACATGAGAAAGGATTTCAAAAGTGGGTGGAGCCATAGTCGGAGCTTTGTGACTCAGACTGAGGGTTATCCAGGCATAATCCACATACCAAAACACAGATTCCCAAACGGGACGGCGACATCGCGTCCCTGTTTACAGATATTTCACTTTTCTAAGCACTAGTTTACTCAATCTCAATATCAGACACTTTTAATTCACTCTTAATTCTTATTTCAGCTTTATTTTATGGTTGTTTTCTCCTCAAAACAATAAATTTGTTCATTAGGGTGCATTTGTTTGGTCCTGGTGTGGACCGTTTAAATCCTGGTTTAACACTGGATTGTTCATGTTTGTTCCAGGTCAGTCTTACGTTTGTCCTGGTCTTAACCCTGCTTTTTCATGTTTAGTTCCAGGTTCAGTCTTAGTTTAGTCCTGGTTTAACCCTGGCTTTGTTCATGTTTAGTTCCAGGTTCAGTCTTAGTTTAGTCCTGGTTTAACCCTGGCTTTGTTTCATGTTTAGTTCCAGGTTCAGTCTTAGTTTAGTCCTGGTTTAACCCTCTTTGTTAGTTTAGTCCTAGTTTAGTCCTGGTTTAACCCTGGCTTTGTTCATGTTTAGTTCCAGGTTCAGTCTTAGTTTAGTCCTGGTTTAACCCTGGCTTTGTTCATGTTTAGTTCCAGATTTTACCATTTCTACTTTGAATTTTCTATGTTTTTGGTGTTTTTTTTGTCCTTCACCACAAAACAGTTTAACAGTGTAAATCCCACATTGGCCCGGGGCAGAGGGTCTCGCCTGAGCCTGGTGGTCCCTCTCCATGCGTTGAAAAAGGGGCAGGAAGAGGGAGGAAATACCCAGGTAACTGTGGTAGGGCACAGGGATCAGCTGTGCGTTCAGCTGTTTCTGATCGGCGACCTCGTACGGACCGTCGTCATAGAAACCCAGGTCCAAAAGGGTATGGTTCAGGAGCTGGACTCGCATCTCGCCTGTGGGAGCAAAGGTGAGGGCGCGGCAAAGACAAGGGACAACACACAACCGTGACTGTGGTTTAGGAGAGAGCAGAGAGTTACACAACATGGACACAACACAGCTCTACAGAAACAAACTGTGCAAACTGTAGACTTCACTGCACCACCACCATTTTTTTATTGAACTGAACAGTAGAAAGCCCTTTTCATATGGTTTGAGGGGCTATTTTTATGGTGGCATGCTGCTTGAAGGTTTTGAGTTCAAGTCCCAATTTTGAACAAACAAAAATATACGCGTTTCATGAGAAAAAAAAACAATCCTGACAACATCTAACACTTTAGTAGGCCTCAAAATATGTGCAAACTGCTGTAAATGCTTTTAAATTGTTGTTTTTTTCCTGAATAATTTGAAATGTTGACATAAGATGAACTAGGTCTGCAACCTGCTTGTCTTCCTATTGCTTTGCCTGGAATGTTCCATGGTATGGCATTAAACGTGTCTATCTCGATGGAGACAAACAGCTAACACCACCAACAGTGGACAAATGTACAATCTTAAATAAGACACCAAGTTAAAAAGTGATTGATTTAAGTAGTATTTATCTTGATTTAAGTATGTTTTGACTTTCTTAAAATATTTCCACCAAATATATTTTCCAATAGAACATTGGCCAAGTTTTGTTATTGTTTCAAGTTTAATTTCAAGTTAGAAGTCTTTTTCTTATTTTGAGTAATATATTTTTGCTTGTTCCACTGGCAAAACAAGATAAAGATTCCTTATTACAATTAACTTATTATCTTATTTTAGATGGTATAGTTTTGTTAATATTTATTTTTCAACAATTAAAACACCCATTATTAATTAAAGGGCATGGGTAAGATTAATGCCATACTGTGGAACTTTACAAGAAAGGCAATAACTTCCCCTTGGAGACATGCAGGTGCTGGACTCGAAATACATTACACAATTACATAGAGCACCTTTAATTAATTGAAAATGTTCATACAAATGCTTGAAAAATGCTAGAATAAAAATATAAACAATATGTAACAAAGATTATTATTAACATCTTATTTTAAATGAATGTCATTTATATTTTTTACCAATAACTTAAATGCAGGTATGCTCTGAGAAAGTTTTCCGAAAATATCATCTCTTTTCCAAAATAAATCTACAAAATCAATTACACAGTACAGAATATAATAGTGGATACAGCGCAGTATGGATTGTATTGAACCACATAGTCATTCGTCCTTCTCTTCACCAGCTCAGGCTCAGAGCGTTCTCTAATCAATAACATCATTTTTGCTTCTAATTACGAGATTGGTTTATAATAAATCAATTTGTCTTTTCTTTTTCATAGCTACAGAAAGCAAAACTCAAATCGCCATGCTTCTCGTTGTTTATCCAAAAGAGGTTTTCCCGGTTGTGTTTTACAATTTATCATCAGCTATAATTTATTCCCATGAAGTAGTATTGATTTGAACTTTACTAATGCAATATCAATTTATGTTTTATTTTCAGTATTTCATAATTCCATATATGCCATATAGAGTACTTACTACATATTATTGATTACACAGACTTAGCTATAATACTAAAACATTTGGCTACAAAAAACATCATTTTATATTACTACTCTTCCTCTTTACCTTTCCAGAGGTCGGTCCGTGATGAGCAGTTGTTTGGGTAAGGCCAGTGGTGGAAAGTACTTTTCATATGGTTTTAGGGGATATTTTCATGGTGACATTCTGAAGGTTTTGGGCTCAAGTCCCAAATTTGAACAAACAAAAGTCATACCTTTCACAAGAAAAAAATTGAAACTGCTTTAATAGGTCTTAAAACCTGTGTGAAATATTTTTTTTGGCACATCTCAAAGCTAGCTATTTTCAAAGTAGGTTTTTAAATATACCTAACAGTTCATACTTGTCACAAACCCTTTGGCACATTGTTAATATCCACAAGCATTCATTTTCAGACGTGGGCTCAGCTTCAGAACAACTTTTTCAGGCGTAGAAGTGAAACCGTCCCAAGCACAGCCAATCAGAGCACTACTTTCCGCTCTTATTTATGGATTGACAAGACATAAAATACTTTATTATTAGCTGCAAACAGCTCACAGTGGTCTCATTTTTATCCCAAAGTGCTGCTTTTACAATATACTCTTTGTAGGAAAACAAAAAGAAAATACTAATTTACAAAAAAGTTGGGTACACCATCTTTGAGAAAATTGAGTCCTTCTTCCACCACTGGACTATTTTCATTTTCTATTTCTATGGAAGTTAAACTGTCAATCTCTAATCTCTCAAAATTGCCACTGGTCATTGACAGGCCTTGTTCTCTGTCTCAAAAATGAATTATTTCAAAGGCTGAACAACCCCACAAAGTGAATAAAACATTGTAAAAACCATAATTGACGTGTTTTATAGTGTACCTCATTACCTTTCCAGTTGTAAGTCCCGGGCGCCCCGAACAGTATGAAGTTGTTGTCGGGGGTGAAGCTGACGGACATGCCCTGCTGACAGAAGCCAAACTGCTCGTGCCCCTGCGGCCGCCCCTCACAGAACTTCCACTCGCCTCCGTCCAGGTCATCACGCTCTGTCAGATCGTCGCTCAATACGTAGCAGCGCCCGATGGGGTCCCGCGTCTCCGAGGGCTGCCTGACGCGCTGCCGCAGCTCGTACAAGTGAGCACAGGTCTGCCGAGGGAAGAGGCGAGTATTACAAGGTTTCTTCACAACTTCTAGTGTGACATTTTGAGATATTTTTAAGACCTCGGCCAGCAAAATTTAGGATCACGCGCACTTAAAAAAACCCATAAATTTTTATGAAAATGTATATATTTTATAGGCCTATACTTACTATCTTCACAATATGTATTGATTGTGTGTACCTTAAAGGGAATCGCTTTTAGAACAATGATAAGCACTCAACAAAATGGAATGGAATAAATTAAAATATAGGATTTTTTTTATGGGTTCAACAGGCGAAAGGGGGCACAACAGGCGAGAGGGGGGCACGACAAGCAAGAGGCAATATATAATGTTGTGGAGGTTCTGAACTTACAACGACTTTCCCTCCGATGCCTTGACTTTTGACTGTAACTCCCAGCCATTGGTTGTCTTTGCTTTCTTTGTCCAGACTCACTAGAGACGGAAAACATACATCATCAGCTGCTACAGTTTATGAACAGATAAACACTTGCAGAAGGTTGATCAATGAAGTGCACAATAAGCAGCCATAAACACATCTCCAGACAGATCTCAGCAACCAATCAGAGCCCATTACTGTTAATAGAGTCTAGAAGAAAATATGACTTTAAAACAAGAATCAAGTCATCCAATTGTACCATCTCCATCGATGTCCACTCGTTCACAGTCGTACTCTTCTGGTGAGACAGGGCATTTGAACAAAGCTCCAGGTCTGCTCCCCAATAGCGCCCCCTGTCCTGAAGCCTGCGGCGCACCCACGAGGATCCTGTAAGAAAAAGAGGGAGATTTAGTACAGGTTTGGATAAGAAATGGAATAAAAAAAATAATCCTCCACCTTGCTACGCCTGACTATGAATATATAGTTCAACATCTGGGTGATATATCACAGAGGTATATCAAAAATTCAATAATATGCTCAATTAAAATATCACACAGTGTCTATAATAAATAAATAAATACAGGCTTTAAAATAATAATAATCATAATCATAATCATAATAATAAGCAGTTTAAGATTAAAAATATAATAACTGTAATGTGCAATAATGAGAATAATGTGATATTTCTGTTCTGGTTAATTTTACAGTCCATTCATGTTTTAAGTGATACTTCAATCGTAAATCTCGCACGCTGTCTTACTTGCAAGGTGAATTTTTATTTACAGGTGAAGAGGCAACGTTTCGATAACTAGGCCTTCGTCAGGCAAATGGCCACGGCTATTAGCAACATCACACAATCAGATAGTGTACATATTTTGTAATACATTATTATGTCAAACAAATACACTCCCCTAAAGTTAAAGTGGCTGTACCCATTTTTTGTTCATGTAGAGTATTTATCCCCAGAACTGATACATTGTAAAAGCTGCTCTTGGGGTCAAAATGAGACCACTGCGTGCTGTCTGCATCGAAATATAAAGTTTATCATCTGTGGACGAGGACGTGTGCTGGTAACAAGCTGGCTACTGTAAGCTTTACTTCACTTTGACCTCCAAAAGTTATAAAAAGCGCTTTTCTGTCATTTGTATTATTTACATGATTATGTTGATTGTACTGATTTTTACTCAATACAGTATTCCCTTCTATTGTATTGTATTGTATCTCTGCAGCCTAGCACTACATGCTACTACAAATTTCGCTCTGGGAGAGAATAAAACTTAACTTAATAAACTTATTGTGGTGAATAATCACGATGCTAGGAATGCGGGAAAGTGAGGAATAAGTCTGTACCGCTGCAAACCATTTAAAATGAATAAGTTCATGTTTTTAAAACCGTGTGGACTTAAAATAAATCCAGTGTGTTCCCATCAAATCTGTGTCATCTATTTTGGAGCCTCACTCTACTTTGGCTTCACTCCTTGTTCTGTTGCTATAATATTGTGCTTAGTGTCTAAGAGAAGTGTAGACGGTATTTTGGGTTTGAGAGTCACTGGCCTCTGCCTTATTAGGATACTCCAATTCCGACTTGCTATTTAAAAGCTCCCCGCATTCCTCTCAACACTGTCAGTCAGGCATGTAGATTGACTAATGAAGACAATAGATAGACCCAAGTTACAATGAAGCTAAATTTATAATGGAATAGGTGAGACTAGTGCAAAGTTGTGTCAAAAGGTCTTGTGTTGCACCATTCTCCCCATACCATGTTATTGGTCTCACGCTTAAATTAGCCATGTCTGCGGCTGGGAAGTATTTTGCCTATAAATACAATGCCTGATAGTGCCAACAGAGAAAGGCAAGCAACAAGTTGACTTTATGTAGGGCATAAAGAAAGAGTACGGTTAAAATGGACCAGAATAGAAACGTTTCGCCTGGCTCTTTAGCGTGTCTTTGTTTCTCTGTGTTTCCATGCAAAGGTCAAGGCAATTCTAAGTTTGTGGCGCTGTGACGCAGTTAAAGCTAGACTGGACCCAAAAAACAAATTCTTTTTTTTTTTTGGTCAGGTTTTTTTGTCAGGTTTTTCTGCATTTCTTTCACTTCTCTGCATCTCTTTATGTAATGCATTGGGTTTGCATAATTTTAAATGCATTGTGCACTGGAAATATATGTTTGATATGCGAGTGCCGTGAGTCAGCAAACGAGGAACAGCTGATGCTCATCATATAAACTTATCATTGGCAAGGCTAGGCAGGCATCAGGCTATCCTTCAAATAGTTTAAGACATAAAAGAGAAGAGAGCAAAGAAAAATCATTTCAGTCATATGCACAGCCAAACAACAGTTTTTAGCTTAGATTTGAACAATGTTTATCACAAGATTAAGTCAGCATTTGGTGATAAATTATTATTTTCTGTTTATATTTGCTTTTTGTAGACTGGTTTTATCCTGACCTTACATTCTCTCTTGTGCAATCCTCTAGCTCAAAAGCATTTTGGTAGAGAAAAGCAGTAGTACATCATTCTTAAAGCATATCACACTGGAACAGCTGCCAAAAACCAAATTCCTGTTTATAAACAAAACTTGTCCCTCCCTATTAAGAATATATTTTGAATCCTTATTCAACTCAATTCACTCAAACTCAGACTGAACACAGACACACACAGCACACAAAATAGTTCCAAACAAGAAAAAAGTGTGTGGTACAGAAGCAAAGTTTGGACATGAATCATTTAACCAATTTATAAACCTCAACCAAAAAAAAAAAGAAAGAATACTTTTAATGCCATTTAAACACAAAAAAATAAATTAAAAAAAATCATTCAATTTAATCGTCCGAAGTTTGACCTCATCTCCAAAAAACAACAACAACTTGATTGGCTGTAATCTTCTCCATTAAAAGCGAATTGATAACTTTACAGTATGATATGATTGGATCTCGATTTCATTCAAATTTCATTCAATGCTCAGCCATATTAAGAGCATAAAAACTTGATTTATAATTTATAAAAAAAAAACTTCATTTATAATGGAAAAGATACAGAATTAGGTAGAGTTGTAGTACTAAAGACAATTAATCGACTCAAGGAGTGTAGTGCTGGCCAACGCTCTCAAAATTCTCATCTCGCACAAAAACTATTGTGCAGAGATGTCCTAGTACAACATCTACATAAGGGAAAAGGCAGATTAAACCGTCCCGTCACTCCCGTCACTCCAGCTAACTCCATAAATTCTCCTTTCTGCCGTGGTCCGTACAAATCCTTATAATCTTAATAAAACAATTATTCAACTAATATAAACTCTGGTCTGAGACGCCAATGACTAAAGGACTACGGCCCCAGAAGAACCTGTTATGTAAGAGTAGCAGCCAAGACCATTATCACTCGTCACATAAACACATTTCTATCTTTACCATTACCACCCAGAGAGAAGACACTTCCTCTGTCACCTCTCTCCTGTCAAATTCACTTCAGGGGTAGTTAGCAATGCCTGCCTCTGGACAGCTCCAATTCCCCCGCTCTTCACCCCAAAGAGCAAACCCACCCAAACATGACATAAATGGAGTCTATATTCAGTCTATATGGGGTTTTCACACCACTGGAGGTCCACGAGACAAGCTGGGAGGGAGAAGAGCCTGAACAAAGCGAGATAATGATAAAGTCTGCATTCTTTTAAGATCCGCGGTGCGTTCAAGTGCGACGTGACGCATTCAGAGGCAGTCATTTTCCTCACACGTTGCAGTAGCACAGACAGGTGTCATGGTTTGACTGTGGGGGGTCTGAGTGGAAGATAATTTTAGATCTCAAATAGATGTCGGGCTTAAGCTAGATTTAATGTTGTTAAATAATCATAATAATTCTAAAAGGGCTAGTTTTCTCAAATGTAGAATTATTTTACCCAAGAACTTTGTTTCACAATTCTAACATTTAAAACATTTTCACAGTTCAAGAATTTCAACATTAGCATGAGGGTCGATACAGAATACTGAAACTTAAATTAAAAAAGAATAAATAAAAAATATCTTGTTTTTTAAATACATTGTTTATATTTTAGTTCATCTGCACATTAACTGCATTTTCAGATCAGTTCAAGCTGGAATTGAGCAGAAATACTTTATGCCAAGGTAAACTCACCATAGTATTACTTGGTATCGTATCATTAGTCCACCATTAGTCCTATGTTAATGGAGTTACTGAAGCACTTCTGAACTGGTGTGATGGAACTGGCCAAGACATAACACAACATTTTGACAGTAATCACATATTTGCCAGATTCTTCTAAAATACTTCCCATATTCCTAGAAATCAATAGGAAAATGGGAACAATTTAAATCCTGTATTAATGTGAATCTTTTTGTGCCTTACTAATTGTAGTGCTTTAGTAGTACACATATAGATATATGATAAATACAGATACTGTCTTTGCCAAAACATGGTATCTCTCTCACACAGAACTGTCACACCTCACAAACAGGTGCGGATATCTGTGGCACATTGTCATCAGTGACTCATGGTCCCATTTGTCGGTTATGCTTGAGTTATGATCTCACAGTGTTTCCCGTTGAGACAGATTCCTCACGTTTCATCGGCCCACACGGGACAGACCGGGACAGAGCAAGACAGAGGGGTGCAGCTGCGCCCCTGTCCCACCGCAGATAACAGAGTGTGAGGAGAGGTGTCAGTGAAATGGGGGTTATTGTCGATCACAGGGGGACGATTCTATCAGAGCTATCAGAGGAAAAGTGAGTGTTTTACAGGGATTTACAGGACATGCAGGCATTACAGATTAGATAAAGCGCATGCAGGCACTGACAAATGAGATTAAGATGGAGACAAGATAGTGTTGTTGTCTTGAGATGGTTTCCAAACACCAGGTATAATAAGAAAGGGCGACCTTCTTCTTAAAATGGCCATCTAGAATTACTTCATCAAATAAAATAGTTAAAAACATTCTATTTCAGTTTAACATTGCATTATTTCTTCACTCCACAGCTGCCCTGGGACAGAAGTAAGGCAGTCAATCGGTGCCTTGGTTCCTCAGCAACAACAAAAAAAAAAAAAGGTGAACAAAAGAGGAGACCAACCACATCCTTGTCTTGCCAACCTGGAAATATCAGTAAATGGGGGAGAACACATTCAAAAGTTTTCCTCTAGACCTCATTTGGACAAAGCAATCAACAAAAATGCACAAAAGCTCTCTGGGCGTCAAGGGGTATCGCAACTACAGGGTTCATGTTGGTTACAACCAAAAAAGATGTCATGGTTTTCTCATGTTATCGGCTGATGAGCTGAATTGATCTTTTTGAATAATTTGTGGCAAAACAGTCTCTAATCTTAATGTCAGTAATATTTTACGATCCACATTTATCAAATTTATAGGTCTACAGTTGGCTGATTGGTTTAAGTCCTTGTCATCTTTCGGTACGAGTGAAATTATATCCCTGATTGAAACTGTCAAGGAACGTCCCATATTCAACAACTTCTTGCAACTTCAGTTCTTGTAGAATTCAGCTGGAAAGCCGATTACACCAGGCAACTTTCCAGATTTCATTACACTAACAGCCTTTCTCACTCAATCAAAGCACAATCAGCGATATAAGTTTGAGTCCCGGTTCGTCATTGTCCATAAACCGAGGCCAAAATAGATCTTCTTAGTTTAAAAAATCAGTTTAGAAAAGAATATCTATTGTTCAATGTTAATGTTGCAGGAAATATGCAACTACACACACTGACTACACTGACTTTACTGGTTATTATTGTAATGCATTCACACTGCATGCTGTCATATTAGCTGTGCACTGACATTGCTGTTGATTTTTTTATCTCACAGTTTGGTCACACCTCCCCCACCTGAGTCCCGTGTGCCCACAATGCAACACTCCTCCCCCACCATCACTCGTCACAGTTCGTTTCAGAAGATGGACATTGACAGTGAGACACAATACAATGAGGTACACTCCGGATAATATGGCTCATTTTTAGAGGGAGGAATGAAATATTTTACGTGAAATTGTCACCAAAACAATAATGACTTTTTTGTGTAAATTGTGGTTAAGAAGCGTTCTCACACAAATCGTTCATAGGGGAACAACAGAGCAGCAGTCATTGCTAATTATAAATGTGTTCACAGATTTCCATTTATTTGTTTAAAATTAAATATGTTAGCACCAACAGCATGCAGAGCAGTAGTTTACATCTACGTAGGCCTACTATTAACTTTCTTGTTATAACCTTTTCAGTTCAAGAGTGAATAACATTTTCATATAAACGTCAAATGTATGCCCTTAAAGGTATCTACAGACAATGCCTACTGTTTGGGAATTTCATTATTTTGCTTATCAAGTATTAAAATATTTGTAGACTATTTAAATACTACTGCACTGGATTATATCATTCTTAATGATTGTAATAACTTTGGCCCTTTCAAAAGTCGGTAAATGAAAATGAAATTGGGCCACACAATCTGCATGACCCTCTAACCCACTGCCCTGACAAACTATAGAGCATTCACTGCAGTTGTGAATGAACAAACCGTATTGTTATAATGCAATGACATCGACCAGGCTCTAATAAGATGAATGAAAACACAGCCACAATGGCCATGTCTGGGGCCCCTTAATGGATGTGGGACCATGGGAAGCCGCTCTTGATCTACAATCTTGAACTCAACTCTGAAGTTTAAGCTCTAGCCTTTTTAAACGGGATTAAACAGGAACTAAACCATGTTCAAAAGAGAATAAAAGATTGCACCAGCTCTTAAGCAGGACTACAGCCAAATAATGATAAAATAAGAATCATTGGTCAGAAGTAGAAATGAAACAGTGTCTAAAATAAAACTAAACCAGGATTATTAGGGCTAAAGCTGGTTTTATACATGTCTAATCAGCTAGATCTATTAGGTTAAGACATTTAGTATTCCAAACTAAACCAGATTTAAGAATGTAAATAAAATGATCCGACATGCGTTCACCCAATATATTTCCAATTCTAACTGCTTACTACTTACATAAACAGGTTGGTGTATTGTGGTTCAACAGGTGGCTAGTGGCCAACATTTGTCCGCTGAAGTCCAAAGGAAGGGGACCGGCGGCTGCACAGGATCAGCGTGGGGCCTGGCTCAGTCTTTTGTTGTTATCCTAAGGCCAGTCTATGACCTTTGACCTCTGCACACATGTTATATCCACACACAGGAGCGAGTGGAAGAATGTGCCGTATAAAACTCACACAGTGCAGTTAAAGAGAGAGGACCAGGGATCACCTTATTGTTTGGAAAGATTACACTGCAGGTTTGTCTTATTTACATTTGTGCATTTTTAAAAATAGTTGTTATATATATTATCCAATCAATGTTGTAATTATAGGCTAAAAACTATTTTGTTTAGATGTGCAGGCTGAAAGGATTTTATTTGCACTCTTCTGTTTTAAACGTAATCTGTTTTGTGATATTAATGCTTTTTCCTGTTGTGTGAAGCACTTTGAATTGCCTTGTGTATGAATTGTGCTCTACAAATACATTTGGCATGCATAATTTTGCATATCCATTTTTTTTTCATTTTTCTATACATATTCCATTTCTTGTGAGTGACAGACTATTGGACAACTGCTTTTGTTTACACTAAAGTCATCTATATGATATTTTCCGCTATTCAACCCAACTAACAACTACAGATAAGAGGTACAACGTAGTTCCAGATTATTCAGTTGTAATAAAGCATTAAGATTCAAATATAAAACTTAACCAGTGGGCCGAAGAATATTTGTCAAAAATGTGCATTTGTCAATAGGAAAGAAATCAACTGGATTTACCAACATTTGGATTTCTCGGCTTGTTACGCTCTTGTGGTGCTAAGCACAATCAGCCTCAAATATTTGTCATGGCGTTCCTACTCGCGATGGCTTTCAGCACTGATAAACTCAGAAACTCACAACTCAGAAAGCTACATATATGAATCTGGCATTAGTCATTTTAGCCCAGATGCAGACAGAAGAAAGTCTGTCTATGTCCCTTCAAATGACCATCACTAATGCCAACCATCAATTTGCCTTGATTTTATAGTATTATTTATTATTTTTAATCGTTAGCTTTCATGTGCTAATCCCTTGGAAGGCCTTCTATACAACACTGCAATTATGTGTATCAACCATAGTTGCCTTCTAAGACACGAAAGACATTCACGTTTATGGCTAAGGGGAAAACAGCAGCTGAGCACAGTGAACAAGCAGTGACTCAACATGATTTAAAACCCACAGACATTGGATGATAATAGTCCCAAAAAATAGACAAAAACAGCTGCCAGCCTGTGCAAAAACCCCACTGGGAAAACTGTACGGATGTGATTCAACTTCCACTCCCGAAACAAGACATCAAAGTGGTGTCAATTCATCAGGAGACCACTGCCAAGAGACCAGCAATATGGCGGGCAATTGTAACCCTTTTCATGCATGTTTTAGTGGCCTGTAAGCCGACCACCTGCCCCACCAGATCAATAAAGACAGTTCCAGGCAAACAGACAGTGGAGCTAATCCATGGCCCGAAATGTCTCAACACCGATCCGCCTTTGTTCCTCCTTCATCTCGTCCCAATCATTAAACACTTATCCATGTATCTATCCATCAGGGAGCCTTTATTTTGACTGTCTCAAGTTTCTGCTCTATTTCAGAGGCTTTTACTTGACTTTTTCCAAATTTACGGTAAACAACATGACTGTATCCAATGGCAAGGTTATGGTAATGCAGTCCAGAGTGGTGTCTTCTTTCATGTCAGAGTCAAAAATATCATTTGCCTTCAATAAACTGCAGAATGATTTGCTTTTATGATGCTTGTCTTGACAGAACTGTCTTATTTATCCAGATGTGGGACAAACACTCACTACACACAGTATGCTGGTGCTTTATATAGCAACAATAACTGGATTTGGAAATGGATGCAAAAGCTTGAACAAAGATGCATTACACATTCAAATTGATTATTGAAGTTGCCCTAAACTAGCTGCAGTGGAGCAGGTTAAGCATTTGCCCACTAACCAGAGGTAAGTAAGCACTGTTGGTAAGAATACTTTGAAAATGTATTTAGTTACAGAATACTGAACACCTGCATTAAAATGTATTTTGTAACGTATCGGTCCATTCAGAGTGTATATTATACCTATACAAGCTTCAGTTCTTTTTAGATAAAATATGTTTGTGAATATAAAAAGAAGACAAAATGAACAATGTTGGAATATATTCTGAACACTTAAAATACTTTCAATTTAAGATGCATTATATTAGAGCGTAAAACAGGATTAAAACAGCTTTACTTTTTTGTTTCACCGTTTATTATCTGCATTTCTTGATCACTAATTTGAGAGGAAGGGAAAAAATTGCGCACGGTCTCACAACAAGAGCGGTGTTTTCTGTTTATCTCTCTAACGCCGCACAGTTTAAAGCCCAATTTTTATAATCAAAGTACTGCAATGTGTTTCGTTGGTTTTAGGAAAGTCATTCTGATACCAGCAAATTAAAGAGTAACTGAACCAGAATGTTACTCAAAACGATTCTGATACAACGCATTTCTGGTCCATGTATTTATTATTAATTGCCTCTAAACACTGCCAGTAAATGGGACTAAGAGGTGAATGAATTATGCACAAATGTGTAGTGGCAATCTGATTTACTTTACCATTAAACATTAGCAGACACATTATAAAGTACATTTTGTAACGTTACAAAGACATTGCCATTAACAGTAATCACTTGCTGCTCCACAATGATTCCAACACTTTGCTGAATTTCTGTACTGACTCTTCTCCCATATTTCTTGTTTCTTACAGTCCTCTCTCAGCATAAAGGATAGACCATCTTTTAAAGAAACGGTAATGACTAATATATGATGATTTATTAATTAGTGCAATCGGTCTGTCCTTGTAAATGAAACAGGACAGACAGACGAGCTTTATGGTCTCTGTGCCCCAGGGGTCAAATACAATGTCCATCTAAACCAACTGATTCAGACTGATTGCAACATAAATCAACCAATCTTTGACCCAATCAGGTTTATTGATGAAGAAACAAATTTGGACTTATTCAGAGTAAATCGCATTGAAACTGAGCGATACAGGCAATGAGTGCTGCTAGGTTAAGATGTCTAACTGGACTTAGAAATGTGTTTAAACTTGATTTAAGCCTGGTTTGAGCCCATGTTAGTCCTGGTTTAGAACTGGCCTAGTGCTGGTTCAGTTTCCGAAATATGTTTAAATAAGAGTATTGTTACTGGAAAAACAACCCATAAACAGGACAAAGATGGAGCATTTGAAATAGACCACATGGTAATATTAAAGAGAAGTGTATTATTTTGTGTTGAAAACTACAAAAACAGATAATGTTTTTATTATCATTGTGGTATCAATTATTAAGCCTATTCCTTGGTATCAGTTAAGTATCGGGACATCCCTTGTGAGAGAACAAAATGAACCAAAACTAAAAAACTCAATAGGTTCTGATGAGCAGATTCTACATTAAAATGTTAGTGTTTTACAAGATCAGCCAAAAAGTAGATTTTGGCAACACAAATTTGCCTTTTAAAATTGTCCTAAATCTAGTTGTCATGGTTTTAATTCCTAGAGTTATTATTGAGCTGCTCTGTGCCGGCGCATGGACACAAATCAGAACTGAATAAGCTATTGATTATCTCATGAATAAATCATCATTGAGGAGACGGATAAGTAGACTATCAATGCAAGAAGAAGAGAAGGTTGTCCATCTTCCCACTCGTTTTAGATGAAGTACGTTTGAGAAATTGATTTAGCTGTTTCTTTCTCTTATAGACATTTATTACATGCTTGGAATAAACAACCACTAGGCAAAGTAAGTTCATTTGTACAGCACAAAACCACCTCAAAGTTTTTATAAAAAACAGGAATAAATTAAGATTAAATCAGAGGTTTGAGATATATATATCAAATAAAAATAAATGTACAGTTGTTCTTTTGCTAAATTATATACAAAATTAAAATAGTGTAGAAAGTGTATTGTCTATAATAAATACTAATAAAAATGCAAAAAAATCTACAGTCCATTCTCTTTTTGTGGGCTCATGAAAACTTAACCAAGACTAAAGAGCAATTCAAGATGCTCATACTATTACAAAATGTGTCTACCAATTGGAATGAGATGTGAACATGTTTTGATTAAACTATCAAATTAAATGTGTTTACAGGCTGAATCAGTGTTCTTGATATTGGTAATTTTGGATATTTTCCTTAAGTTTATGATCCAAACACCAGTGACAAAAGACCGCCGTGTAGCAATATCCTTCCATCCGCAGTCAGTTGTATCGTATCTGTGGAGATGTCATCAGCTGATTGATTAAACTTCCACTATAGTGCGATGGTTTTCCACGTGCTTCACTCGCGCACATTTAATCAAAGACCAGCCTTGATTTATTCAGCGCAGCAGCTCCCGCAGCCCCTCCCCCAGCCCATCATACCATCTTCACCCACCATTGGATACGACTCTGCCAAGCACTAGCACAAATGACTGACTGTAAGTAAACCATAAAAGCAGATTTGTCAAAGTTGCTGTGGAAATCTAAAATAGTATACATATTTTCCTCACTAAACGATGAACAGATCTCGCGAACAACCAATATTATTATAACGATAGCTTTAACCACCTGTTTTCTGTCACCGTAGTAACAAATGTTGAAGTATGATATGTCCATGGCTTTCAGAATCATGAGCAATTAGGACCGTTGCCCTTGAGATTAGGGCTGCAGCTATCGATTATTTTTAGTAATCGAGTAATCTATCGATTCTTTTCTTCGATTAATCGAGTAATCGGTAAATTTTTTGGTACATTCAGAAAACCATTTAAACACATATTAAATAATTTTTTAGATAAACGTTATAGCTCATAGTAATAAACAAATACAAAATAAGGAATTTCTGCTTAAAATAACACATTTTATTCTTAATTTCATATAAATTTGTCCCAAAACAGCAACATTTCACTTCAGTCCAAACTGTTCTGTTTGTATATAAAGAATATATATAAAGGACTTAATTAACTTGTCATAGATTGTAAACAGTTACAGTAGCTCTGTCATATCCCTTAAAATAAGACATTTGTTAAACGCTATGTTGGGTGGGACCGGTGGTCCTGGTGTTTTGAGCATTTGGCCGTTTTGGCTCGTGTGCGTCTCGGTCTTTCTGTTTCACAACAGATTATTCTAACATAACCGGTCCTCCGCGCTGTTTCCATGTGCATTGGCTGTTTAAGAGTACGACTGTGACTGGGAAGCAGAGTTGTTGAGTGGGGGAGCGCGGGGGCGCGGGGGTCCGCGATGGCGTGTCGACGGCGCGGGGGCTGGGGTGGGCGGAGCTAGATGCGGTGTTTAGAGTTGCAGCTCGGGATTTTTATAATAGATCCATGGCTCTTTCACTCATCAAAACTCTTCCCATTCGCACTCGTGAGTTTAAAACGCGCCGCTCTTTTCCTGTTGCGCCTTCGTCAGAGCGGAACAAGCTCCGTGTGAAACAAAAGCGCCACAAGTCGTTCCGTGCGCTCCGCGCGCCACAGATTCACGTGTTTTTGATTAAATATGTAAATTAAACGAATCATCGAAGCAATATAATAATAATCGAAGCTTTTTTGTAATCGAATTATTCGATTTATTCGAGTAATCGTTGCAGCTCTACTTGAGATAAACAATTTCAAACTAATTATTATATATTTTGAAAGGGAAATAATCCTCACGATGTTGCAGAAAAGAATAATATTTAAACTTCTTACCCTGATACAAGAACTTTAAAGTTAGAGTCCATAATGAGTCACTTAATCGATTCTCTCTACAGCTCATATCTTATCGCACTGCTAAAATGAAAATAAAAAGTTCTCTACAAGTGCAAAGAATCAGTACACATACATATTGAGCCTCCAATAATAATAATAAGTTTAAATATAGTAATTGTGACAGCCCATTTAGAGTTGTGATATACACTTTTTTAAAATTATACTCAGTTAAAGCTAGTATATCTTTAAAACAATCTTAAGCTATGGACAATGCTGTGTTAGGCAGTAGTACAAATGGGAGAAAACCTGACTATAACTTATTTACAGTCTTTAAAATGCACATCATGATACCGGAAGGAAGTTCATAAAGATGTATCAGTTTTCCTCGAGCACAAGAAAATAGCTAACTTCAAGAAGACATGATGCAGGGCTTTCTTTGCCAAATGCGTTATCAGCTGCAGTGGACTGAGGTTGCCAGTTTGAGCCCTTTTCTGCCTCCAAGTTGCATGTTTTAGCCCTGACGCTGCACATTCCCACTACCTTCCTCCGACGAGCGTGTGCTTCAGAGTAATATCCCTGAAAGCTTTTGGTCACCAGCGCCACGTCCCACCGAGCTATTGTCCGACACAACTAAAGCTAAAGACGCATGGGGGAATCTCAAACAGGAGGAAAGGGGATGGAGCCAGCCTGGTTTGGACTAGTTTATAACCCTGGTTCAGCCTGGCCCTGTAGACTTTCTCATGTCCATGGGTTTCGTCTTGGTTTAGACCAGACTTGTCTTATCATGGAATAGATTAGATTAGATTAGCCTTTTGTTGCCCCTGTAGGGAAATTTGTCCTCTGCATTTGACCCATAGACTTGCTTTAGTTATTATTTGTGTAGTAAAGTAGATTTAGTTCTAAATAAACCGTGGTAAATCAGGAGGAAATACATGATATTTTTGATCAGTTCAGGGAATTTGTTTAAGTGTAAAGTCTGTTTGAACCTGATCAGACCATTCAAATTTATGGTTTATATCTTGTTTATTCCTGTTCTACTACAGTTTTATTACTAGTTTAGACCTTGTTTTGCAAATAAAAGAGACATACAGGGCGCATATTTTCCGACCAAGTATCAAGAAGTGAAAGCTTGTTAATGATTTCAAGGACAGTGGTTGCAAAAACATGTTTGATGTCACTTTATCGCCTGGAATTAATAAGTCCACTTACAAAACTCTCACATCGTGGACCTCGAGGGTAACTGCAATAAAAGCAGTCACGGACAAGCATCATGAATTGAATTAGAGAGAGAAAAAGAGAAGAGGCGACGGATCAGTCCAGAGGATTAAGCCAAGGTTCAAAAAGCGTTTTTCAGATCTCTATTCAAATGCTAATCAGACATTTTTCCTTGTGTTTTGAATCTTATTATAACTGTTATGGAGGGGCCTTTGTAAATCATGAATGTACTCAAAAATGTATGTTCAAAGCACAATTTAAAGCAGCAAAATGTCTAGTCTTCATGAGACCTTATCAAGTATGAAATTACATCTTTCGTAAATTTGTCAGAAATGCATTTGATTCTTGTTTTTATTACGCAGTTCATATTGCAGTCTTCTCCCAAATGCGTTTGAAAATTGGTCCTGCGAGCGGAATCTCCAATCAAAAATAAGCCATTTCAAACATAATTGATCATCATTATCTGATTTCTCAGATTATGGAAATGTCATGGAAACAGTTACTTCTGGTGTGAATTATCACATTTATTTCTGATTGTTCGCACCTCTGCAGGTTTTGATAACAGGGTAAACTAATGACAAAAATGTATTGTACTTTGTTTTCCAAATACAAAAGTTATTCTAAAAATGTAGTGATTAACAGACACTTGTCACCAAGTGTTTTCAATGATTCATTGATTTATCAGATTATTCTATGTGATTTTTACTGGCCATGTAAATGTACCCAATAATTTAGAAAATAGTGAAACTTTAAAATACTTTTTGTTCTGTTCAGATTTCCAGTACATTCTCTCTGCACCAACTATTGACCAAATTTATAACCTGAAAAACACTAAAATTGTCATAAATAAATTGCCCTCAGAAAACCCCTTTGAGAGTTGTCAATCCAGTGTCTGTGTTTCTTTTTGGAGGGCGTCCAAAACTCACCTCTTTCGCTCCACTGCTGTTTTTAAGACTGTGTTAATCAAGGCTTTAGTCCAGTGAGAGGATTTGTTCAGCTTCACAAAGTCTGGTTAAAGAGTCTGCCTCTGCCATGGAGATGACCCGGAATGGGACAAAATCATGTACAGTACTAGTTATGTTCAATACTGTGGTAAAATAGTGGATATGGATAGTGGCAATGCAAATATAATTCAAAACAGATTTGTCATGTTCTATAAAGTCCAAAAAGTTAAACATATTCAGTCATTTAACACGCTCTCAGAAATGTTAATTGTTAACATTAATACAAATAAATAAATAATGTGATTTAAGGTTGCTTTTTCCATTTAAACGCCACATGCTAATAAATTGTCATGTATAGATTTAGCTGACAAACCGGGTCATTAACATTTAAATACCACCATATTGATAATCAATTGCGTTCCTAAATAAGGCATACAACTCACACGTGACAAGTCAAATCCCAATCCAAACACAAACCACTGGTCCTTGGCCAACAGGTCTTCCTCAGGGATACATTTAATCTCTACCAGCTTCTTGTAACACATTGTGAGCCAGTTACAGCATAAATGTCACTAAAATATGCAGTTTGGACCGTTTTGTCCAGCTAAAATGTGTATGCTACCGTTTGAGGTAACAGAAGCCTCGTAATAACTATTGTGTCTTTGGGCAACACAATTGTCTGAATGTGTAAAATTGATTGTGGCAGTGACAGGGGTCAAAAATGCCCTTGGCACAAACTGGCAGACACTTTTTGACAAATCAGACTTTGGGCAGCTGTGAGTTAAAGAATAATGGGTATCTTGAAATCTGCAATATCAATTTAAACCATTAGGTCAACAGAGGAAAAGTGGGAAAGTCAATTTTCATTTCCAACTTTATTCTGCAATTTCAAGGCTTGTATACTTAAAATATTAATGTCAGCAATATACGCTGACGGACTTCATGGCAATAAGCGTATCAAAACAGAAATACGTATTGTGATACTTTTAAAGAAACCATATATAAGATTTGGATTTGAACTTTCATAAACTTCACTAATCTGTGTCCCCAGATACGAGCTAATCGTGTTCAAATCAAATAAAGCAATAGGTGTGTTTGCGTTCTGGATGATCGTCCAGAGTTGAAGTGTCCAACGAGAGCAATGAAAAAACGTGAAGATTTGTAGGGTTAAACCGGAAACGACGTTTGACGATCGGATCTGCACAGGTCTTTCTTATCCCGAACAAACCTATTATTTAAGCTGCAATTTGGTGTTCTGTTCTCGAGATGAATATCCAGTCAGAAAGCAGAATGAGCCTCATATGAATCACTGGGTTGCCAGTTCCTACACCAAAATCCAAACCAAAAACCTACCAAAAGCCCAACACCTGCAGCCAATCATTTATCAGGGCTATTGCTGCCTGTGAAATATTTGGACGTGTCTCTTCTGCAGGGTAAGGCTCTGGCAACACAGGTTCAGTTGTGATTACAGTATATTTTTTATACCAGTAGGAGCACATGCTACATGTGGTTCCTTTAAACAACATGAATGAATTATAAATCTCAAGTCACACACTAAACGTCTTGCTAAGTTATTCATAAACCAATAGTGTTGTGTGCATTGTGAACAAGAAATGTCAACGCATTTGTTAATCTACATAAAAACAATACATTTTGTAAACTTTGACACATTTTAAGGGATATCCATGTCTCGGGATATGTATCATATTGTGGATATCGTGAAGAACTTTAATAGAAATAAATATCTGCTAACCTACCTAAGTTTATTTCCAAAGAATAAGAAATCTTGGATTTCTTATGCCTTACCAAACAGATAAAAAATTCTGCAATTTCCAACAGTATAAGCCGCACACTATGAGTAAATACATCATAACATAGACACCAACATTGTTCATATGAAAAGGGGAACATTTTATCTAAACAAAATCACAACCGATGGAGGGAGGTTGGTGACACAATGCAGGTCTTTCAGGGCCTACATAGTAACAACCCTTCATAGAGAAACAATAAGACAGGATTTGTGACTTCTACATGAGAGGGCATCCGGGCAAAAAAAGAAACTCAGTCAAAATATTCAAAGAAACCAGAAATATCTCTAACAAAGAGCGCTATATGGGCTGTAAGTATGCCCGTTTTCCACTGACATCTATATGGGCTCCTTCACTGTACGGGCCCCAGGAGGACAGTCAGGCAGTCACTAATCAATGCAGCATGTAACGATGTATGCTGTGAATTTATGAGGGACAAAGGGTTAAATAAGAAAAATCATGTCACTTAGATCAGTTTTAGTCATGATTCAAAGTGAACCAAGCCAAACAACAAACATCTAAATAAAACATTGCAAATTGGACACTGGATTAGTAAGAAAGAAACAAATGCAGGAAAAATTTGAATTTGGGGGTCAGAGATTTGACTGGTTCTTGCTACTCTGAAGACTAAAACTATTCAGGAAAAGCCCAGTTTGGTTTTGATACGTGTCCAATTGAGTTTTGAGTTTGATTTTAGTTTTTATTAGTGTCTTTTATCTATTAGTGTCTATATATATACATATATATACACACACACATACATATATATGTTATATATATATATATATATGTTATATATATATATATAATAGGGCTGCAGCTATCGATTATTTTAGTAATCGAGGAATCTATCGATTCTTTTCTTCGATTAATCGAGTAATCGGTTAATTTTTTTGTACATTCAAGAAACCATTTAAACATATATTGAATCAATTTTTTAGAATAAACGTTATAGCTCATAGTAATAAACAAATACAAAATAAGGATTTTCTGCTTAAAATAACACATTTTATTCTTAATTCATATACATTTCTCCCCAAAACAGCAACATTTCACTTCAGTCCAAACTGTTCTGTTTGTATATAAAGAATATATAAAGGACTTAATTAACTTGTCATAGATGTAAACAGTTACACTTAAAATAAGACATTTGTTAAACGTTATGTTGGGTGGGACCGTGGTCCTGGCGTTTTGCGCATTTTGCGTTTTGGCTCGTGTGCCGGTCACTTTGGCCTCCGCGTCTCGGACTTTTCTGTTTCACAACAGATTATTCTAACATAGCTCGGTCCTCCGTGCTGTTTCCATGTGCATTGGCTGTTTAAAAGTACGACTGTGACTGGGAAGCAGAGTTGTTGAGTGGGGGAGCGCGGGGTCCGCGGTGGCGTGGCGAAGGTGCGGGGGCTGGGGTGGGCGGAGCTAGATGCGGTGTTGAGAGTTGCAGCTCGGGATTATATTAATAGATCCACGGCTCTTTCACTCATCCAAAACTCTTCCCAGTCGCACTTATGAGTTAAAACGCGCCGCTCTCTTCCTTGTCGCGCCTTCGTCAGAGCGGAACAAGCTCCGTTGAAACAAAAGCGCCACAAGTCGTTCCGTGCGCTCCGCGCGCCACAGATTCACGTGTTTTTGATTAAATATGTAAATTAAACGAATCATCGAAGCAATATAATAATAATCGAAGCTTTTTGTAATCGAATTATTCGATTTATTTATCGTTGCAGTATATATCAAATATTGGATAAGAATCTTCAGAACCAAAGCACAAAATAACAACATCAACACCATGATTTTTTAATAAAGAATACTGTAAGTCTACATTACAATTGTTATCAGAAAAAGCTATATTTTGAACACTGTCCTGGGGACATAGAAATCCTCCCATATATTATTTTTGCTAATGCTTCCTTTTGAAAACCTGGGGAATCTTATATTTCCTAATTGTATATTTCAATTTTCCACATTTTGATAGTTTCGCACTATTGTCTCCAAAGGGTCGTAAGAGGTGGTGGGATTAAGCGAAGGGGCTTCCTGTCTTCACCAGGCGCTGAACTATTAGCGGAAGCCCTCCTCACAGCAGTATAAATAACCCATTCTCGCATAACTCAGACTCAAATAGCCTGTCATGTCATCCACGCGTCTGGCTGCACCAGATCCCCCTTAATGACAACAGTGAGCGAAAGAATAAAAGAGGTGGAGAAGATTTTACTTTAGTTCAGTGAATGTCAAATTGTTGAAGCAAATACAAGCTTAGATAATATTTGGCTTCACAAGTATGTTAAACGGGTTGAAGACTGATACAGGTAAACGGAAATGGAAGGCTAAACTTTGTCGGAACAAGGATTGCGCTATTGATTTAAACCAGGTTTAAACTTCTTTCTATTATTATATGGTCTTGGTGTCAGATGGGTTTTCTTGTGCTTTGACCTTGTTGTCGTAGTAAAAAAAAAAGAAAAGGAGAGTGAAGACTCAGGAGGCTGGAAACATATGACAAGCAGGCAGCAGGAATAGACCAGTTGAAAGGATCAGTTGCTACTCTGTAGAAGTTTTTGGCTTTAAGGATAGCTGCTGTTGAACATGGCAAAATACAGGTCAATTTTGAAGTTTGTCAATGCAACATGATATGGGAAGTTCTTGGGGAAAAAATCCAGTATAGTCTTTATGGCAAATATATTGTTATTAAATACTATTACGTCCAGTTAATGAAAAATGCTATGATTAAGATTTGTACTTGTTCAGAAGATTCACTGGTTTGATTTTGCTTTCAGAAATTCAGCCTCGATTCATTACAAAGATCATATTCAACTCAAATAATTAGCCTTTTGTGTTATTTTCTGGACTGATCTCGGGGGAGAGCATGAGGATGACTAAGACTAGTACAGTCACTTTTCTGATATTATTTGGTGTTTTATGGCGGTGAGTAATCTCAAAGCTGATCAAAGTGGACCTATCGTTTTCCCCACTGAATGAGTCGTCACATACAGACAATGCAGGATCACGGTTAGCCACAGGTGATAGAAATCTACACCTCTCAATAGAAAGGGAGGATGTGTCATAAGATTCTAATTACAAGCGTTTCAGGCAAATGGGTGCAGATAGTAGTAGTGCTTTGGATCATTTTAGGAATATAACTCCTTGACAGACTTATTGTTTAGATTGTACAATAAAGTACTGATGACTTAGTCAGACAGGATATGAAGGCTGGGTAGGGCACAGACAACAAGATCATAGGCTTATACAGACACTGAAATCGAGGCGTAGAAAAGACAAAGAGATCAGAAACACGTCAAACATAAAGTATCCTCCTCGAGTAACTGAAATGTTGTAAACATGAATAAATGCTCAAGCCTTCAGTTGACATTGTGAACAAATTTGATAACATACCAAAAGTAATAATAATAATAATAATAATAATAATAATAATAATAATAATAATAATTATTATTATTATTATTATTATTATCATTATTATTATTATTATTATTATTATTATTATATAATTAAACAATTAAACACAATAAATTGAACAATTAAACACAATTAAACAATTATACACAATAAAAAAATATTGTGACAGAATAGGACTGGAAAATTAATCGAAAGAGCTACAGATTGAGATCGAGTCATGTGAAATGGTCCATTATTTTGGAAGGGTATTTGAATCGAAAGGTCTACAGTTGATCCTCTGTTAGTAAAAACATTTTGAGCAGAGGTCAGACTTCGGAGGAAGAAATTTAAAAATCATTTGTGGTAAATGGTACAGATTAAGTACGTATTGTTTATTTTTATGAAATCATTACTAAAAGCCATGTTTACTTAGTTTTTGGAAGACCAAATAAAATAAAATCAAAAATCAAAATCGATCAATATGACAAAAAAAAAAATCATGATTAGGCCCAGCCCTAACGTCGAAGCAGAGAAATGTGTGTATTACAACTTGACACATATCATTCTGACTTGTCAGTTTATAAGCCTTCACCAATGCAAAACATTATTAGTTATAAAAGCTGATTATTAAGAAAACATGTTGAAACTTATATAATAATTTAGTAATTTGGTGTTTATTTACCACATAAACCCTTTTGAAACAACACTACATTGATTTGGATTTGGGGTACAGACATGTGAACAATACAGCTTTCCCTCTAGGGCATTCCTAAACCTTGAACAAAAAGTCAATCCAAAAGCCAGGCCTGACCATGAACATGGAGAAGGGTCCATAGGTGCTGGACTGTGCTTCTGCCCGAGTGAATGAAGCAGGTAAGCACTGAGTAGGCTAAATAAAAAAGTCGTTTTTATTTACTGTATTAGTAAGGCCTAAAGAAAATGACAATACAGAATAATTCACTCTGCAATTCAATATATTCAACTACATGAACATAACTTTTCGAAAATCTTGCTAACAGAGTCAACCACTATATTTTACAGCCAAGGATAATAAATCAATGTAATCCCTAATTCGTCTAGGAATGATCCAGGTAGAAAAGGTTTTGTTGTAAACTGGTTACTGTTTTAGAAATAAAGACGTTTCCACTTCCATCCCAAAGTCATTTTTAATCTGATAAAAATGTTTTGAGCAGCATTTGTGAGGATTTATAACTGATAACCTACAACAAGGGCCAAGGATAATAGACAGCTGTACGAACAAACCTTGTATAGAACAAACCTTGTATAGAGTATTTAGATGAATGTATTATTATTTGCTGCAGTATAGTGATATCTTTCTGAAAGTAGCATCAATCACCAAATGCATTCCCAGCACTCGCTAACATCAGCACATCCGATTATTGACTGGGTTCTGGCAGGTGACGCTGATGTAGCATAAGCTTTTTCTCATAAAGAAAGTCCTCACTAGATCCTCTTTGATTCACTAAAAGGGTGTAGGAATTTGAAGGAGTAGTTCCAGGAATGCAGCGTCCAGGGGCATGTTTTAGAGGGTGACAGTCTGCGTCTCTAATACTGAGGTCATCCCGCCGGAGTGAGCAGGCGTCAGCGCGACGGTGGTGAGGGTAAACTGAGCAGCCGATGGTTAAATATGGAGCCAGTGATGGACACATTGTGAAAAAAAGGCAGTTTATTTACAATGTGTCCATCACTGGCTCCATATATCATGTTGTTTTGGACACATTATTTTTTATGTATTCAAATAAACTCTTATAAAATATTACAAGGGTTGGTACGCTGCACTCTCTCCTCCTGCAGAATTCATGTCACTATAACTGTAAAAGCAGTGACGCGCGGCAGCTTTATTATATACAAGAAGTCATTAAAGTATTGCGATACATGTTTCCAGTACAAAAAGAGCGTGTGACAATATATTGCGAAACAATGTACTGTCCTGGCTCTAATATTTACCATGTTATTCATGTTAAATAACTTTTTTATTTATGTTTCACATTTGTTTTTACTGTTCAATTAACCTTAGAATAATTTACTATAAAGTTTTGACGTCTTTCTTGACAGTTTTGTTGTCCAAGCATAGAAGCATAGACCATAGCCCACAATTCAAGAATTTACCTTTGAGCGCCCAATACCTGGTCTAGAACACTTGTAAACATAATGATTGGCTGCTGATAACTCTTTAGCTGTAGCCAGTGTTTATATTGAAATAGTTGGCTAGACACATTTACTCAAGACATCCTCATTGATAGAACATTCCTCTGACCATAGCCAATCATACTAACACAGGTACAGTGTGTTAAGTGTCTTGCTCAAGGAGTCCCAACACTACACAGACACAACATTTACTTAAGGGGGGCTCATCCAGAAAAAGGCAGACCAGGATGGAAAGACTTTGTTACTGCACAACATGCCAGAGACATTATGGGCATTAATTTATTGTAACAGCCTTCTTTGTACATCACACGTTAAGAATAAATTGACAATAAAAACAATTGTACAACTCTTAACGAATTAAAAGGTGCTTCAAAGTGTCTTTCTCGCTCGCTGCCATATTTTGATAAAGCACCCAGGATGTCTTTGCCTCGTCATTATAAGACCGTCATGAGATGCAGCTCCCTCGTTCACTCATAAATATTAATCTCTGCAGTGAAGGTAAATTGAGGGCACTTCCTATTTGCAGAAAGTATTTACAAGCAGCAGCTCCACGGCATCACTTATTTATGTTCTTTGCAGGATCAGGGACGGCCTAATATTCCAGTCACACAACAGCTGATGTCAAACGCTCACTTAGACAAACACACATTGGGACTGCACTGGACACAGGTTTAGTCCACTCAGTGAATAAGAAGCTTTTCTGGTGGTGGGTGAGCCAACTATTTTTCTCTGTATTGCTACATAATATATACACAGTCAATGGTATTGCATGGCATGTTCTACAGTATGATATTAAGAGGCCAAGTTACAAGCCAGATCTGTGGAATTATGGGCCTGCATGTTTAGACGAGTTTATAATAAATCACGGTACATTTACAACTATGGGTGGACAATATTGACAAAAATTAAAGTATAATTTCTGGGGGGATTATGCTGTGACAATACAGACAATGTTATATCAGTCCTTAAGAAAAGTGCAGAAATATCTTTTTGTATTGCAAGTTTCTCTTGTGTAGTTTTTTATGTAGAAGATGTATACTAAATAATCAACATTTCCGTACATCCGAAACAAATGCGTTATTAAAAATATTTAGTTTGGACATGGGTTTATCCATTTTACAGTTTTTAGATTATGATTTATGCATGTGGACTTCAAGAATCCAGCCACAGATACTGACGGCATGTTCGACATTGTGTCCATCCCAAATGCTGATAAAGTCAATGAATTGCATGAAAAAGGGCTTCAAACACAACAGGTGCAAAGCTATGTAACTTCTACTAGGTAAAATAAACCCATAAAAGATAATAACATACGTAATTGGAACTAAAAAGAGGTAAAAGTTAGTTAGCCATAACTTCTAACCATTACTTTTAAGGCACACTTACATTGATAAAGCTTCTTAAATAAAACATGACTATTTATTGTAATAATACACTTTCCATTTATAGCATGGATATGGGGTCAAAGCACACATAGTATTGCAAATGTTGAATTGGGTACGATATAAAAAGGATACAGGAAGTTCAAGATATATATTTATCTATAAGTGTGCTGCAACATTTTAACCAGAAAAGCATGTTGTCAAGGACCCCAAGGTGTAAATCAGGACACATGGGACAGTCCCAGTGTCGCAGTCATGCACTCACTCACCAGCTCTGCGGCTCTGGCGTGACCTGCTGATGGAGCGCCAGAGAAAACCCAAAAAACGTCCCCCTATCCCCCAGCTTATGCAGCGTGTGGTCCGTATCCAAATTGAAGCTTTGCACTTGACTCAGAAATGCCAAAAAGGAAATGATAGTCCAGTTTAGAGATGAGACAGGTTGTCCCGTTTGGGCTGCCATAGTAGGGGGTTACAGCAATGTGGTCCTTATTGAACAAGTTCAATCCAGTGTTTTGAAGAAATGAAAAAAAAAAAATCAAAACGCTTGTAATGACGTCCCAAATGTGTCCCTCGTTGCAAGCTTCAGTGGCAAGCTCCGTTTGCTGCTGTCAGTCTGCAAAGCTTTACTGTGAGAAATGTGGTTACAATGTGCATGTGCTCCTGCCTTCCCCCTCCTCCTCTGGTCTAAAAGCTGGAGAGAGAGAGAGGGAGACATAGGACAAGTGCTTTGAATAGGCAGCTCCGCCCTCCCACCATCCCGCCAGCAGACCCCCCTCCGCCCCTTTCTCTCTCTCTCTCTCTCTCTCTCTCTCTCTCTCTCTGCCAGTCCCATCAGACCCCCCTCCGCCCCTTTCTCTCTCTCTCTCTCTCTCTCTCTCTCTCTCTCTGCCAGTCCCATCTCAGCTGACATCAACACTCAAGGGACGCATGCCAAAATACCAGCCGAGGTTGTCAAGATACTTCGGCGCGTTTTGAATAGAGAATAGAGAGGAGGGATTAAGAGTGAAAAGACGCCATACTCAGTTCTGTAAAATATGCGTAGCAAAAAAAAAAAGCATATTTCCATTCAGCAGCCAGCTCTGTTTCATTTGAATTCAAGTGAGTTTTTATGCACAGTCCATGTACAATAAAGACTTAATTATAATGTCTATAATAAGTGTATACTGTCTAGAAACTTTTCCATGTTTTTTTTATGTCGACAAGACATCTATATTAAGAGCCGAAAAAAAGATTTTGCTTGCAACTCGACCAAAGTAGACGATGTCAGTTTTAACATCTACCAATCCATAATAATCTTTAGAGATTTATATTATACGCAACGGAATGTCAACTTTATTTAAAATCCTTGTAACTAGGGATACAGACTAGTATAAAAACTAATACTTTGAACAAGTATTGATAGTTACAAAATTTCCTCTAGGAAAAAATTGCTGGCATATTTACACTAGTACTTAGAAATGTCATCAATTAGAACTAGTAAAAGATCACATGGCATTATTGAAGAAAGTTGTATTTTCTGTTCACGATAACATTATACTGTCTTAAAAAAGTGCCTTTGTTATTTTTGTGGTATCAAATTCGCCAGTGAATATTGCATATATATATTACAGAAAACACTCGTATAAACTGGTTCTGTACATACATACAAACTGCATTATGTTATTATCTATGTCAGTGTTGATGCAGGGGCAGATCAGGTTCATGTTCTTGAGTTAAAAGGGAAAAATGTGCGTAGGCTTACCAACTCTTCTCTGACAGTGGACTGAATAGTGGATATGGCAGTGATCTGGAATGAGCCCCGGAGACAAAGGGTCCAAACGCACACACTGACCCATGAAACTCTATTTCCGACCTTTGGCAGCTTTGTATACAGAACAGTGGTAAAAATCTGAAGCTCCGAAGAAATAGAGAATAAGAAAAACTTTGGGTATCAATTTCAGCTTAGTCAAGCAGTAAGGACTAAAGTACTCTAAAAAGGACAAAAAAGGCATTGATGAACCTTTAGTTCCTAAAGATACTGCAGGTTAGTAGTAGAGCTGGGTATTGCCATACATTTTTGAATAAAGGGTCATAAAAATGTATCAAATGGGTAATTTTTTTACTTTAGATAAGAAAATGCATGACATTTCATGTTTATCCATAAAGCACTTATTTATAAATCAGTTATGTTCTTATAACTTCATACATCCAACCAACTGATCAAAATAGAACTATATAGAACACATTCTAGTCAAGTATTGCATGTTTCTTGCCAAACAACTAGCATAGTCTGAACATGCTACAGCAGCATCTTCTGCACAGGTGAGATCAGCTTCTGATATGGTCCACAGCTCCTTCTCACCTCGGCCGAGAGCGGCACTAACAGCCGGCTGCTACTCCAAGAAGCGCTCGAGCATATCAAAAGTACTATTCCATCTCGTTTGCACGTCAGTCATTAGCTTGTGTTCCGACAGATTGAGCAGCTTCTGCTTTTCCTGCAGGACGGTAAACAGCACGCCACTCTATAGGAGTTCACTTCTAAACAGTCACCTGGACAATTTATAATACATTAATGTTGTTTAAAAGTATACTGAGTCAGAGACAATATATTGCCATATAATTTTTTTTAACACTGCCCTAGTTAGTAGGCTACCGCATATTGTTTAACTCCTCTTTTTCTTCTTTTTAACTTTTTTTCCACCTTAACGTTGTTTTTTTTAAAGGGGTCACACTGTATAGTTTAACTTGATGCCCTATATTCTGTCATTCTTATCAATATGATGCACAATTTAGACCCTCTCTTCACAACTCTGAGGCCACTTGAATCATGTCTGCAACACATACATACAGAAGATTGAACGACAATCAGTATCGCAGAATTTGGACTAGAGTACCCCAGGGATTGATCTACGGTCTCATAATGTTTTTAATCTTTGCTTTTGTTTAGTACATTTTTGGTTGCCATTGCTTTCTACCTTCAAGTTTCAAAACTATTTTTCAAAACACATGTACAGTTTCACTGCAAGCTGGACTGAAAAATACAGTGTGTAAAAACAGGTGAACCTTCTCACACGTTTTAATGGACAACAACTTTGCTGATTCACTCAGCAAAACAGGGGCAGCTGTCTTCTCAACTGTTAACAGCCATAAACCACACATACTGCAGGCAAACACAACTCAAAACAGAGGCTCAAATAATACAATCAAGAAGACAAAATATGCTAAAGTGAAATATATAAGCTTTTAACCCTGTTTCAATGTTGAAAAAAGGCCATTCAGTGCTCAAAAGCTTTTTCATAGCGTTTCATAATCTTGTATCCTCTGTTGCCAGCAGAGGCCACATACACTAATCCAAGTTTCCAATGTTAAGATTGAGGCCATGTTTCTGTTAAAGTTGATTCATGACATAACTATAACATTTTATTTAAAGTGTCTTCAAGTCAAATCAAGCATAATATGTCTCCTTTTTAAAAAAAAACATGCTTTGATTATAGCAGTGAGTTATGTTTTTTAGGCAGATTTTGGATTGAAAAACAGACACTAAAGAACACGGATTAAAAGTGATTACTGTCAGAAATCACTAGTGTCAATGACTAAAAAGCATATTCCGCTCATGTGATCTGCGCCGCACGAACATCTGAAAAGAGCTTTTTAAATACCGAATCTTAAAGGGATATATTAATAAAATGATCACAGTTATAGTTTTAAGTCCATCCCTGTATATAATGAGTAAATTAAGTACTAAAACTTCCATAATGCTGATTAAACAAATTAAATTGTGTTTTTTCAAGGTTAACCTTGCAGACTGTTTTCCCAACAACATTGTTTTCCTTTTAACAGTTATATTAATTATCAAACAAAAACCTTAAAACTAAATCTCAGCAAAGACAATAGAGTACACAGTGATGCAGAAGTCAGATGTCCCGATGAATGCAACTGTCTGATATGACTGATCGTGGAAACTCGTTATCGCTGATCCACAGTAATAGAACTGGTCTAAAAATAATACAAAACAAACAAAGACTGCTTGACATATGAAGGTGAAATAAAAGTGAAGAGGCACGCTTTTCAAATCGTTATTTTGAAGCAGTTCTCTGGTAAGTGCAAGTTAAAGTGAAACAGTGATTCCAAATTGTGAGTGAGCATCCAAAAAAGGGCTGCAGATTTTTAAGTATAGTACAGTCTATAGCAGCACTAATCATATGAAATGGAAACAGGTTTATAAAAACAGTGATGCAACTGTGACAGTAAAAAATAAATAGTCCACAGAAAATTACAAACATGGTCAGGTGGACCGTGGACTTGCCTTGGTCTTGTATGGAGCCTTCTAAAGGTCAAGACCGCATCTGTCTTGACACTCAGTGGTCTTGGTCTTGTCTTGGGAGCAACTAATCAATCAGAGAAAAATATGGAATTCTTAATTTAGTGTGTTCAGTCAAATCGTGACTGATAATTCATACATTTGATGTTATTTTAGCCTGACTCTAAGAAAGCCTTCAAACTTCATTGGATATTTGTCCCCCAGTGTATGACTGTGGATTTGATTTTGAAGGGAGATAATACAAAAATATATATTAAAGAAAGGTATCCAAGGTGGCTAGAAAACACCTTAATTGGATCTCGGGCTCAAGGCCAAGACATGAATGCCTTCTAACCGTACAAAGCCAAATAAAATAAATAAATGACCGACATTTTTCTTGGGGTCAGCGGCCATGACAGTGAGGCCCTTCAGGGAGGTCTCTCTCATTAGCAGCACAAGCCACGTTTCAAGGATACAGGCTATTTTAAACCTGCAGTCTTCATATGGAGAGGGTCATGTAGCCTTTCAGCAGCACACACCTCCACGGCCTTAGATCGCTGCCTCAGCACTAATACTGTATTGATTAATGGATTGGACAAAAGAGAGTGCTCCTGGTTATTATGGGATTAAATGGGAGCATGGTACATCAGAATGTAACTCGGTTATAGGGTCAGAGAACGAGGGGAGATACAGGCGACTGAAAATGAAAAGATGCCTCAAAAATAGTATCTATGGGTTTCAGAATGAGAAATTAGGACCATTGCCATAGTGATTCACAATTTAGAGCAAGCTATATATTTTTTGAATGGGGGAAAAAGTCATCAAAATGTTGCAAGAAACTCAACTGAAATCCATGAATAGGTCTGTGTAAAAGTATTGGACATTTATGAACGGAAAAGCTGCAATGAAAAATATATTTAAACAAAAATGACACCAAACTGACAGACATAATCTATAATGTATTGCTATATCTCACATGATTTCTTACTGTGTTGTAAAAAAATATATATTTTTGATTTGTCAGATAAAGACAATGGTCCCAGTTTTTCATTTACTCTTAACCCACGGATATCAAGGGACTATCTTGCATTGTATCTATTATTCGCCACTTCCTCCCAATCACATGTGAACACTTGAAAAATCAGCATCTATCAACATATTACACTATATAATAAAGTATAAAATTGAACTGAATACCCTGTTTGTTGACTACTTGGGTTTTCCTCCCAAATATAAATAATGTATATATTTTTTTTATTTATATTATCAGAAAGTTTTAATGCTATTGTCAGTAAACAAAATTAACAAACTATCTGTTTTGGCGATGAGGTGCAACATAAAACAAAAAAACCAGAAGAGTAAAATATGAGTGGAATATTGTCCATACACATTCGAGACGACCATTTGATATAAGTAAGACCAGAGTCTTAGCGTTACAAGCAAAACAACTTTTTATTCAACATTGATTCAACAGTAGCAGTGTAAAACCCAGCTCAAACCTTTTAAGTATAAAAATATATAAAGTTACAGCATCCTCTAGTGGTAGTGTTTAAAATGGCACCACTTTGAATGTCGACCAGTGATTCTCAAACGTTACACATCAAATAGAACCTGGAACACTTTTGGCTACATAAACTGAACAAAGAATGTCTAAACTAGGACTAAAATGCTTAACATGATTGAGAACCACAGGTCTTTACATCAAAGTAACATTATTCCGTGTGGTATAGGCAGCAGACACTCGTGGAGACTTATCTGTGGTTGTATTTAGGAGGACAGTGTTCTGGGTTAAAAGGCTGATGTGAGTTTTGGTCAAATGGAGGAGGGCAGGGGTATGGCAGTGGTCTTTGAGACGCATCCAGAGGAAAGAGCACAGAGGAAGCTGGAAGACAAAGATAAAGTAAAGATGGGCAAATTTTTGCTTTTGAAAAAAAATCAAAAAATACTTCAGAGAGCAGTTTGTAAACCTCTTAATTTAACATTTTAGAGGCAACACTTACAATAATACAAAACAATACTATTGAACTATTTTCACCAAGGGTCGTATACGTCATGACAAACTTTCACATTTGAAATAGTTTTGATGAGATTTAAAAGATCTTTGGAACATTCATTTTAGGTCTGTATAACATAAAAAATTGGGTTATTTAGGTTACGATAGCAGAATCTTTGACGCATTCCCCAGGTTGGACATCCTTGTGTAATAATATTTATGTCTGTCTCTTGCACCTGACACTAAGATTTTATTTACTCATCGAAATGATTGTGCAATGAAATAAGTTTAATTTTTATGCCATGTACTTTACTTACATTATTGTGAGTCTGATCACATCCTTAATAAAACCTCATTCAAGTGTTATGTCCAAACAATTACTCATGAGTATTGTTTTCATTAAAGCATGTTTTTTTTATTCATTGGGTAAACTACAAGGATGATTACTTTTTACTGAAGCTAAAATCTGGAGCAGTCTTCCTGAAGATGTAAGAAAAAAAATCTAGACTAAAAACTGTCTTTCTCTTCTCCATCCATCTTAGCTGGCTCCTCTCAACGTGGAGGAGCAGCGGCTCTACTCCTCCTATGTGACTGAGCTCCTCACCCTATCTCTATGGGAGTGCCCAGCCACCCTGCGGAGGAAACTCATTTCGACCGCTTGTATCCGCGATCTTGTCCTTTCGGTCATTACCCAAAGCTCATGACCATAGGTAAATCGAGAGCTTTGTCTTTTGACTCAGCTCCTTCTTCACCAGACCGCATCACTGCAGACGCTGCAACGATCCGCCTGTCAATCTCACTTTCAATCCTTCCCTCACTCGTGAACAAGACCCCGAGATACTTGAACTCCTCCACTTGGGGCAAGGACTCCCACCCACCAGGAGAGGGCAAGCCATCTTTTTACAGTTGAAAGCCATGGCCTCAGATTTGGAGGTGCTGATCCTCATCCTGGCTGCTTCACACTCGGCTGCAAACCGTCCCAGTACATGTTGCAGGTGCGGGAGCCATCAGGAAAACATCATCTGCAAACAGCAGAGTTAAGATCCTGTGGTCCCCAAACTGGACACCCTCTGACCCGACTGCGCCTAGAATTTCTGTCCATAAAAACAATGAACAGAACCGGGTGACAAAGGGCAGCCCTGGCGGAGTCCAACACGCACTGGGAACAGGTCTGACTTGCTGCCGGCAATGCGAACACAGCTCCTGCTCCGGCCATACAGGGCCCCGGACCCCATACTCCCGGAGCACTCCCCAAAGGACACCCCAAGGGACACGGTCGGAAGCCTTCTCCAGATCCACAAAGCACATGGTTGGGCAAACCCGATGGAGAGTATAGAGCTGGTCCAGGGTTCCACAACCAGGACGAAAACCACTCTGTTCCTCCTGAATCCGAGGTTCGACTATCGGTCGGATTATCCGGACTATCTGCTCTCCAGTACCCTGGAATAGTCCTTACCGGGGAGGCTGAGTAGTGTGATCCCTCTGTAGTTGGAACACACCCTCTGGTCCCCCTTCTTGAACAGAGGGACCACCCCCCCCGGTCTGCCAGTCCAGAGGCACTGTCCCCGACTGCCACGCGATGTTGCAGAGACATGTCAACCAAGACAATCCTACATCATCCAGAGACTTTAGGTACTCAGGGCGTATCTCATCCACCCCCAGCCCTGCCACAGAGGAGTTTGCCAACAACCTCAGTGACTTCGGCTTGGGTGATGGATGTGTCAGCCGCCAAGTCCTCAATCTCTACTTCCTCTTTGGAAGACAGTGACAGTGGGATTTAGGAGGTCCTCAAAGTATTCCTACCACCGTCCGATGACATCCCCAGTCAAGGTTAGCATGTATCCACCCGCCTGTTGAAGCACTGCGTCCCCCTCCTGAGGCGCCGGACGGTTTGCCAGAATTTCTTTGGGGCCGACCGATAGTCCTCCTCAATGGCCTCCCCAAACTCCTCCCAGCCCCAGGTTTTTGCCTCTGTGACAGCCCAAGCTGCGGTACGCCTGGCCCGCCGATACCTGTCAACGGCCTCAGGAGTCCCTCAAGCCAAAGAGGCCGATAGGCTTCCTTCTTCCACATGACGGCATCCCTTACTTCCAGTCTCCACCACCGGGTTTGGGGGTTGCACCTGAGACCTTGCGACCACAGCTCCGAGTAGCAGTGACAATGGAGGTCAAGAACATCGTCCACTCGGACTCAATGTCCCCAGCCTCCTGGGAGAGGTTCTCCCGGAGGTATGAGTTGAAGACCTTGCCGACAGAAGGCTCCTCAAGACGTTCCCAACAGACCCTCACAATGCGCTTGGGCCTGCCAAGTCTGCCCGGCTTCCTCTGCGCCAGCGGATCCAACTCATCACCAGGTGGTGATCGGTTGACAGCTCCGCCCCTCTCTTAACCCAAGTGTCCAAGACACGCGGCAGGAGGTCAGATGACACAACAACAAAGTCGACCATTGATCCCCGGCCTAGGGTGTCCTGGTGCCACGTGCACTGGTGGACAACCTTGTGCTTGAATATGGTGTTCGTTATGAACAATCCGTGGCTAGCACAGACTGCCAGCACCTATCAGGTTCGGATTGGGGAGGCCGTTCTTCCCGATCACCCCTCTCCAGGTGTCACTGTCGTTGCCCACGTGGGCATTTCTCTTGTTAAGAAAATGTTATATTGATTACGTTTTTATTTGTTTGTAGTGTTCCCTTTGAATAACTACAAAATAAAAAACTCGCCTTGTCTTGCCTTCAAACATCTTTTTTTGTAGATAAGGACAAAGGACTACAACAGTTTAAAGCACTCACTTGCTTCCTGGTACGATGGCGGTGCAGAGGAAATGGGCGGGCCACAGTTTGGAGGTGGCACAGGTACATGATAGTAGTTTGGATAAGATGGATGATGTCCTTCAGGGGGCGCTGGAGCTGGGACATATATAACATTCACGCCATCTGAAAAATTAATACATTAACATAAGATTAGGTGGGAGATATATATCGCAATTGTTGTTTTGGAAATATGCATCATTTGAATATAGTCTATAATTGAAACGCTACAAAACAGACTTTATATATAATCAATCCAATAAAGACTGAAATATGGTGACAGAAGGGCTCTAGATATAGAATATTTTCTAATAAGGCGTATTATCATAGAAAAAAATTCAGTTGTACTCATCTGGACTCTGTTTTATAAAAACAAAACGTTTCGACTCTCATCAAAGAGTCATTCTCAATCTGTGAAACGAGCCCGGGAACTCAGGTTTTATATCCTACTCTGTGTAAACCCTGCACACAGGGCGGGACCTCCTGATAAAGGGAGTTATTGGTTTCACTTGAGACAAATCTCTTTGTTTACTAACAGCCCTGAGATGAGCCACCTACATCATATTGTACACTCACTTTTGCTCCCTCCTCACCGAGTACCTGATTAGCATCAGAATGCACCGGGGCGTCTACTGCTCCAGAGTTTCAAAACACTATTAAGATGACTCCATCTGAATCCTTTTCTACAATGGAACACTCATGGACGACTGAGGGATTACACCGACAAGGTGTATTATTGATGACAATCTGATATAGTATATTCTTTTTTTTGACATTTTAATCGTTTCAGCCCTAATCAAAAGGCAGTAACAGGGCTAAACGTTACATAAGCAACTGCAGAAGCATTTTAGCAGAAGACTTATTAACCATATAATAAAATGAACTACTAATTGCAGTAGTAGTATTTATAGTATTATAGGTGATGTTATAGTGGCTCAGGGAAGAATCAACAGTACCAGGTACAGAAGCATGAATTAGCTATTAACAAAGTAAATAGATATAAATTATTACATGTCAATTATTCAGCTACTTATACATTGACACTACGGAAGTCATGATATCACATTTCAATTACAATTAATGACACCATGACCAAACAACAGTAAAATCCTTAATTTTTTCACATTCCAATTGTCTAATAGATCACTTTTTATCTGTAGTTTGAGACCATCTTTATGAAATCAATCTTTCTGAATGAGAAATTTAAGTAAATATGACATAAACAGCCAGGTAAAAATGCTTTTTACACACGATTATTTTTTCTTAGTCCTGAATGATCATGATTGTCGATTAACCGAATAATCTTGACATCTCTAATTGACACACACATATACATGCTAGAATCTGAAAGCAAGTCACACGTATCCAGATAACGAAAGCGTCTGTCTCACTTTGAGGCAGGCGTCTCTTGCAGCACCTCTTGCGACACCAGCAGCACAGTGACACACAGCCGCTGATGAACCCAACACACACAACAATCTGGAAAATGGACCCGCAAACCGCACCGATCACAGCGTAGTCCGTCATGGTCACTGCATCCCTCAACCTGCGGGAGTACCATTAACAAAACAACTGTAACAAAAATCACAAAGCCGATTCATCTATTTGTGGGTCTTTCTGCAAGCAAATATAAACAAAACCAAATAAAACTTTCCATTACATCATCAGTGCTCTCCTCAGAATCTTTTAAAGGGATGCTAAATATGCCTCATATCAGAACCAGAATCAGAAAAAGGTTTATTGCCAGAATTCAAACATAGGGAACTTGTTTCGGCATTAAGGTGCAACATAAAACAGAGTGATAATAAAAACAACACATCTGAAATCAAAAGGGCATGCATTAGATTTAAAATTACTGTAGTATAAAATAAAAATAGGCTTATTATGTACACAAGAATTTACAGTTAAATGTACAGATGTAGTGCAGAAAGTGACAGTGCAGTGAGTGATTGATTGAATTGCAGTTAAAGTGACAGGTGTTTAGAGATCTTCATGAGAACAACGGCAGAGGGAAAGAAAGTATTCTTGTGGCAGGAGGTTCTGGTCCAGATGGACCAAAGCCTCCTGCCTGAGGGGAGTGGTTCAAATAGACCATGTCCAGGGTATGAAGGGTCGGCTTTGATCCGACCTGCTCGTCCCAGCGCCCTGGAGACGTACAGGTCCTGCAGAGATGGAAGTCTGCAGCCGATCACCTTCTCAGCAGAACGCACAATGCGCTGAAGTCTCTGTTTGTCCTTGGCTGTGGCTCCAGTGTACCACACAGTGATGGAGGAGGTGAGGATGGACTCAATGATGGCCGTGTAGAACTGCACCATCATCTGCACTGGCAGCTTGGTTTTCCTCAGCTGCCGCGGAAGTACATCCTCTGCTGGGCCTTCTTGATGAGGGAGCTGATGGTTGGCTCCCACTTGAGGTCCTGGGTGATGGTGGTGCCGAGGAAGCGGAAATAGTCCACGATGGTGATGGAGTCTGGGGGGCTGTGACTTTCCTGAAGTCTACGATCATCTCCACTGTCTTCTGGGCGTTGAACTCCAGGTTGTTACCGCTGCACCAGGACACCATCTGGTCCACATCCCTCCTGTAGACAGACTCGCCCCCATCTGAGATGAGCCCGATGAGGGTGGTGTCGTCCACAAACTTGATCAGTTTTACAGAGTCATGGCTGGAGGTGCAGCAGTTTGTGTACAGGGAGAAGAGCAGAGGAGAAAGTACACAGCGCTGTGGAGATCCTGTGCTGATGGTCCGAGTGACTGAGACATTCTTCCCCAGGCATACACACTGCCGATCCGTCAGGAAGTCAGTGATCCACCTGCAGGTGGGGTCAGGCACGCTGAGTTTGGAGACCTTGTCCTGGAGCAGAGATATGGGGGAGCAGAGATATGGGGTTGCATGGGGTTGCAATTTCCTCCAAGGATGGTTTAATGTACCGTCATTATTTCCAAAGGTACATGCACCCTAAACATACTATTAACACTATATAGGCCTATATAGGCCTATATAGTTCCTAATAATATTTTATTATGTATAGACGTGCCATATAAAGCAGGGGAGAGAAAATCTGTTAATTAACTTGACTAGATCAATTAATAGAGATGACTATTTTGAAAATAAAATAATAACTAGACTAAATATTAGAAGGTTGAGCTTATAATCACCTCACTTGAAGCTATTTTTAACTATAATATTAGCCATATCGCACGTGCGCGCTCCGTGTGTCTTTTTATATGCAGAGCCACGTCTCATTTCTCAGTAATTATGAGTCTGATTGTAATAAAACACACAGTGTTTTGAAGCTTAAGACTAAGACTTGTTTATTTGAAGTAGTATTTTAATGATGGCGCTACCTAAAATATGGGATGAAGTTGGGTTTTGGGGATGGTTTATATCCCCCCCATGTTAAATCAGATGGCGGGCCATTTGATTTATCATGTTAGGGATGGTGGCCAATAACCCTATGGATCACTGGTGATTGGTCGGCTGCAGCGATTCTCAAACTGTTGCACTTCAAATATATTCTGAATTTAAGACAATTGAATCCACATTTTGGTCCTCCTTTGGGTTAGTCCTTGTTCAGAACTAGTATAGAAAGCACGCAGACCTATTTTCAACCTGCGTTAGCCTGGTACTCAGAACGGATGAGGTGGATTGTACTCTTACTTAATTCAAGAAATTGTACTACTCTGAAAAGTACAATTTCTCAGTTTTCACAGTTTTTGGTAGTTTTCGCACACCACACTTGTACTCCTACTTGAGTGATACGTTTCCTACTCCTACTTAATTAATAGGGCTGGGACGATACCCTTATTTCACAGAACAATATGATCATATACGGCTTGATAAAATATATACTGCGATTTCAATATATTGCAATCTGATATTAAGGCTTGCGGGAAAATAAATTACGTTGTAATTTATTACCAAATATTAGGTTACAATATTATTAGGAACTGCAATACTTTGCCCTGAATGAATTCAAATATAATGCACAGGTCAAGTATACAAAAGTGATAAACTAAAGCAGTCTGAACATTAATGGCTGGGATCGTGATATATAATCAAACAAGATAAAAGCTGCTATGAACAATTCCGATGCCAATACCAGCTTCGCCTTTAACTTTAGCAAAGAGAAGACGTAAAGTAAAGTAAGCTACGGTTAACGGTGGAAACATTAAAAAAAAAAAAAAAACAAAAACCTGGTGAAAGTAATAAAACCCCAAAGATCAAGCTAGTCGACATGGGAACAAGGATTGTAATATGGATGAATGTATTATTGAAAAATTTTAAATGTTCCTTTTACAAATATATGGAAAACAGTTATACTAAAGTAATGAGCAAGTAACAATAATTATACTGACAAAATGGTAATTATTCTTTATTTGTTCTTGCCTCGCTCTGACGTTGGTTGAATGACACTGGACGCTACACTCCCCTTTTTGAATCTAACGTTTGAACTTGCTCTGCTACTGACTGCTAATGTGAAGAAATAAAGAATATGCGGAAAGAATGTGTGTGCATTCGATCCATTTCCGCGTTGATCCCTTGGATTTTGAAGACAATGAAACATAAACGAAGTGGAACGAGTCAGCTCCGCCCAGAAAGCAGTCGGTGTGTAACGGGGGGTCGTGGACCCGCAGTGGTAAAAGTGATCCACAGAGACAAGAAGTAACGCGAGTGTGTCTTCTCCTTGAAACGCTGTATTTATAGCAGTGAAGCACCAATTCTGTGCCGTCCCAGAAGCTGTGGGGGGATACTTTAAAAAAAAAAAAATCTCCCAAGGGGGCCGCGCCGTCAAAAGTTTAAGAAGCTCTGCTGTAGTTAGTTGTTCTCTTTCCTCCTGCAGAAATATTGCCATTGTGAAAGTAAAAGCACTGCAGCTTTATTATAAACACAAGCTGTTATTAAAGTAGTGCGATACATATTTCCAATAAAATACAAAACTATGTGATAATATAATAGCGCAAAACAGTAATAAGTTGGTTCCTCTTCTCAGTGTGAGTAAATCTAATTAAAAAAAAAGATTTAATGTTGATAATATTAAATTATTTCATCATGTATGCATCTTGCACCACTCCCAGATATTATCTAGTTTTTCAAAAATGTGATTTTAAATGTAACTAATTACATGGTTAAACTTATACTCAATTAAAAGTACAAGTACACATTTCAAAATCTACTCTAACGTGAGTATTTCAATCAGATCAAACACATTATAAATCATATCAAATACTTTTTCTTACTCCTACTTGGGTCATTTCTTGGACCACAGCTTTGTACTTTCACTTCTTAATATTAAGTTGAAGTCACTTTACTCTTCTTGAGTACATTGGATACTTTGACTCCCAACTTCTGGGAACGGATGTGAAAAGCTTGAAAGCCACTTGGCAGCATGGACCAAATCCAGTATTTTAAGATGTAAAATAGACAAATAACTCCAAATTTAAAGATCTACAGACCTGTGAAAGTGGGCTGTGTGAATTAAACAGGACGAAGCGCAAACCCTTCACGCCATTAGTTTAACACAGGCGTAAAATCAAACACTTGGATCAAAGGTCGCTTTTAATAACCGTGTGTCTTACTTTCACCAAATGATCTACCATTTCATAAAGCAAGAAACCCCTAGGCTAGATCACAAAATAAAAGGTTCGGGTGGGCTTTCACACTCTTAACAAATGCGGCTTACCTTTTACTTTCACTAGTCTGTGGAGTTGCGTCAATAACAATAACACTACTACATTTAAACTAAAACGAACGTGTTACTTATTGAAATAAACGTGTACTTACCAGTTTATAGGCTCTTTTCCAGGACCACGTTAACAGCCACTTCCTGTAAACCTGGAGGCGGTGGGGTTTACTTTCTCTGCTGTTGCGGGAAAGAAAAGCGAGTCTTCTTTGGTAATCTTGCCCGTCGGAGGTGGCTCCACCCCCGGGCTGGTTCAGACACGTCCCTCCTCGGACAAGATGGTTCTTTCAGTTTATTATCTCGCCACCGATCTTTTTATGCGGGACTATTGTTGTTCTCTGGGGATTTTCTTCACCGCTCTCTCGCTACACGCAGTTTTAGTTTTTACAGTTTTAACACGTCCCAGACCAGCAAAATCATATTACATAGTGTTTAATATGATTAGTGGAGATTATGGCGGCCTCCACATATATACATTTGCCCCCTATGTAATTCACTGATATGGTATTGAAGTGATTTTGTTTTTGCCAAGAAAAGAAAATTATACTGTTTGCTTGTTATAAGTAACTTTATTTATTCTCGTTTTCATTTCTTGATTAGTAGTCGAGGCAATTAGCCAGTGACATATTACCTCCACAATTTGAGGTGTAAAACGATGTTGTTGTTTTTTTGTTTTTTACGTTTTATCATCTATCATCGTCTAGTACAAACATTTGCATTTGACCTTTCCCTACAATCATAATTAGCTTGGGGATTAGCCTAGCCATTGCTAACGCTAGCTAGTCTTGGCTATTAACGTTAAATAACACATTGCATGAAAAGTCTTAGTTCATTAAAATAAGTCATTAAATTGAAATGTTTCAGGACAGAACTAGAGTATAGTGTAGTGTTTTACCTTCATTTTCATCCTTTTGTTGCCCACGCTTTGCCACGTCTCAGTGATTTTAACCTTAAGATAAACTTCCTTTGGGAACCAGAGGGGGCGCACGTAAATCTGAACTACTGGCGTCACAAAAAAAAACACAGAATGTCACGATAAACAAAATTGCAATAACTTTATATACGTATCTTCTTCAAAATGGAAAACAGAGATACACAGCCATGAAGGACAAATAGTTTAAATTTTTACTGAACAGTGACATTTATTGACCATGGTAAACCAGAAGCTGACCTGAACACATATTAAAAAGAACAGAAAGTACAAGGTTAAAATTAAAATCCCATTTACAACCAAATTTGGTTAGTTTTAGGACAAACTGTCAAAAACAAAAACAAACTTGCTGGTATAGAAATAATAGATATATTTTATTTACAGAGAAAATTTTAAGGCAAGCAGGAGAATACTGAGGAGCTGTAAAAAACACAGTTGAGGTGTGTAACCCAAACGCACACACAAATGATAAGAATAACTCTCATGAAACACAAATGGAAAAGAACATTTGAGAGACAGGGTGTAACATTTGAACATCTATCCAGCTACTGTGCATTAGAGGAACTTACAATCTTGATTTGAGTAGTTCTGATATTACTTTACAGATATTGACCATTTCTGACAAAATGTTTCAAAATGTTTTTTTTCTGGTTTTAAGAAAAAGTAAGAAAAACTGGATATGAAGACAACAAGGGTTACACAAATACATCAAAACCAGTCACAAATACCACAAAATAAAAGAAGAAAACTCATCAAAACGACTCAAATCAGGAATATCATATGTCATGAATTTGAGTCATATTCACTAAAGTGATATTCTTTTTGGAATGTAGTCAATGCTATTACTGTACTGGACACGTTTTGGTGAATGAAAAAGAAGGCACAGGTGTTTTCTTGCACTTTTGAGCAAATTAACATAAATATGTTTTGCCTGGGTTGCGTTCAAGTGTTGTCGTACAATTTGCATGACATTATTTCTATCACATGGCATTTTTATGGAATATATCCAGAAGAACCTGAGCATTAGGATCAGTAACCAGATTAGTGCACATTAACCTGTTATAACTAATTTGCCAGTATCTGCTTATTGTTTTACCTGATCCTGATTTAATTTAAAAACTAAAGGCCTTTGAATGTTGTGATCTGAAACAACTGATCTGATGGAGGTAAGTATTCCACAATTTGTTGTATAATAGAATTTATTTTTCAGACATTTGGACAATTTGGAGTAATCCCTCGTTAGTCCACCGTAGAAAAAAAAAGTTTCAAAAGCAGTCATATAGCTCAGCATTTTTCAAACTTCTGGTGTACAAGAGTCTACTTCATTTAGAGTGCATTTTATTCACATTTCCGCTCTTCCTTGAGACATTTCTTAGTTAAAACTACTGTGGGAGTGGTGTATTCCTACTTAAAACCTGGTTGAGCCCAAATTTAGACTTGAAATAATCCCGATATCGACCCGATTTAGATCTGATGGTACTCGGATAACCAATTTAGTTTTCTTTGGTGGTACTTGTGGTGTAAAAGGTTCGCTAACCCCTGATCTAGATGGCAAATAATTTCCGGACTGCAGTTGAAACATCTCGATTCCAAAAACAGTGTCCAGATGACTACCTTTGAAACATTTTCATCCAATATTTGGACAATATTAACGGTTAATATCAATTCCTGATCTTATCCACATGCAGCAGAAAATGACAAAGTTCAATATCTTCCCTGTTGTTTTTTTCCTCAACATAACCCTCACAAATTAAAGCCATTATTGCAACACACAGCTGTGGCGTGTGTTGCACGCGTGTGTTGCATCTTATGTTAACCATAAGATTAAAATAGAAATGTTGTGGTCCAAAGTCTTGACAGAAAAGGTTCAGAATTTGATGGCTCAGTTTGGACTTTTCTTTCAAAAATAGTGTCACATGATCAAACATTTCCAAACACAAACGCAACCATTAACGTAAAAAAAAAAGAAAGAACTTTGGTTTTGTCATTCAAAGCTGCTGATAAGCTTTACGGCACAAACTATGACAAGATCTCACATGATAAAAACCTGAGCAACGTTTGTAAAGAAATATCCCCATTTTCAGTTAACGTTTGATGACTGACATCTTTCCTGTGTTGACGGTTTCGTTTGAGCGGTTGCATATTATTCAACAACAGTAACAAATCCCTTTTAACACTACTATCTCCTTTTGAACAACTAAGAGGAACTTATAATTTGTATTTATTTTTATAAAATATATACATTTACATCTATAATAAAGCATCTGATCCGCTAAAATTAACAAGCTGTTAAAGAAGGCCATTTTCCAAAGTTGGACCACAGAAATTGAAGAAACAGCAGAGCAGCAATATGGTCAATGTAACCAAGAAAAATATAAAACTAAACCTTTAAAACTGTTTCAGTGGTACTTGACGATGCCCAGGATGTACCACGTATACATCAGACACTTCACAACTTTCTTTTTATCAAGTAACATAATAAACTACAACATTGTGTCTTGGCCATGTCTTCGATACAAAAGGCACGAATACTACCATCAATAAACCAATACAATTAAGGATTTCACGGTATTCCAATGTAAAGAGCAGAAATATTTGGATGAATCTTCAACATTTTAAAATATATTTGATGGGTTTATGAAAAAATTAAATGGTAACGATGCTATAAAACTCTTGTTTTTAGAGTCCATGCAGAATGGACTCAAACAAGCACACTAAAGGCCTTGTATTGTGAAGCTGGTGTCGTCACGTCCTCGTTAGAAAGTCAACTGCAATAAAAACCCAGACACTGGCTTATCACTGTTAAAGTAAACTTATATTTGGGTGGAAATTATCTAAGTAGGGCCTGCAAATAATGATCATTTTGCTAATCAATTAGTCGAGAGATTCTGCTTTTGATTAATCGATTTGTTTTTTAAAACGCAATCTTTTTTACCAAATTTGATGCAGATGAAGCTGAATATAAAACTCAGATTAGTCAGATTAGTCAATGAGTTTTGCCACACAAGAGTCAAACAAAGCTATATCTAGTTTTGTAGCTGGGATGGTTGCGTTACTTTGCATATTTTTTTCTTCTTCGTGTCAACTTTTACTTGTACTGGACTTTGCCTTGTCCTATGCAAAGTTACCTAATTCCTCAACAAGCCAGCTTCGTTAATGCCAGTTTTCAAGACGATTTTGAATGTGTGCAACGGCGGTCCTAGGGCGGGATACGACACCTAATAAATATATTTTTGTTTCTAGTCGGACTGCAAAGATTTCCACATCCATCTTCACAGTACAGGGCCTCAGTAGAGCTCAAAAGTCCTGCCCATTGAATTAAAAGTAAAATTCTCTTTCGATTTTCCCATAGACTTAAAAAAAAAAGAAAAGAAAACCACACACACACACAGTAAAAGTTTGAATACTTGCTGGGGGGCTACACAACCTTTCTGAAACTGAAAATCAAAGTTAGAAAGCAGATTGTAGATTTCAAGAATGTGTTTTGGACATTGCTTACCACGCAGCTGGTTAACCTCCACCACGTGCCTTTAAACTCTTAATACACGTCTTGTTTTTGTTAAATCTATGGGACAAATTAATTCAAAATGACAGAACTTCGACGGCCTGTTGAGCTCCGTGTTGCCAGATGTTTGCGTCGCGACGATGACAGGTCCGTCGTGTTTGTTCACATCTTGTTGGAAACATATTCAGGGTTAAACGCTGGCTGGGATAAGAAGTCCGTTTGGGGAGCGCTGGGGTGAGGTGGAGGGTGAGCCGGAGACATGCCGGGGGGCTGCAGAGGGTACGGCGTCTGCCCCGGATTGAAGGCTGCCTGGCTATAAGGCAAAGGGGCCGCGGGGTAAGGACCAGCTGCACGAAAATACAGCAAAGTCAGTGACAGACGCTTTGAAATATGGACACATTCGATAAAGAATATTCATCTTGTGTGTTAGTCGAACAGTTTAGTGTTTCATCAAAAATCAGGCAATAGGTAAGAGATGATGAGTTACATTACTAACGTGTTAACTGGCTCCCTGGTTAGAGTTACATGGTTCGTACACCGTTTCAAGCACCTTTGAGGTAGACTAGCCCTTTCATACTTAACTTGGCCCCAACTCACCGCTGTTTTTTTGCTTTCAACACAGTAACGAAATGTACATTTGCAAGTTTAACTGTAACTTCTGTAATAAACAAAATAATGTAATATGTATATGTAAAGAGCCTTCTAGAATGTTGCAGAAATTAGCACGTACCTCATTAATACGAATGAAAAGTGCATTCAAGGCTCGTTCACAGGTCGGAGTCGGCTCCAACTAATTTGGCTGTTCAACAATTTTATAGTATTTTGAAACGATAAATTAATGACGGTCATTAACATTACTGTCAAAATGCCTACGATACAGATGGTGGAAGCTTAAAGTTTGAGCATATTCAAGCTCTTTTTCCCAACTTTGAAAATAAAATTCACACATTTTAAGGATTTTCAAGCACCTGTTAGTGTTACAATACTACTTGGCAATGCTAGATACAAAGCAAAAAGCGCTTTATAAATAAAGTTTGACTTGATTTAAAATTTCAAACTACATTTTGACACCAAGTAAAAGACTCGATATAGACCACACCACTTTCCATACTACAATGAACCATATTTTTTAGACAAGAGGATATAATTTCCACATAGAATAAAAGTAGTTTCTTTAATTACTATTACAATGCGTCTTGTGTAAGTACTGTAAAATATTAAGAACATTATAAATCTTCACGAAATGTAAAAATTCACTTTATTTATAAACTTTTTCTTAAGTATTGCTACCTTCTAGTATCTAGGTTCAGCAGTTGTCGTTAGCCTATAAGGGTTTTCACAAGCCAGGAATCAATCAACTTAATTAAGCTACATCAAAAAAGTTAAGTTCTAGAGATATGCAAATGTTGAATATTGAGTATAGTTTATAATTCCAAAAAATGTCCTCAAAAAGAGACAGAAATATCTAGTGTAACCTCCCTAACAAGAATGTAAAGTTATATTTCAACATTTTTGGGGGTAAGTTTATGGTCCATTCATGTTTTCTGCGATACTTGAACCTCAACCAAGACATTTACAGCCACATTTTAGCACATACCGGTGCGTTGTTAAAATATTGTCTGAATACCACCCCAACACAAAATGTACCTCCCTCCACTCTCTTCACTTTAATCAAATTTGCCTGTTCAACTAAATTACCCGGCCCAAAAAGGCAGGACATTGAATTTGATTAGACTAGAACACTGGCTCCTGTACTCACTTGCTTCCTGGTACGTAGGAGGAGGTCCGGGGACATAGGGCGCTGCCTGGTAGGGCATCGGCTGTGCCCCATACCCGGGCTGGACGGGCACAGAATGGTAGGGCGCGTACTGGGGACCCTGATAGGGCTGTGAGGCCGCCGAGGGCTGCTGGGGGTAGGACTGCGGCGCGGTAGTGACGACTGTGGTGTGATGAGTGGTGGCCACCACAGCTGTAGCAAACAAGGGGAAATTAACTTTAAAAACAGGAAATGCAACACCAAAGATGAAAAGAGCTGCAGTAAATCAAGCTTTAGACAAAAGCACCTCACTGAAACTGCACTACGGATGACATTTTGATGGCAGTAGTGAACTAGTTGGTATTTGTCAGAGAGAACCTTTTCTGTTGTGTCTCGCCCTAACCACTTTGTCTAAACTCCTTTGGATTTGAGGTACCTCACTGTTATGTTTTGGGCCCAAATTTGTTTGCCCTGTATGTTCTCTCATTAAAGCTGGTGTACCCAACTTTCAAACTGTGAAAAGAGGAAGTATGTATTTAAATGTATCCAACTCGTCCATAGCTCTCACAAACCCTTTGGCACATTCTTACTTTTCACAAGCGTCAACTTTAGGCACATACACGGCTTTAGAATAGAGGTTTCAGATAATCTAAATGAAGCTGGGGTGGACCTCCCAAGTGCAGCCAATCAGAGCACTGCTTTCGGCTCTCTCTCTTGGTTAACAAGATATAAAATACTTATTGATATAGCCGGTAGCACACGGTGATCTAATTTTGTCACAAAGTGCTGCTTTTACAAATCACAAAATTCACTCTTGTACAAAAACAAAAAGTGAGGAACCCGGACACTAACGTTTGTCTTGATTTCTAAAATGGTGTTTATTCTATTCTAATTCATTTTTGTAACGCCTAAAATGACAACAGCAGCAAATTAAACAATGTTCACAGGGATTTAGCAAATAACTGTCCCCCGTCCTTAAACCTTCTTTCTCTGCGAGGAAAAACTATAGAAAACCCAAAGATGACAAACTTTGAAACCTTGCATACAATAACCAGCAAGTTATAATTTTAAAAGTTAAGTCTACTTAGTTAATAGTTATAAATGCATTAATAGTGTTTTTTAACATCTGCAGCTGTTAGCATAGCATTTAGCCACACGTTCGGTCTGTTCCACCCGACAAAATCCAGTGGATATGCAAATTATATTAATTCATGATATTCACATTATATATTAACCCCAAATAACACACACTGGTACAGCCCGGACCCATTAACTCTCCTTGGTCAGATTTTGTGTTTACGTTCAACTATATATGTGTCAAATAACCAACAGACATACAATATAATCGACAGAAGACTTCATGGACATTGTGTTAAAGATACTTACATCAACATTTAAATAGAACGTGTTAAACTGTGGTTTTGCTAGGAGAAAAAAAATTGTGAAAATATTCTAACTTACTTTTCACATATTGCACTGATGGTATTGAAAAGTAAATCACAAGTTTTCACTTTTACAAATTCAGTCAAAGCAGGTCAAATAAATTAGCAACCAGAAAAACCTGCTCAGCCATTATCTGTAAATCTTTAACCGAAACTCAGATTATCTTTTGAAGCAGAAGGATGTCAAAGGCTCAATATTCTTACAGTGAATACTTCTACAACGAAGAGGATCACATCCGCTCCATCACCACAAACCAAAAGTTTAGTTTCGCAGAGGAGCAAAAGTATATTATTATGGCACTGTTCTCACTGATTTATGTAAACAAAACCATCATTTCTGACTAAAATTGCTGCTTTTTAACTATGAATATTGTAACATAATGTTGAAAATACCAAACATAATACCAACCAGGCTTTGCTTGGTTTGACTGCACTGTTTCTTTCAAATTAATAATAATAAGAAAAAAAAACCTGCAATGCAAATTTACTTGTATTCAGAATATAACATTTTAGTTTTTACTGCAAAATACTACCTTTTAGTTTAATTTCCGTCTTTTTTCTTTCTTTCTTTCTTCGTGCATCAGAGAATTGAGGTAATTCACCATAATACTGTAAGAATTTCAGACCTTTAAGCTTAACATTTGTAATTGTAATAGAATCTTGAAACCTTCGGCACTCTCTGCTCTGCCGGTTTGTTTTTATTGCTCAAAAATACCTTGAAAACCTGCCTTCGAACTGAATCGGAGGACGTCACGACCCTCAGAGCCGTCACTGACTTTTATTTTGTCGTCGACCATTCGAACAATTGTTTTTATATTACATTGAGATGTTTAAAATACATTATAAACCAAATAAAGGTAGAAATGTCTTGACTCAATGCTTAAAGATTGAGAATATTGATAAATGTAATAGTTTACAATTTGTACATATTGATTTAATAATGTTTTTGTTATAAAAAGGTATTTTCATGTGATTTAGAGTCTGTATTGTCCAGATAACAATTATTAGATTATTTTTTACAGTCGACTAGTCACGATTGGTTATCGCGTTCAGGTCACAATATAATCGTAAGAACTAAAAAATAATAATCGTGACAATTTTAGAAGAAAAAATTATGTTGTTCAATATACAGCACAAAAAAATAGACCTAAATATAAATAACTTTTTTATATCGGTCACATATAACTATATTTTCTTCAATTTCGTACAGCTGCTCACAAATTTAAGGAAATATAACATGTTAAACCACAGGAATGAAACTAAATTAAACATTTCACTGTTGTTTGGTCACAGTCTTAATAATCGTGAATAATCGTTAAATCGTGATGTTTTTTCTCACAATAACCGCAACACCAATCGAGACATCCAGAATCAGGATTGGTCAATTAATCGTTGCAGCCATAGCGCACCTTCAAACAAACTTCTTAATCTACGTTTTCAATCTTCAGGAACAGTTTTTTGGTTAACCCTCTGTCAACAGTCCACATGAATCAATAAAAGAAAATTGTACGAGTGCTTAAGACTCACGTCGTGGCCTGCGGCAGGTCTTGTAGAGACAGCAGCATGGGCAAACGCAGCAGAGGACGAAGATCAGCGCGATGAAGATGAAGCTGCCGATCCCCAGCACCATCGGGAGCACATCACTGCCACTGTGGAAGTCACTGCGGAAGTTTTCAATGTGAGACATGGTAGCCGCGTATTGGGGCTGGGTCCAGTAAAGGTAGACGACAAGAGGACGATGACAAAGATAAACAAACAAAAGAGCTAACACAAGTTGCAAAAAGAGACGTCTGAAACTTGAAAGATCAGAGGGTGCAGCGTAGTTTCCCAAACAAGGTTATTTCTAAAAACATGTGCAGCTTTGTGTCTGAAGGAGGAGACGGTGGTGGCGGCTTCCTGTAAGTGACGTCCTAGTCTTCTTTCTGACTTTCGTTCTTTCTTTTTCTTTTTTTCTTTTTTGGGTGGAAGCAGTGAGTCACAAATGGGTGGAGTTTGGAAATTCTTGGACACAATCCCAAAATGAAGAGCTCAGAATCTGCTGCATAGTTTTAGCGATCTGGACCGTGGCAATGTACAAGAACAAAAGAACATTTCAAAACAATGGGAAGTGCTGATTGTTTGCTAATGGCTATTTATGTTGATTGGGTCAGAGACATATACAAAGTTGCTGGCAAAAGCCTCCAAGTCAGAATTGTTACTTAAATAAAGTAATTCACAAGGTTATAAAAAGGTGACATTTCTTCACTCACGTTGTTTTACAATCCTTTCCTTTTTGTACCAAACTTTATAGGCATAATTTAGCACATGGCTGACAAATTGCCATAATACTGTCTGAATATTGTCATAATTCCCAAACATTGAGATATAAATTTGTGTCTGTAATTTCATTTACTAATATTATTTTTAAACTGAAAAGCTGCAAAAAGAGATGAATAAAAATTAGTCCAAAACGTGACACATAATCTTACAAAAAAAGGTATATAGTGGTATTCCTGCACCTGTGCGTTTAATGTTTCAGTTCCTTTAATTTGAGTGCAATACTTCACCCTCATATACGCCATTTACAGACACATTGAAGTATATTTCTGATGGATTTTCTTTAAAAAAAGGGACAGAGTATACAAAATCAACTTGAATAATCTTGTAATAACTGTGTTCCCTCATTAGTTTACACAAAGTTGTATTTTGATTGACTTTTGATGCATGTTTGAGTAATTCCGTTTTGTCCTGAGGCTCGAGTGTTCCGAGAATTCCCGTTTTCACGTACTCCCTATCCCTGCCCACATCCCTGTATTTAGTTGGGATTATTTGAGAAATTAAGGTCGAACCTGTGAAGGTCGAAAATGTCACGTACCAGGGCTTCAAAAATAGAAATATGTAAATGACAATCTGCTGCTTGTTACAGTGTCACTTTGAACAAGCAGCAGGTGCTTTTTCAGTTCTGCATTTTTGAACAGGAAGTCAATGGACCCGTTTCTATTATCAAGCCTTTTTAGAGCAATATTGCAATTTACAATGACAAAATGTAAAATGAGGATCTAATGATCTTATATTTAAATACTAAGAATCTGAAAAAAATCCTAAAGTCTCCTTTAGGGCTTTGCATTGCCTCTAATCTGACTATACGATACGTATCACGATTTACATCTGGCATGTAAGGACAAGGGAGATAAGGAAAGGCGGCAAGTCAGAGCCGTAACTTCGGGATAAGGATTGGCTCTAAGGGCTAGGTCGGTCGGGACCTTCTGGTATTGATATTGAATGACTCACACAGGACACATCCTGGTGCCAAAAAATAAAAAATAAAATAACTTCTTACACATTCAATTGGTGGTTTATACTTTGACAGAATGGATGCTTAGAGGCTCAAAGCTGTCCTGTACTGTCTGGCCAGTATTGCCATGGAAATCAACTAAAATACGGATTACATATTTTAGTAATATAGTAATACCCCAGTCGTCCCGGGCAGTTTCATAGCAAAAGAAGGTTGAATTCTGTCAACTTGACATTTTATCAGTGTATACGTTTTTCCACTCATCCACATTGCTTCTTCAGTTCGGACGCAGCTCTTAGTCCTATTTTTACACAACTGTTCCATCAGAAGCTACTGAGATGAACGTCAAAACTTGATCGAATTTAAAAGTTCAGGACGACCAGACATAAAAAATAGCAGGTTCAAATTTTCACTTAATAACCTACATTGTTATAGGCAATGTCGTGTCCACGGGCAACACACTTCAGTCACCTTGTAGGAACAATATTGTCATGATTAGTGAAATACTAAATTATTAAAATAGAAATATATGCCAGAACAAAGCCATTTAGACAGATTTTGAATTGTTTAGACTCTTGTACAATTTGGGCCAAAACGTGTTGTCATTGAGCAATTTTTTATTTTAATATGCCGAGGTTTAGACTGTTTTAACATGTTGTAACGATGACAACTACTATTGCTCTCTAGACAGTGAATCAGTATACAACCTTTTAAACAGTCTCTCGTTTCCTCTGTGTTCTGGCCCACTTTGCTGCACGTACAGTCTCACGAAGGATGATACAACTTCCTTCAGTTTTTCTGCTTTTGCACAAAACCAGCCAAATGATGAACACAGCAGGATTTCCACAGGTTTTGAAATGCACACAACATGGTGCTACGCAATTATATCAGCTAGGAGGTGTTAAACCAAGTAAATCGACAGCCTTATGTATGTATGAAAAGAAAAATATATAAGCGTACCAGTCCTCTTGTTTATCTTCTGAGAGCCTCCAAAAGGAGTCTTGGCAGCAGTATCTATTAAAGCAGGAGCCACAGCAGAATCCAAAAGTGCACCTCTGCATTTTGTGGTACACCCCTGATATGTCTGTGTAGGCCTCACAATTGTCACCCGCTGAAAAATAGAAATATTCAGAGTTATCATTGCGTTTCCTATACTTTATATTCCCACATCATCTTGGAAAAAACTGTAACCAATTTTACATCTTTCATTTGCACTGGTCGAATCTCTTTAAACTGCTGTGGGTTAATTTACTTTGACCATAATGTTGTGTAAACCTTCACTATACATCAAATAAAACTGCATTTTGAAAATAGATTTCAGTAAAAATACAGTTGTTTTTTATACATATATAAATTACAAAATAATAATAAATGCAATGAACGTGTAGAGTCATTTTTCGACCTTAAGGAATTTCTACTTCGACATACTGTTGCCTCTTTGAGTATAGGTTTGTGAAATTGTGAGGCGATTATTATTATTATTATTAGTATTAGCATTATTATTATTATTATTATTATTATTAAAGCACATGAGAAAAAATGAGGAGGAAGTGATTTTGTACTAAAATGCATTGAAAAGTCTACAGTAGAGAATTTTACCTTAACATATCCATGGGCTTTGCGATGATGAGAAATTAGGGCCGTTGCCAAAGCAATTAAGAATTTAAAACAAAATATCATCTTGACTTTTGAAAGATAAAAAGCCCCCAAATGTTGAAATGGAGTATATCATTAATTTCGCTCAACACCAGTTTGAACTGATTTTAAAAATTAAATATATGTCTAAAATGTAAAACAACGTATCAATATTTTTGCATCTTTTCAAAACCTCAAACAGAATTGATATATCGATATTTTGGCATCGCTCTGATCAGGGGGACTGTTGGAACATCTAAATTTTGTATTATTTACTTGGGGTTACCTATGACTAGTTTAGTGTTGTAGCTAGGAAATAGTCCAGTTATTCAGACTGGTCAGGATTACAGATTTCATGACCCATTTGTATTGCATTAAACTCTAACCCAATAGGAAATCTGTCATTTTTGTGCTGGTCTGTTCACATTACATGCAATGGAAAATATGCTTATTGTTATGTATATGTGTGTGTACAATAAACAATGTGTGATGTGAACATAATTTCTCATTTTAAACACGAGAGCCGATGTTACAATGAGGTCATTAAGGAGAACACGTGACTAACAACTGAAAAATGTTGATTTTGATGTTAATTTAAGTGTTTTGGGAGGCTTAAATTTATGTCTGACAGCATTTATATTTATATGAAGGCTGGTGGGATGTTAGTAATAAACTTTGGACAGTCAGTGGATAAGATCTTGTTTAGTTTGTCTGCCAGTGTTGACATTTCTACCGCCATAAATAAAGCATAATGCGTTCATTTTGTTTACCTAATTTGAGACGTTAGCCTTTTTGTTTTAAAATCTTAAATTTTGATTTACTTCCTAGAAGACCAATGCGTAAAGATATTGCTAGCGTCACAGACATCGCCCATAACCACAACACATTTCGTCCTCAGCTAAGAACACGTACACAAAGTCAACAAAACAACGCGTTAAAGAAAACAAAATAGTCATAAGTCAAATAAAAAAACTACATACCGAAAATACACGGGGTAAAAACGACAATTAAAGCCAGAACAACAAAGCCGGACAAGGGATACGCCATGACTGCTGCTTCTTGGAGTCCAGACGATGGATCTATTATAACAACTGGATAGGGTATTGCTAGCTTAAACATGTCGCCAGCGGCCCCAGTGGCCAGTCCATTGGTACTGCAGCGAAAAAAATCGTGCGTCCCAGAAAGCTTTTTTTCCCTAGAGCGCAATGTAACAAAAAAACTTGTAACAAAAAAACTGATCGTTTTCAGCTGACAGGCATCTACGGCTTGCAGAAATATCTGATATAACGGCAATTTTTCTTATTTTGGGTCATTGACTTTTTCTCGGTTTTAAATTTTCAGTTGTCTTTAAACGCATTTTAAGCCGTTAGCTTCGGCTTCGCTCTAGCGCCGCTCTAGTCCAGCTCGATTGTCAGGACGTCGAGACCGTGTAATGACGCTACTGCTGAACGCGCTGAATAGCAGGCTTTAAACTATGGATCCACAAGTTAATAAAAAAAACAAATCATGAAACTAATGACCACCATGGATCTGAGGTCGTGATCTGGGCGTGGTCTGGGCCTGGGCACAACAGCATTAGGCCAGACCCTGAGCAGAACTTTAAGGCAAACCCGATATTTACTAGATCCATGGGTGAACCTGCTTGATTTATGATTACGCAGTGACAGTGGGCTCGCTCCGTGCGCCCACGGTTTTCTTAAAACCATTTTTTTTTAACATTTCCTTTATCTCGCACTGCCTCTGCGCAGCTCTAGTAACTCTCGCACTGGTTGTGATTGGTCAGTGCGATCACATGGTATGCGAGCCTACGTAACTTCCAGAAGGCTAACTGGCGACATGGGCCAGTGAGCAGCTGCCATGGACTTGAATGAGCCGCCACCTCGAGCCCTGGGGGCTTTTGAATTCCAGATAGTCGCGCAGAGTGAAGAAGGAGGAAGGCATCCTACTCTCGGAAATACGAGAATGGGAGGGCTCGCAAAGATCGTGTGTGGAAAGATCGTCTCTGGGGACAATTATTCACGTGGTTACATTTCCGCTCTCTCGTGTCATAATATTATTATTTGTTGGCTTTTGTAACCTCCTGACTGTGATGAAATGAATTATATTTTTGTAACACCATTCAATTATTACAAAAAAATGAAAAAACAAACAAACACATTGGCAACATTTTGATTTTAGGATTGTGAACGAGAACTCAGGACCGTTGCCATGGTAATTTACGAGCCTATTTAAAACATCCCATCTTTTCAATACCACACAACAACAACAACAACAACAACAACAACAACAAGAGGGGGATACTCTCTCTCCTCTCTTTTTTTCCTTCTCTTTCTCTATCTCCTTTTTTTTTACGGTTTAGAGTAAAACACATACTTTGAAGACGTACTACTACAGTAGGTGGCTGTAAAGTAAAGTTGCAATACCTATATTGTTAACTTAAGTACAGTAAATATTGTTCACTGAAACTACATTATTGAGACAAAACAGAACTGATACAATGATAAACTTCCTGTTCAAAATTGCAGAACTAAGAAGTTCTGCAACATCTTTATGGGGCCATTTCACTGTAGCGGCCACAAAGATAATTTAAAGTGTTTTATTTTTGATGACATTTTTGAACCCTTCAATAATAATAATAGTACAGAGCAGTGGAGGGTAGGTGAAAAAAGGAATTTGCTGAGCACTCAAACAAAACAATACAGCATGATCAAAAGCTAATTCAAGTTGATTTTGAATAATATGTCTCATTTAAAGTGAGAGTGGATTGAGGATTAGATTATTTAAACCTAATTGATTTACTAAAGTAGTTCACAAAGACGGGATAAAGACAAATTGCCTGTCTCTAAATGTCAACCCTGTCATTAAACGGTTGTCTGGGTTGTGCTGCCCCACCTCAGGAACAAAGCAGCTCTGAAGGGTTCTGTTAATGGAATAAGAAGGAGAAAATGAATGAGAACAATAAACATGGGACAATTATTGGATAATTAAAAAGTGACATATTGCAAAAAGCTAAAGATCTACAAGGATATGTTCTGTTTGAGATGTTTCAGTGTATAATTCTCACGCAAACTACTTTATATTCCACTTTACCACGCACCTTTATTCCATCAATCCCTTTATTATTGGCAACTTTATTATTTCAAGTGACAGATTAATGGACTTAAAATCAAATTCGAGGAGTAAATGGACATTTCTTGAAGTTATTAAGGCCTTGTGATCACACTGATGTCCAATGTAAGGGACAACCAGTTACACTGGTGATACTGCACTGACAGGCTAGGAATAGAACTCACATGACGGCTATTTTTGTACTCTTTTGATATTGACAGAACGAGTTTAGCCGATGAAGAAAGTTCAGCCAACACAGTTAAAAAAATCATTTCAAAAGCCAGTTTTCTTAATCAGAAGTAATATACAGTAGCAACATTTATGCATAGTTTCATCTCATAGTTAATTTCTATTCATCTCAGTTGAATAATAATCTTTGTTACTTTAACGTGTACACTATAGGTGGTGACAGTGGTGTACTGCGTTTCATTACTTGAGTACTGCCAACACGTTACATTAGTTGCCCAGTCACATGATTACTTAAGCTAAAGTACTGGAGTATTTGTGGAAGAAAATATAGGCCTATTTCAAAATGTGAGTACTTTTTTTTTTTCATACAGGTAAAAAACTCAATGAGAGAATCTCTTGTCCGTGAGTTGAATACAAAACACATGAAAACATAAAACAAACAGTAAAATAATATCTAGTTAAAATGTCAATAAAACAAAAGTATAAAGACACACACGCTGTGGAATAAAAGCAATTATTACAAGAGCACTGGCCCTGTGGATAGGCTTTAACAAGTGCTTGAATACATTAAAAAGCATAAAATAATTTCATTTAAAAAGTCTTTGAGCTTTGTTCCATAATCCGAGAGCCAAATTCCTGAAAGCCTTTTTCCCTAACTCTGTATTGCTTCAGTGAGACTCTAAAATCAGAATATCCTGTGATCTTAATCAACTAATACTTGCTCCGTGGTTCAGTAAACTTGTTAATTAATCAGGCAACATTCCAAATTAGAGCCTTGTAAACAAACAAAATGCAGTGCTGTTCTCTTCTCAGGGGGGAGTGCAAATGGAGGATTTTTAGAATATAATGGTGGTGACTTCTGTATCCTTCTCCTGTAATGAACCTTCATGCTGAATAATAAAACATTTTATTTCTGAAGAAGAATGACGATCTGGCTTTAAGATTATTTGTCAGCTCTTGTGCGTGTTTTTTTGTTTGTTGTTTGTTGCTCAGTAGTAAGGGTTGTGAATGATAACTTTGTAACTTTAAAAATAATAGAATACAAGGCTACTTCTATAAAGTAAAACCATATGCAAATTTGATTCTGTTTTTATTTTGTACAGAGATAAGATACTTGTTTTGGTTGGAATGGGTAACTAGGTCTATATTTTGTATATTTATTACCTCTAAAACAAAAGCAAGAAGAAGCAAACCCTAAACAAATCAATTATCTAAATTCAGTAGTGTAGAAACTATTATATTTATATTTCAAATGTAGTGGATTCAAAGAAAGAAGTACAGCAATAATAAAGTACAGATAGGCCTACTCAAAAACTGTAAATTTACTTACTACTGACCACCTCTTAAAGCATGCCCTTTATACAGAAAAACAATACCGACAGAGAGCAGCAAACACCTTTTCATAACACTCTATTGCAATCCCCTGCTTCAACACCAGTGGGCGTCAGACACCAGCATAAAATATGAATCACCATTTGACTGAAACACGTTATAAGACACAGCTTCCGCAATTGACCTTCCATGTCTATGAATACGACGTCTCTTTTGCATTCAAAGTATTGCGGCGAAACAATTGCACAGGAATAAGATCCGTAAAAGATAGTAATAGATGGTTATAAGTGCTAAATAAACGAGTGGTCACCGTTAATAAAATACATCCGTGGTGGTCACGAGCCTGATAAACTCCCACGACCTTTGATTTGACGTAAGTGCGTTATGGAGTTCTCGCGATATTTCCGGTGACAGCGTTCACTGATATAAGCAGCTTCCCCGTCTTCGTCCTTTCGTTCGTCCTCAGTGCAGGATAACGTGACGCTCCGCTTCTTTATACCTGTTTTTTAGAAGATATTTAATAAATCTCCGCTACTGAAACCGGCGTGCTGGTTCACAACAAAACGACTGCGTTTTAACAGTAAGTTTATCCTCTGTGCATTCATTTTTGGCATAGATTCTTCATTTTTAGCTAAGGTGCTAGGCTATGTTGCCGGGTTTTGGTTACATCTTTTTAGTAACACTAACATTTCTTTCTTGGATGTTACTTTAAATAATGATTGTGTTTTGTTTTGTATTTCCGCACATAATAGCATGCTCTAATATATATATAATATATATATATATATAATATATGCTCTCTAGTTGCTCTTTTTTTTTTCTTAAAGATTTAAGTTTGAAATTAAATTTTTTACAGCATCAAGGAGAAATAAAACCACAAATGTATGCTTTATTATGATAAATTAACCATACCATACCGTAATATTGATCCAACTGTTTAATAACTTTATCAAACCTAAAATGTATAACCAAACTTATTTACTTATTACGCCCCTTAATGAGCTACAATTGTTTAATAATACACTTTACATTTTGTTGAACAAGTTATGATACAATTAAACTAAAAGTCATTGTTTATAATGGTCAATATTTGTTTTACAATAGTTTTAATCTTATAGGTTGCACAACGTTGTCTTAAATTTTTTTCCTCGATGACATCAAGAGGGGGGGAAAAAAGAAGGGAAAACCCGCGGAAGCGTCAGGATCTAGGAATGTTTAGGGGGAAGGGGAAATATGAATCCGTGCGTAAAGTTTGACATTGCGAAACTTTACGCACTTTGTGGTGATTATTACGCATTTGTTAATGAATACCTCACAGTACCAGTGTTTTTACCATTAATAAAGGTTGAAATATGGTGACTGATTCTCCATATAGTCAGTTTACAAATAAAGAGTATTCTTAATGAAAATCTGAAATAGTTAATCATTTTGTTTGTCATTTTGATTTAATAACGCTGCTGTATGTGTTTATAAAAGCTCTTTTTAAAAGTTTGTCTGTATAGTCCAGATAATAATTTTACCATTTTATATATAAAAATAAATATGACTAGTTGTGTTATTCCAATGAATCGCAGTCCAACCCCAGCGTAATGTAAACTAATAACAACCTAAATTAATAATTATTGTATTATTATTTTACATTCAAATGAAAGTTATTTGTGCCACTTCAGTGTTGCTGGAGTCTGTGGGAAACAATGTGTGTGGCTAGTATCACTGTATCTTTAGAGGCGGATGGTGTTTCCTCTAAAAGGCATTTCCGTCACGTGTCACGCTATATATGTGGAAAAGGTGGGACCTAGGTTGGCTGGAATTTCACTGTGCAGTGTAGAAGACGTAAAAGGGCAGGTTCTAATGATTACAGTTGTTCACTGTGAGGTAAAGCATAGATTTCAATAAAGGAAATTAACCTGCTAGTTAAATTTATTCTCAAATGTTTAATCAGATCAAATAAAAAAAAAAATCAAATCACTTTTGCAATTTGTTGTTACATTTTGCCCTTTGGACCATTGACTGAACTCGTTTTTCCTCTTTTCTCACAACTCTTAAGACATTTAGGAAAGTGTGTTTTTTTGTCTAATCTTTTTGATATCCTCTGGTTTGTAATTTGTATTTGGGCTTTATCAGTCCACACACGGCTCTACCATTTAGTAAATTCACTATGTCATTTTCTCAGACATCTGGACAATCAAGCGTGAGATCATGGATGTCATTGTTCGCCGGTGTCCGTTCTTGGCCCGTGTGCCTCAGGCCTTTCTGCAGCAGCCCAAAAAGTCTCTGGTGGTTTACGCCCAGAAATGTCCTATCATGATGGAACTGGCCTCCAAACCCATGGCTCCTCAAATGGCCCGCGCCCTCTGCTCCTCCTCCTCCTCCTCGCACCAGAGGACGGACAATGCTCCTGCTGAAGGTGAGTTTACTCTTACATTTACGTCGGTGTAATCCCTCATTCGTCCAGGAGTTGTTCCATTGTAGAAAAAGATTCAGTTGTAGTCATCTGGACTCTGTTTTAGAAAAACAAAAACGTTTCAACTCTCATCCAAGATCATTCTCAATCAGAGAAACAAGTCTGAGAACTCTTGTTATAATCCTACTCCTACCCAGAGTAGGATATAAACAAGTCTGAGAACCTCTTGTTTATATCCTACTCCTACCCAGAGTAGGATTAAAACAAGTCTGAGAACTCTTGTTTATATCCCTACTTCCTACCCAGAGTAGGATATAAACAAGAGTTCTCAGACTTCTTTCTCTGATGAGAATGACTCTTGGATGAGAGTTGAAACGTTTTGTTTTTTCTAAAAGAGTCCAGATGACTACAACTGAATCTTTTTCTACAATCTACATTTACACTACAATATACCTAATGACACACCTGTTACTCATAATGTGTCCTACGAGAAGAGAATACTATATTAACTGATATACAAGATTGTTTATTCAACCATTAAAGGTGAATTATTATTTTCAATTACTTGCCATAAAATTTCTGTCCGTTCAGTCAAAATTGTTGTTTTAGTAAATTATATTTAGGGCTGCAACTAACCATTATTTTAGCAGTCGACTAGTCAAACGATAATCTTTTGTACATTGAGACTCTTAAAATTATCAACCATCAAGTGGCCGGAGATGGAGAATAGTTACAAATGAAGTTTATTATTAATTTAAAATCAGAAATTGTTCATTATTTTTTTACATTTAGAGTCATTTTAGAGTTTGTACATTCCAGATAACGATTAACAAAACACGACTATGATTATTGTTTATAGTTCGACTAGTATTGTATCATTTCTGTTTGGCTTAAAGTCTTTTTTAAAGTTCTAAAATCATATCCACGGCAATACATTATTTTTGGTCATTTTATTCCATGCAGGCTCCAAACAGGAAGCTGAAATGCCTGCTGGTCACCCCATGCCAGCTCCAGGACAGGCCAAAGGCTTCAAAATGCCCCTTTTTGGCCGCCGAGATGGGCCAAAAGCACAGCAGCGTGGTCCGCCAGGTCGGCATGGAGTTCCAGGAGGATGTTCAGAAGTGCGCACTGTCCAGCAGGGTAAGACCGCATTAGAGTCTGTAGTGTTTTACCCCTGCTTGGCCATTATATTTTACTTAAGCCAGTCTGTTTCTCTTGTAGAAGTGTCTCGGATGCAGCTGAAGGAGCCTGAGAAATCCGGGGGTCAAATGAATCTGATGAAGACTCTCCTGAAACAAAGGCCCAAAATGGTTTCTCATTTGCTCAAGGAACCTGTCTGGTAATATCACAGCTTTATACTTTAGTTTCACATAGAAAAAGTGTGGGAAAACTGAATTTATTCATTATAACACACAACATAATTATCAAAGACGTGCCTATATTTGAGATAAAACAAAACAAAAATTCACAATACGTTAATTCCAGTCATTTATCTGTGTTATAGTTCAAACAAATACAAAAACTCTGAGGCACGTGACTGATATTTACTGTGAAAAAATGTGAAGGGTCACTTTTCACTGTAGTTGTTTTTACATTTGTTTGAAAATAATATCAAACGCATACAATATATTTTATTAATTACAGTCGTGGACTCAAATCCAGTTTAGTAATAAAACCTGGTCTAAATCCATACTGATCACTCCTGTTTGAAACTGACAGTAAACATTTAAAGCCGCAACGCGACGCAATAACATTTCCGCGTTTGTCTCCAGTGGCCCCGATCCATTACGACCAGTTCTTTGAGAAGAAGATCGAGGAGAAGCGCAACGACCACACCTACCGCGTCTTCAAAACCGTGAACCGCTTGGCCCACGAGTTCCCGATGGCCGACAATTTCACCGAGTCGCTGGAGGACAAGAGGGAAGTGTCCGTGTGGTGCAGCAACGACTACCTGGGCATGAGCCGGCACCCGCGGGTCATAAACACCATCATGTAAGCACTCGTTTTACCTGCTCAGGGCTGTCAACATGTCTGCTCACATCTTGATAATAAAATGAGTTCTTGTATGGATATTTATTTATTCTTGAGCTGATACCAATAACCGCTATTTGCCAGTACTGATATTTAGATCTGTACTATAGATAAAATCCGTAGCAAGGCCCGCTTTAATATCACTTTAATATTTAGTTTGTGTTGCATTATTTATAAGTTGGAGTGCATTTCAGAATGATTCAGAAGATGTAAATCCAGTAGGTTGAAAACTAGGGCTGTTGTCAACTAATGGAATTCTTGTTCAGCACCAGATTGATAAATCAATGAAAAAAAGCAAAAAACTGCAAACTCTCGAACAAGGACGTTTCTCTATGATCTGACCATGTATCTGACCCAAACTGCACTTAGAAGACCACAACTGCCCTGGAGTTCAGTCAAACACAAACAATTTATACAGAAAAGTGTTAGCAAACAGTGTATTTATGTGTGAAATAAGTTTAAACTCATGGCTCACTCCAAAATCTTCAGCTAACTCGCACAGTACCTTCTTTTCTGCCATTGTCCAAAACCAAAATAACTGGTAAATGAATGCAAATTTTAGTTGTCTCGGACGCCACCAACCATTCCTTCAACTAAAGGTGTCCAGCCCAGTTAAAACATTCAAACTGCGTTGCTAATAAAACTCTCCCTGGACTAATCTAGATTTATACAAGTGTTTTGTTTTTGTTTCTGGAACAATCCTCTGCCGTTCTTTCCACTCGCGAGGAGCAGATAATTGAAGTCCACTCGACACGTCTGTCTTTGTCGGCCTCTGCGGTGTAGATTTGCACACCTGAAGCCCTCGTCTCCTCTTAAGGCAGTATTTTTCTGTTGTCGGAGCTTGTTTATGCTCCGCCGCAGTAACACCTCCTCGTTAGGTGTCGCCCCGTAATGACCGGCTTCATTAAAAATGCATTGGTCTTACAGTAAATTAGTAAACATGGTGATTACCTAACGCGCTTGGGTAACTGCACTCACCTTTACTTAGCTGCCTTGTCACATAATTATTACTGCCGTTTCTATCCAAAGTGTTGTTTGTAAAGCCATTCTGATGTAATTTCACAAGTTTATGAATTATGAACCACTGCATCATGTATTATATGTTTTTTAATGTGTTGTGAGGCGCTGCAAAAAATAATAATCTTGAACTTGAACTAAGAAATGTCAAACTAATTAAGATCCCCCACGTTAGAAGATTTGACGACTAACAAATTATTTATTTTCGTTTGGCTTCACAATATATTGCAAAAGTATCATATTTATTCAAAACGTGTATTAATATATTGAAATAATATTGATATCTCAGGACTCGCCGCCATATCGTGCAGAAGGCCTACATGCAACGCTTTAAGAATTAATTGCCGTTGATGTACCAATTTGGGGTAATATTTGACAAATCACTATTTTGGGATGGCCCTAATTTGACTATAATCACATCTTTTACAAATCCACATTGTTTCTGCCAATGTAGGTCTTTCTGAGCAATGGACATAAACATAATTCTGGTTTAAAAAAGTGATAAACGGTGATAACGTTCCGTCTCGCCCATCAGGGACACGCTGGAGAGGCACGGGTCGGGCGCCGGCGGCACGAGGAACATCTCCGGCACCAGTAAATACCACGTGGAGCTGGAGCAGGAGCTGGCCGACCTCCATAAGAAAGACGCTGCGCTGCTCTTCACCTCCTGCTTCGTCGCCAACGACTCCACGCTGTTCACGCTCGCCAAGATGCTGCCAGGTACGAGCCACGTTTACCGCAACGGTCGCCACAAAAACAAGTGTTTGTTATTACAGCGCTTTACTCTTAGGTTGCGCCGTTTGGTCTTGGTTTGAGCCCATTTTAGTCCAGATATAGACTTAGTTTTGTGTCTTGTTGTAGTCCTGGTTTGGTCCTGATCTAGTCCAGGTTTAGTACTGTGTTTAGTAACCAACTGTATTGCCCCAATTTTGAGTGTTAGCTAGTGTGAACGCATCGTTAGTTTACTAAATTAAGGAGAAGTTCAACTCATAAACATTGAAATGACGGTCGTTTCTGGGGTGATTAGTAGTTTTATTTTTATTTAGTTTTGTATATAATATTATGGTCATTTTTCTGTGCAATTTAAATCATAACCACTGGAGTTTGGAGTTTATTTTTATATATTGTTGAATGTAATATTTTGGAGTACGTTTCCTTATTTTGTGTTTTTGTGTCTTCATTTGTCTTGTTCTAAAGGTGTAAAAATACTAAATGGCTGTTTGAATAATGCATTCAACTAAGTTTAGTTTAATGTTAAATATTTTACACTTTTAATTGCTATAATTATCCATGCAAAAGAATACAAATCAGTTTTATGACGTGAGCGGCTGTCTTTTCTCCGTACACTAATGATAATCTTGTTATTTTTCCACTTGACCCGTTCCAGGCTGCGAGATCTACTCCGACGCCGGGAATCACGCCTCCATGATCCAAGGCATCAAGAACAGCGGCGCCAAGAAGTTCATTTTCCGTCACAACGACGTGGCTCATCTGCGAGAGCTGCTGCAGCGAGGAGACCCGACCAGGCCAAAGATCGTCGCCTTCGAGACCGTTCACTCCATGGACGGTCAGTGCCAGAGTCTTGGATTAGACTGAAGACCAGATAACAATAAATGTCGCAGAGGATTTTAGCGTTACTACTGAATTATCACGATTTTATGATCATTCTCAATCATTGACACCAGGACAAAACTGACATTCACTTTCATTCACACTGTCTGAAAGATCAACCCTCTCCACAGACTTAGGTTCTTTTTTTTAAGAACTTAAAAAGAATCCAATCTGTTGATATATCTTAAGAAGACAAAATGAACGTTGTTGGAGTGATCAGTGTTCTAATGTATTCAACCAGCTTTATGCAATCTAAACTTTTAAGCAAACAATTGACAAACGGCAAGATAAAAGGTTCAGTTCATGTTTAGACCTTTTTTTTGTAGACCCAGCCTCATTTCAGAATTTATTTAGTCACGTTTTAGACCAGCTTTAGTTTTGCTTCAGACCGAAGTTATTGTGGCTGTCGGAGTTGTTTTTGTCCTCCATTTTAGATCTGGATTAGTCCTGATTTAGACCTTGTTTGGACTTGTCTGTACTTGTTTGGTCCTCTTATAGGCCTGGTTTAGCTCTGGTCTAGTCCAAGTGTACAGTAGTGGCATAATTTGTCCCAGTTTAGTGCAAATTTTAGTGGTTTAGTCCAAGTTTATTTATGGTTTAGTCCCAGCCTGGTCTTGATTTAATCCTGGTTTAATATATTTAACCTGATAAACAATTGCCACATTGCTTATTGGGTTTTGTTTTCCCCCTTGCCCACAGGCGCCGTGTGTCCGCTGGAGGAAATGTGTGACGTGGCTCATGAGTTCGGGGCCATTACGTTTGTGGACGAGGTTCACGCCGTGGGTTTGTACGGGGCCAGAGGCGGCGGCATCGGAGACCGGGACGGAGTCATGCACAAGATGGACATCATCTCTGGGACTCTGGGTCAGTACAGTAATCGACAAGTTCAAATAGTTTCTTTTAATTCAGTGGTACTTTGGATCTTCTGCAGTTCTTGCTTTTGGAGCTAATTTTATTTACTTTCTAGTCCTACTTCAGGTTAGTCATAAAACCTGGTTTTGTCCTGTTTTAGTCCTTCTGCAATGCTTGTTTATTTAATGTCTAAGGCAGCTGACCTCATGTTTGTACAGGAACAACTATATTACTGCAGGATATTCATCAAATTTAATTAAAATAGATGAATAAAAAAGAAAACGCCAAAGCACACAAAGTACAACAGGGTCAAGTCAAACAATAAATATTGGTTTAGTTGTCTCCACACAGAACATTCTCCTTTTCTTCTCACAATAGCAAACTTGAAGAACAGTCTGGTTTTGATATTTCAAGTGGTTTTAGTGGTTCAAATTGACCAGTTGTTAAAGCTTTTCCAGTAGCCATTATTTTTACACCTTAAATCTTAAACTGGTTTTGATTTGAATTGCCTTTTTTCCTTAAGAGAACATAGGTCTATGGTCATGATTTATCATTGAAGTCCATGAAGAGTGTGAGAAACATTCACCAGCACTTTTGGCTTTTCTTGAATAAAATTTTGAGTTATTCTTTTACTTTGCAACAGTGTCTTAGGTACAGAAATCAAATGATTCAAATAGAATTTTAGTGTGTGTGTGAACATAAAGATAGTTTAAATAACAACTGCAAAATCGGATTTTACACATCATTTTATTAATCTTTTTAGCTCCAAAAATTGATAAAAACTTTATTAATCCTGAAGGAAACGTCAAAGCATCCAATAGCCAATCAGTCCTGAAATGAATGAATGAATAAATACATTATAAAAGTATAAATTAAACAAAAGTATACATTCTCACCCTTGACCCAGTCCACATAAATGTTATAATCACATTGCTTTCGCTCGGAGGCCTTTTCCTCTGAAGCAAAACCAGGTCTGTGCCGTTGTCATGGAGATGGTGGCTCTGGCTGCTCTTATTGGATCACACAAAAAGGTCTGACTCCAGGGCCCGCAAAACGTGTGTCTCTCAAATCAAATCGCAAATTGGCAACATCGAAAAGACTAATTCATTTGGACACGTCTCGACAGAGAACGATTGCCGTGTTTTGGTTCAGTCCAAATTTCAATCCAGATTCCAGTTCGGGTTCAGTCACCTAAATTTTCTAAAACCTGCAAACTTCGTAGTTTATCCCTTTACAAACGCGTCTTGTATTAGTTTGAATCTAATCGGAAAATCAAATGTGTTTTGAATGAAGACAATTAGTATCTGGGTTTTTATCTGTGTATTTTTATTTATTTTATTTTTTTGACAACCGTGTATGTCAAAAAATGTGGCGATAATTCCTTTTTCCTCCGCGTCTGCTTCCATCTGACCCCTCTTTCATTCCCTCTCCGCACAGGGAAGGCATTTGGCTGTGTGGGCGGTTACATCGCCAGCACCTCGGCTCTGGTGGACACGGTTCGCTCTTACGCCGCTGGCTTCATCTTCACCACATCTCTGCCGCCAATGCTTCTGGCCGGAGCGAGACAGTCCATCCAGGTCCTGAAGAGCGAAGAGGGACGCACGCTTCGACGTAAACATCAGCGCAACGTCAAACTGCTCCGGCAAATGCTCATGGACTCGGGGCTCCCTGTGGTGCACTGTCCCAGCCACATCATCCCCGTCAGGGTGAGTCAGACAGCTTTTACTACACTTTACACTATTTATTATTCATTACACCTGTTTTACAGAATTGAAGTGCATCTACTAGTCATTTTTATTATTATAATTTTTTTAGATACAATTATTTTAATGTTTTCAATTTTATCTTTATTTTTTTTAATTGTATTTATTTATTTTTTTAAACACGTGTATTTAAGAAAATTATTTTAATTCTAAAAAATGTTAGAATCAAAATGAACTAATTTCAATTTAATCTATTATCAAAAACTGCAGTTAAAGAACTTTATCTGTCACATTAGCTTTTACTTTATCAAAAAGAAAGTTTGGTTTTCATGAAGTTTGGTTTCAGACTGAGGATGTAGTAAACTTTTGAACCATGTGAATGAAAAAAGAGAATTTCACAGTTTGGGTTTGGTGTCCATAATCGTAAATAATTGTTTTAAAAAGTGATATTCTTCTCACGATAGTTGCAACACTAAAATGTCATATTGTGACTTCTCTTCCAGTGAAACGCACTAAACAAAGATAAAAAAAAATAGTATAAATGAATACAAAAAACTGCATTTGATTAACATTTTAAGTCCCCACACATTTGACAAAAACTGATGGAGAGACCTTGGATTATAACATTATTTAGTTTCTTGTGATTTGGATTAAAATGACCGATTCAGTACAACATTTGAACCAGTTTAAACTAAAAAATGCAGCTTGAGGAATTGCTGATAAAAGTATATTTATACTTCCCGCGTCATCACATCATCCAATATAAATATAATATATAACGTGGTCATTTCTTAGGTCTCTAACGCTGAGAAAAACACCGAAGTCTGCGACCTGATGATGAGCGAACACAACATCTACGTCCAGGCCATAAACTACCCGACTGTGGCACGCGGAGAACGAGCTGCTGCGCATCGCCCCGACGCCTCACCACACGCCAGAGATGATGAAGTACTTTGTTGGTAAGACTTCAAACCGGACAGTGCAATCAGGTTCACTTGTAATTGAGACTTTTGTGAGGCCACTGTCGCAATTGAGGTTAAATCGAGGCTATATGCAGGCTAATGCAGGCTATATGCAGGCTATATGCAGGCTATATGCAGGCTATATGCAGGCTATATGCGCGCTATATGCAGGCTATATGCAGGCTATATGCAGGCTATATGCAGGTTATAATGCAGGCTATATGCAGGCTGTATATGCAGGCTAAATCAAGTATCTAGTTTCAATACTAGTTTTAGCAAATGTCTGTACTTAAATAAATGACACAAACAAGACAAATGTGTTTCTTGAATAGTTTTAGAATCGTCTGATCAATTTCAGAACTAGTTCAAGACCACATCGTACTAACTGAAAAAATACCAACAGCGTAGTATGTCGTCTTTGAAAAATATTTATTATAACTGGTATCAAAAAGGGTATTGGGTTTCATGTTTTGTTCTTGGTATGGAGTTTCTATCCAACACTACATGGACTATAAAAATTCTGTCTTTCTGTTGTACATTTTTGTTCTGTGTGGCACTTTGGAGAAAATGGCAAAATGGGCTATAATTGAAAGCGTATAGGAACATTTAAATGTCAGACTCAGTAGATTATCAAATGGGCTGGTAGGGTTGTCAAAAAAATAGAAACCCAGATAGATACTAATCAATACTAAAACTAGATAATCATTTCAACTATTATTGAATCTTTTTCCTCAAAAACAAGTAGCATCAAACAGAAGTGAAAAACTAACGTGTAGGCAGAGTAAGTGTAACGTGTTTGTGTCGTGTGTTTGTAGATCGCCTGGTTGAGTCATGGAAGGCGGTGGGTCTGGAGCTGAGGCCTCACTCGTCGGCCGAGTGCACCTTCTGTCAGCAGCCTCTGCACTTTGAGCTCATGAGCGAGAGAGAAAAGGCGTATTTCACAGGCCTGAGTCATCCCATCTCCGCCTGCGCACACTGACCACGCCCAGCGCCGCACACTCTCCGCCCATTCCTCCCTCACTGTGAGAGTACCGCTGAGATCATCACACATATTTAAATATTATATGTCCAGATGTTATATATGCTCAATAAAATGAGTGAAAGTCTGTCTGTCCTCTGCCTTTTTTTTTCCTGAAACTCAGTGGAATATCCTGGGCTCAATTGTTCAGACATGTAGTAATGCGCAAATGCTGACTATAAGCAAGTTCAGTAGCTTTTAAAATGGTTTAATACTTTTTTTTCTAATCACAACTTCCCAGTGGAAAACATGACTGTCAATGTGCTTTGTGTGAATGAATAATGAAAGATGATGAGAGTATGAATATGAAGCTCTGAATATAAAATAGTACTGAGAACTGTACGTCAAATAATTTACAGATTCTGATATTTTCAAAAGAATAGCGTGAGGGACCATATTAATAAAGAACATTCCCTTTAAGCATGATCGTAAATGGACAGAAAAGGAAGTCAAAATATTATTATTCAAGGAATCTATAAGTGAAAAAGCAGATGCAGTCTGAACTTCTGTTAGAAATTCAAAAATGCAGAGTCAATTTGTAAAATGACTTCAAATAAACCTTTGAACTGCATTCCACCTTCTCATGATCTATAGGCCCAAAAATATAAAAATGAGAAATGAACCCTTCAACCAGACTGTGGTGATGGATAAGCGGCAGAGAAAAGCCGTTGTGGTGGACATGGCAATACCAAGAGATGGCAAAATCCGGAAAAAGGAACATGAGAAACTGGAGAATGCCAAGGGCTCAGAGAAGAGCTGGAGAAGGTGTGGAAGGTGAAGGTGAAAGTGGTGCCCGTGGTCATCGGAGCACTCTGGGCAGTGACTTAAAAACATCAGACATCTCAGTCCAGAAAAGTGCAGTGCAAGAACAGCAAAGATACTGAGCAGAACCCTCAAGCTCCCAGGCCTCTGGTTTAACAAAGGGATGAGACCACCCGCGGAGTGTGAGGAAGGGAATTTTAAATATTACATTTATGCTACATTTCAAGTTGATACACATTCTATTTTTTCTAGTATTTTTTGGCCCATAGGCTTTATTAGACAGGACAGTACAGCGTGAAATTTGCATGAGACTGGGGAAGGACTCTGCAGCAAACTGTCGAGAACTGGACAGTTGCTCATAAGTTGCTGTACATTCTCAAACATTTGGGCCTCTGACAAATTGAGGATTGAAGATTAATATCAAAAAAACATTTTCTTATGACTTTTGTCACTTGGGAGAATATAACATTTGAATTTGAGACAAAAATGTGCTTGTGGACTTCTTTATAAAGCACAGATACAGACGAGATTAAAGGTATATCAAGAGGTTTTATTGCTCAAAAATAACAACAATGACAAACATGCATCATTCTTATTAACATGTAACCCAGTGCTTTTCAACATAAGGCCCGGGGGCCAAATCAGGCCCTCCAAGTGATTTAATCCGGCCCAGAGGCCTTGGCCCTCCGAAGAATTTGGCCCTGAGGAAAATAAAATAGCCCTGGCATAACCTGTAACTACCCTGATGGTGTCACCTGCTTGTCTCCATGGAGATAGATATGTTTAATGCCGTGCTGTTGAATATTCTAGGCATAGCAATAATAGGTGCGTGGAGACAACCTTTAGACTATAACTTGTCTGTTTTTTTTTTACATGACCTAGTTTAGGCCTCAGGAAGTCACTGCCTCTGTCATCCATTTGATTACTGTATTACAACACCCCTTTTTTTCAGCATTCATTCACACACATTTTCGTTTTCTGGGTCAACCATCTCTCCCCCTGAAATAACCCACTAACCCAGTCCTTGCACATAAATGTAAGATGCAGAAGACGATAACCCACATCTTACAAAATAACTGTGAAAAATACAAGTGGTTAAAGCAAAGGCCGTATCCTTAAATCCCATAATCCTCGGGGGCAGGTATCACTAGGGATACAGTAAAGCACAGACTGAACCCGCACAACCATCTGTCAGTGACACATCAGCTGTTCAGAGATGAGACGGCAAAACCACCAAATGAAATGAAAGATGAAACGCAAACCTCTCAACTTTATTATTTTATTCATTTTCTACCGCTTGTTCCCGTTTGGGGTCGCAGGTGACTGGAGCCTATCCCAGTGCCTTTGGGCCTTAGGCTCACATTCATTCACTAGGGCCAATTTACAGTTGCCAATTCACCTAACACATGACTTACTTCAATATGAAGTAAGTCTTTATTTATGCTTTCTTAAGGCTAATTAAAGTGTAGTTATAATAAAGTTTACCAAAACACTTTTTAGATAATAAGATGTCAATAATTTTCACCAGAAAATAATAGTAGAATATTAGTTAATGTGTTAATTTCAGTCTTGATGTGGACCTTGTTTGGTCTTGTTCTGACCCTTGTTTGGTCTTGATCTAGTCCAGATTTAGTTTTGGGTTTAGTTCTGTTTTAGTCTCAATGTTGTGATGAAAGTTTGAACGCACTGTTGCACTAATCTGATTTAGATACCATTCAAATATTTACTGTCAATACTTGTTCAAATGAGTATCTTGTATCTTCAGCACCCTAATTAATGGATGTATATTCTGTCGTCAAATTAACATTACTCAAGAAGGCATCATCAGCATCAGTGGTTTTAATTGCTATCAGTGTTTTCCATCAGTGTTCTGCAGTAAACTTGTGAACACCACAACCTGGCTTGGCCCAGTTTAGAAGTGCAGTCATCTGTCAGCGACACAACAGCTGATTCTGTGGCGATGAAGACGTGTGAGAAAACAAACCACCGTTCGACAACAAAACAGTCACAGAGCTGTGATTAGGTGTGTCGTGGTTGTTGGTGCGAGACGCTGCACCCATCGTCTTTATGTGAATGTGGTTGTGCGGCCTGTGACTAGAGGTGGTTAAAGACGACGAAGCATGGGTGGCTTTCCCCTTTTGATTACATTTCAAAAAATGTAACGTTACCACATATGATGAAAGGGCTTTACTCTCATATTTTAGGGACTTTTTTATAATCATGGTTTGTGGCTTGTCGTATAGTTATGGTCAAGGTCACTCAGAACCTTGTAATAGAGGTTATGCAGGCGACATTCTGAATTTAAGCTGCAAGTCAAGAGTGTCAATGGCGGGTAATGACATTTTCACCTGTAAGAACTCAAACCACAACTAAAATATGAAGTTATATATTTAGTTAGACATTTGAAAGAAGAAAATCAAGATAACAGTTGTATAAAAGCAGATAAACAACAGGACCACAGAAGCTGTGCTCACAATTATCACTGATACATTTCTTTTTTTAAAGATGTTTTGCCCGTAGGCTTTATTAGACAGGAGAGGAAAGTGTGAAATGTGGGATGAGAGAGAGGAGGCCATACAGTTGATGTCAAAGTCGCAATTCGAGCCCACGACACTGCGGTCGGCTGCACCAGGAACCTGGCATATGTGCTGCGCCTTATCCACTCGACCACCGCACAGCACTACTGATACATTTCAACCGATTATCTTTCTCTTCCCTATAGAGTTCATTTGGAGCAAAACAAAAACATCTGATTTAAGGAAGTAAAGGTAATGAGTTCAAGTTATGTGTGATCACAAAGTCTGTATCAGTGATAAAAGAGAGTGTAGCTGCAGTGTTCTATTTAATTTATTTTATTTTATTTGATATCAGGTACAAACTAAATAATGAGTTGTAGATTTTTACATTTGTGATTAGATTCTAGCAGCTCTTTCACATTTTTGTTATTGCTGTGTGTTTTGCCACTATGATGTCTGCATAACGTTTATAATGGAATAGAAAACAACTTTTTTTGTCTATTCCAAGATAAAACATCATTTGTTTTGAGAAATTAAAAGCTTTAATTTGTTTCAACAAATAAGTTAACACAAAGTCAACAGTGCAAAGAAATGTGTTGGGATAAGAAGAACCCATCAGCTCACTCACAAACAACACAATTAAAACATAAAAGCGCTAATTGTCTAGTTTAAGATTCAAGATATTTATCCTGTAGGAAATTTGTCTTGAACACACAGGCTGCCACACAGAGAAAATACACATGAAACAGATAGAAAGCATGACATAGATATTCGAATAATACATATAAAAATCAGCTCTCTGCTCAATGGCCTGGATTTCGAAGGTTCACTGATACAAAGAGGAAAGAGTTTTATACCTGTTCAGGTATCGTGTCTTGTTTTTGTTTTTTTTATCTTATCCCTATAACGATGTCCAGATGGAAGCTGCTCATAACTGGGAGTGTAGAACATGAGAGGGGTCAGAGACTATTTTCCTCGCCTGCTTGACAACAGTCTCCTCAAATATCTGCTGAAATGATGTTCTTTCACCCTGCTGCAGCCTGAGTTCACATGGACAACCAGGCCGGAGTCAATGTGGACACGCGGGTATTTGGAAGAATGTACATGAGCGACCTCACTGCCGTGGATGGAAAGTGGGTGTGTGGTCTCCCAAATGTTCCGGGTAAAAAACAATTTCCTCTGTTTTTTCCCTGTTGACAGTGAGATGACGATGATCATCACACCGGTGTACAAAATGCTCCACCTGAGATCTGTACACTGTGATGTCCACCTCTGTGTCCATGAGTCTCAAGATGGCTGTGTCCTCTGAAAACTTGATGATCAGAGTACTGTGGTGACTGGGTAGTTACTCATTGCACACAAAGATGGCAATTTAGCCCACCATAAAGAGCTACTTTAAGTTACAGCTTGTAATAATTTAGTCTTTTTGTGCTTGCAGGTAAACTGTGTTTAACAGTGAGAACATTGAACCAGGAGGATGAGATATTGTATACAAAGATCGGATTCAATGTACAAACAACAACAAAACACCTCGACACTTACAGCTAACTCACTTCGCACCTGTAACTGATAAAATTGTCAAGGGGAATATCACCAGTCTGTTCTACATGTTGCGTCATTTTGTTAACCACTGGATTTCTAAAGTCTGTGCAGAACAGTTTGTTAGCACCACTCACTCACATAGTTACCATGTTGCTTCAATTAAGTAATTAAGTAATTAACGTACAATAATTGCCCATCTCTAATCTGCCATTTTGGGGTAAAGTCCTGGAAAAGGTTGTTTACCAAACGGCTCACTGACTTCCTCTTAATAAACAACTCATATGATGTTTTCCAGTCAGGTTTTAGACCTCACATCACAGCACTGAGACTGCTCTTGTCAAGGTGACAAATGACATCCACCTGAACACTGACCCGGGCAAAGCCTCAGTCTTAATTCTGTTAGATCTGAGTGCTGCTTTTGACACTGTCGATCATGGGACCCTCTTACAGAGACTAGAGGACTGGGTGGGCATCACAGACAGGAAGTACTTTGTTGAAATTGGTAACTGTGTCTCAGACCAGATGCCCCTGACCTGTGGGGTGCCCCAAGGGTCAATCCTGGGACCCCTTCTGTTCAACCTCTACATACTGCCTTTAGGTCAGTTGATACGCATGGCAGTTGAATATAGACCAATGGATTCACTCTGTCACTGCATCCAACAGATCAGTGTGTGGATGCAAAACAACTTTCTCCAGCTGAACTCAGACAAGACTGAAATCATCATCTTTGGCCCACAGAAACAAAAAGAAAGTGTTGGCAGTCACCTCCAGTCTTGCTCTAAAACCTACAAATCAAGTTAGAAATTTGGGGGTAATAATTTACTCAGAATTTTAACAGCCACGTCAAATCAAGAACATCACTAGCTTTACCAACTAAAAAACGTTGCCAAAGTCAAAAGTATAGTGTCAAAACCAAACTTGGAGAGACTTATCCATAGGTTTGTCTCCAGTAGATTAGACTATTGTAACGGCCTGCTCACTGGCCTCTCCAAACGAGCTGTAAAACAGCTGCAGTACATCCAGAACGCTGCTGCTCGGGTCCTGACTAGAACCAGGAAGTATGATCACATTAGTCCTGTGCTCAGGTCTCTGCACTGGCTCCCTGTGGCTCAGAGAATTGACTTCAAAGCAGCTCTGCTTGTATACAAGTCTCTCCATGGCCTAGCGCCAAAGTACATCTCGGACCTCAGGGACCGGCCTCCTGCTGGTGCCCAGAGTCAGGACTAAATGTAGGGAATCTGCGTTTCAGTTTTATGCAGCTAAAATCTGGAACAGTCTTCCTAAAGATGTGAGACAGGTTCTACTCTGGCAATGTTCAAATCTAAGCTAAAAACTGTTTTGTTTAGCTGTGCATATGACTGAAAGGATTTTATTTGTACTCTTCTCTTTTATGTCTTAAACTCTTTTGTGATTTCTGTCATGTCTTTGTGATTTTTTTGCATTTTTTTCCTGTTGTGTGAAGCACTTTGAATTGCATTGTGTACGAATTGTGCTTTACAAAAAAAACTTGCCTTGCCTTGCCTACTGTGGGAATAAAGGTCCCATTGTCATAACAAATATATCCAGCCAGGTAAATGATTGAAGCGGAATGGTTCATATTCATGAGCAAGCCCTTGATCGCAATATATTAACAAAAATATGCATAAAATGTTCCTGCCTCCATCTTCATTACATTTTAAAGGCTTTTTATGACCTTTGAAACCAAGCAATAGCACCTACATCTACAAACTTTAGTGTCTCATAAGAATATCTCATAAGATATAGGCAATCTCTTTATTATTAACGTTACAGAACAAATTGTAGAAAAATAGTTCGAATTGACAGGTTTAATTTGTTTGTTCTTTAGATTTAAACCTTATTGATCCACAAGGGACTTGGATTATTTGTTTATTTTTCCATTGTATTTCCAGTGCTTTGTGTATTCTTGGGTAAGTTCCATTATGTTTATTTGTTCACAATTGCCTTAAACACATAATGGTACTTTTATTACCTGGGTGTTATTAATGAAAAGTAGATTATTTTTTTTACGATATTGCTCTGAGTAGCTCCTTTGAAATAATGTTTTAACAATCTGTCGTGTTATTTCCTTGAGCAGCAGAAACTTCAAGGGCTTCACCTCTGACCTCTGTTTCCATGGTGATGGGTTCAAAATGGCCCTGACAAAAGATCAACAGAAGAAGTACATTCTTCCCACAGAGCTTTATTCAGCTCATCCGCATGGTAACAGTTGAAATACTGGTTCTCACAGTAAACATAGCACACAAATCATAGTTACACGACGAGTTACAATCAACTTACAAAACATTCCAGTATTTATTAAATGAGAAGTCATGGCTACTTCTGATTCGATGGACGTATGGTCAGTGGAAGGGTCTTCCAGGAGTGATGTGGTAGCTGGTACTTGTGTAAATATTCTATCCCATTCATTTTAATGGCAGCAAAAAAAAACTGCAATTTTGTCATTTGTAGACAGTGCAGAGTAGAGACAAGCTTATGTGTCAACGACTAATATCAATATCTATCTCCAGCTCCATTTGCTCATGTTCACTTTTTACTATAGGGCTAGCCAAATCCGGCCCACTAAGCACTATGGCCTGGCCCATCATGGTAAAATGGGTCATAGGCTGGACCACAATGTAAAGAAACCTGGAAAAGGTGTCGTCTTTGGCCTACCTTGATCAGCAGCAGAGATTCCACAATTAGCACAATGCAAAATGGTCAGGCCACTCATGGTAAAATGGGCCATGGGCCCGACCATCTAGCATATGTTATCTCTGTTATTCAGCACCACTGTACTATGCTATTTACATCAATTGAATCGGGTATTGTGACGTGGGGGTAGTCCTGTTCAGATTCTGTGGTCTAGTCCTGTTCAGATTGTGGGGTCTAATCCTGTTCGATTCTGTGGTCTAGTCCTGGTCCTGATTGATGTTAAAAGCATAGTACAGTGGCAAGGCAAGGCAAGGCAAGTTTATTTGTAGAGCACAATTCGTACACAAGGCAATTCAAAGTGCTTCACACAACAGGAAAAAAATGCATTAAAATCACAAAGACATGGCAGAAATCACAAAATCTTAATTTAAAAGTGCAATTTTCAGGCTATCCGTCAAATAGTTCAAGACATAAAAGAGAAGAGTGCAAAGAAAAGCATTTCAGTCATATGCACAGCCAAACAAAACAGTTCTTAGTCTAGATTTGAACATTGCCAGAGTAGCGGCCCGTCTCACATCCTCAGGAAGACTGTTCCAGATTTTAGCTGCATAAAACTGAAACGCAGATTCCCCATGTTTAGTGCTGACTCTGGGCACCAGCCCAGGAGGCCGGTCCCTGAGGTCCTCAGAGTCCGAGATGGTTCATATGACACTAACATGTCCGAGATGTACTTTGGTGCTAGGCCATGGAGAGACTTGTATACAAGCAGAGCTTCTTTGAAGTCTATTCTCTGAACCACAGGGAGCCAGTGCAGAGACCTAGCCGTGGTGAAGATTGTTGTGGTGCTGCTGCAGATGAGTCCTTTGCTGGAGGTGATCGTGGAGCAGCTGGAGTTGAATTCTTTGCTGGTGGTGGTGGAGCGGCTGCTAATAAATCCTTTGGTGGAGGTTGTGGTTGTGGTGCTGCTGATGTTGAAACATTGGCTCGGTCTCTGGCTGATGGAGCAGGAATTCTTCTCTCATTCCTCTCTTCTCTAACTATCTGCTCAGGACCCTGTCCAGGCCCAGTCCAACGCCTCAGAGCGTGGAGCGGGTTCTCTGTCAGCACCTCACTCCACCTCTACAGAGGTGTGGGCCATTTCTCTTAAACAGGTCCTCTCGTTTCCAGAATAGATAGAAGTTCTCAATGTAGTGCAATCCTCTTGTTGCACACTCTTTGGACAGCCATGTGTTCATCTGAAGCAGCCGGCTAAACTTTTTATCTTCCTGTCGATGTTTGGAAGAGGTCCACTTATGAATGTTTTTATTTCCATTTTATTAAGCTCGTCGAATAACTCCAAGAAGTCTCTTTTTCAAAACTTCAGTCTCTTCGCGTCATGTGTCCACTGCGCCCACGTGCACAATCAGCTGTTTAACTCCTTTATGTGTGGCCAAAACATTAGAAATACGTGACGTAATCTCAGTAACTGTGGCGCTGGGAAAAGAATGTGTTTTAATTTTTTCATGCATCACGTGACTTGGTACAGTGGTACTGAATAACAGAGCTACAGTAAAATATGTGCATTAAGGACAAACTCAGGTTACCAAGCAATATGGTCAGGCCCATGGCCCATTTTTTTCACGATGGGCAGGGCAATTTTGCTTGGTGCTAATTGTGGTATCTCTGCTTCACGGTAGGCCAGAGATGACGAGACTTCATTGCAATGCGGTCCAGCCCCGGGGCCATTTTATCTTGACCATATTGCTTAGTGGGCCGGATTTGGCCCTGGTCTATAGTATCTGGTTATTTATACCATTGTAAAGGTGCACTGTGCAACTTTTCTGCAAATACCAAAGAAAACATTTAAAAACATGCTTTTCTACAATCTGAGGTCGCTGTTAAAATTCAAGTCTGAGTCCATTATTACCCCCAGATTTCTTTTTTTTTTAATTTAAATGTTTTTATTTTTTTAATTTAAACAACACATGAAAACAAACACACAGTAAAAGGAACACGACCAGAGAGGGGGAGCAAGTACAAAATAAAAACAGCAGACATCCAACCAATATTTGAGATAATTCAATTAAATCATGGCCTAGAAAACCCCAAAAGAAAAATTTCCCATTTAGTCCAAAGTCTGCTAAATTTGTTCATATTCAGATTAAGTCTGAATGTAATTTTTTCCATGTTACGTATGTCCATTATAATGTCAGTCCAGTCCTTGATCGTCGGTACATTATGTGTCATCAATTTTTTTGTCAGGGCTTTCTTCGCTGCTGCCAGGAGGATGTTCCAGAGATAACTGCTGGTTGTGTCCAAGGCAAGAGTCCTGAGGCCCAAATACATATTTCTGAAATCCATTTTAATTTTTATAATTTCAATCCTTGACTTAGATTTAAGTAGGGGATAAGGTTACATTTTTCATGGTCTTTTTTATAGTAATAAAAAGAGGGATATAATTTTTCTCCAGAATTGTTGTTAGGTCTCTATGGAGGACCACACCTAAATATTTAAGAGATTCTGTTTGACATTTAAATGGGTAAGTCTTTCTAAAGGTCAGAGGGGGATGCCAGAATGAAATAATTTCATTATTATCAATTTCATTTAATTTGTATCCAGACATTGGACCGATTTTGTGTAAAAAATGCATCACATTGGGTGTGGAAATTTCTGGTTTGGTCAAATATAATAGAACATCATCTGCATAGCAGGCAATTTTATGTTCCGTCCCGTCAATTGTAACACCGTGAATTGTTTTTGATTGTCAAATAAATTGGGCCAATGGTTCCAAATACAAAGCAAACAGGAGGGGAGACCAGGTGCAGCCCTGCCTGACCCCTTTTTCCAGAATTAGTGGACCTGTCAGATGACCATTGATTTTAATTCTTGATGTTGGACCATCGTAAAGAGGCCCAATATTTGTATAATTAAATCATCAATTTGAAGTTTGTTTAGCACTTTAATTAAATATGGCCAACTAACAGAATCAAAAGCTTTCTCAGCATACAAACTTTATTTTGTTGTTTTTGGATATGATCCATTATGTGTAGGTATCGTCTTATGTTATCTTGTGTTTGTCATTTGGTAGTAAATCCTGTCTGATCATTATGGATTAAGTTTGGGAGTATTTGTTCCATTCTTTTGGACATAATTGAGGTGTAGAAACGATAGTCCACATTCAGAATAGAAATTGGTCTATATGAGGCACAGTCCAATCGATCCTTCCCTTCTTTTGGTATCAGGGATATGATGGCCTCTTTCCAACTAGGAGGGGTCTAAGTTTGTTTAAGTGCCCAATTAAAAGTTGCCAAAAGGAAAGGAATAAGTGTGTCTTTTAAAGCTTTATACCACTCTGTGTGGAGCCCATCGCTCCCCGGAGATTTATTGTTCTTTAATCTTTTAATTGCACCTTGTATTTCCAAAAATGTAATTACAGCGCCTAATTTTCTATTCTGTTCTTCTGTGATAACAGGCATATTGAGGGTGTCCAGAAAGGAGTTTATATCATCCTCCTTATTGTCTGTGATAGAATACAGAGAGAACAATGCCAGGTTAAGTGTGAACAGAGCAAACCTAGCAATGTTCTGGGTCAGAGCTGAGTGTTCTGGCCATCTGGATCTGGATCTTGAGCCCGGACAGACACTGGGACATTTACATGGCCAGTAAAAATCGGTTTACTACAATAATAAGATAAGCCAATAATTATATTTTGGTTTGCACAAAACTAACTTGAAAATAAAATAAACAAAATAACTCTTTCAGTCTTTTCTACAAGACCCAAGAATAAATACTGTTCACTGTGAGACCTTTTAACTGCTCTTTGTCTAAATCCCTCAGGGGAAAGGACAAGGCTGAGTCAGGACACACTAAAGCGACTGTTTCTGTTCTCCTGAAAGTGCCTTTTTACTTCACCAAAAGGAAATCTGCCTCTCCTTTGTTGAGGCACCAACGTTATTTCACTTCTCTCAATTCTTTATCATCATCAGGCAGGTCTAGACAGAGAAAATGTTGTTTGTCTCTGGTTCAGTCCAATAAAACTGTACTTTTTATGGGAACATACTTTTTATGTGAAGACTTATTTTCTTTACTTGTTCCTGCATTTGTCACTGTCAGCCAATCACAGCCTGACACCTTTTCTTCTCAACCAATCTGCTAATATTTCCCCTCGATTAGTTTTATTTTAGGGGTGTTTTTTTATTTATTTGTGAGTTTGGAGTACAAACTGATCCTGAATCATCCCAGAATGGTTTATTTGACTTTATTTTTTTTGTTTCATATGCCCAGATGCTAGACAGTTTTCTTCTTTAATATGATAGACAAAAGTGATAAATTAAGAAAAGGTCCAAGCCAAGCCCTTGAGCGGTTTTAGCAATACAAATTTACAGAGGTAAAGTTCACTGACAAAAGCTGTTGTTCAAACATAGCCGGGACGTCCAGACTTTTTAAACAATTTTTTCAAATCATCCAAAAAACTACACCTTCATTCAGTCTCGTAATATCAGGTCTGTCTCACATCAAGACGTTAGTTATTTAGGGTATAATGGTCCAGGATTTTGAATTTGCTGTAAAGAGTATTCTCAGGTTAAAGTGGGCTGAGTCACTGCGACAAAGACAAGCCCGTTAATGTTTTGTTTTTTCTCTCAAACCTTATCTCTTTCAAAAGATCAGTTCCTCATTGCACAGAACACAATTACTAAAGACACCAAGAGGTTAAGACAGAGCCGTGTGACATTTCAACACATGTATTTTGTGCTTCTCTCTCCCTGTCATGTGTCTGCGCCGTAAAACTGATTCGGCACATCTTTTTCTTTGAAGGTTGGTACAATAATCCTTGGGGCTCGTCGCAGCTGCGTTCAAAGACAATACGGCCATTATGAGAAGTGCGCTGTCATTGTACAATATGAAAGGCTGTGAAATTAAATCAGACTTTCACATCTCTATAACTGTGTGAGGCAGAGGCTTTGTCGTTTACTACTGGCCTACTTCTGTTTTGTGGCTATTTCCTAGAATTTGGTCAGTTTGAAGAACAGACTCAGGTGGCTGCACTCTCGCTCATCCACACATTTACTAAGTGCAGTGGAGACATTATTGATGCCTCTGTGAGTCTTTTTTTGTGAAGTTAAGAGGGTCAGTCTGATCGAGCTGGAATCCAAAAGTTACAGTTTGGTCGAGAATAAGGCTCTTTTGAAAAAATAAATGTATATTCTGGTCATTTTATTTCATTTTGTTAAAGTTTTTGGCCTCTGTAACCATGAATTAATCAAGCAAATTGTATTAATCATTATGTAACATGACATTTTACCATAAATTGTCTTCTCAACAAGGAGAAATCTTTTTTGATAAAGTATTTTTCATGGAGGGAACACTACGGCTGTTTCACACTAATGCTGCCACTACTTTAGGCCTATACCAGTTAGATTTAATACTATCATTTATAGCAATTCAAACCTGAATAAATTGTTGGCAGGTTGTCGTATATAGTATTTGCTCTTAGGGGCTTCTGAAACCAGTACAGTGATGTAGATAAACTGCCCACTTCCTCCAAAACAAATGGAAATGTGTCAAGGCCTCGGAGACGGTGTTATTGTGCTCCAGATCAGCCGTCACTAACACAAGGACCAGAACTAAACATAAGATCAAAAGGTCTTATTACTCATTTTTGTTTACGCAGTTAAGTAGTCTTATCATTGTGGTGGTGCTTTCATAGTTATTTACTGTTCACAAAATGGCAACCTCATTAAAGCATGTTTGGGCTAAGTTCTGTGTGTGTTGCCAAATCGTTCATCTAAAAGAATCAGAATCAGAAAAGGTTTATTGCCATTGTCAATGAACAGAATTCACATAGGAACTTGTTTCGGCATTAAGGTGCAACATAAAACACTGAGCAATAATAAAACAACATATGTGAAACATATATGAAATCAAAAGGGCATGAATTAGGAAACGGTTAAAATTTGCTATAGTATAAGATAAAAGTAGACTTAGTAAGTACACAAGAACTATGTACAAAAGAACTATGTACAAAAGGATGATTCAGATCTCAGGTTCTACTGTTCCTGTCTACTGCATCCATGACATGGATGCATAAAGAGACTTATTGTAAGGAAACATCATGTCATTTGTACCTTAAAAATACTTTCTGCATTTGTTTTTTGCATGTGAGTATTACTTAAACACTTCACATTACGAATCAGGTGTCAAGACAAACCCGCTCAAATCAGCAATTATTCAGGGAACTACATTTTATTTTTAAATGTTAATGTTAAATGCTAAATGTTAATATTTAAAAGTATAATTATTTAGTTTTATGTGACATCTCACTGTTTTATATTTATGTTTTGTTTAATGGTCCATTATTTACACATTTATTGGTTGCACTGTTAGGTAAGTTATGTAAGCTTTGTTGTGAACTACGTCAAACCTCAATAATCCTCCTTAAGTAAGTTGAACTCTCAGTCTATTGAGTAAAGAATTTGCTTCTTTTCTGTTGAACAGGTTCAGAAAGGCACTGTTTTATTGACAAAAGAAAAAAACAGGAGAGAGAAAGCGAGGCAGTGTGTTGTAGTGTGCAATGAGACAAGTGTAAAGAATAAGGAGATAGGAGATATAGATTTACAGAATGTAATATGGCACATTTATGATAATAACAGTGGTGCTAAATCAATCTAATAACTTAGCACACTGAGTAGCCTTCATGCACCAGTTAACGTTAGAAGAGAAGAGTCAGGTCTCATGTCAGGGTATTTTGTTACATAAGTAAAAGAGTAAAAATGTAAGTAAAACATTTAAGTAAAAGTATCACACATAAAAATCTACTGAAATGTAATAAATATAATTCTGTTTAAGATTTTACTTTTGCCTATTTGTCCCCAGTCTGACCATTTTTGAAAAGTGTATAATTGTATTTCCTGGTTGGACATGGGCAGCACATATGACATGGTAATTCCACAACTATTCCATAGCAACCATAACCAAAACAAGAGCCAAAATCCATATAAATTACACAACAGTTATGATTTGACAAACATTATAAACCTTTATTTTGTTGAATGATCGTTTAAACTGTCAGAAAATAGTGTAAGTTAAGTGTAAATTGTCTCTGTGTTTTCGATGGCACGTCGCACATTGATGACATCACAGAGATTCCGGTTTTAATCTCAATACTACTTCCTGTAATTTTAAAGGATAATTTTTCAAAATGTCTTCACAAACTACAACTTCACAGATGTAAAACTACAATAAATATTTACCACAGGTTCTATACCACCAAACTAAGTCTTATTTAGAAAAAGAGTCATGTAGAGTCATATATACTTTGAGTAAAGGTTTTGAAGTACATGTTTAACGTTTTACGTTTAGAGTGTTTTTCTTACTGTTTTTTGATAATTTTTTAAGATTTTTTTTTTTTTGCCCAAGGCCAGGATTTAAATGTCAACATAAATGTGCTAAAATATAACCCCTCAAACCATTTTACTTTTCAGTCCTTATCAAAAATCTTGGAGAGTTGAAAATGCAGATACCTGCTCTCAAATGTAGTAATGTAAAAGTAAAATGTAGCCACTGTAAAATTTAGTTTTGTACATAATTCCTTTCCAGCACTGGTGACAGAAAAAGGACAGAAGGAGTACAATGGTTTAGAAACGATCTTTACAATGTTCTGCAGCTTTTATTCTGTCCAGGGATGTTGTATCAGCAGCTGCAGGAAAATGTGAAAATGCTCTCAATAAAGGAGTTCTAAAACGTAGGCATGATTACTGTCTGACGTTGAAGAAGTTAATCTTATAAGAAATCCTGCCTTTGATGATATTTGTTTTTGAAGCAAATTTCAGCTGTTAGTTACGTTAAAATACATTTATTATTTATTATTCAAAAGGTTATTGTTTTGATAAGAAATAGCTAAAAGTCCTACGTTTTCTGCTTCTCTATCTTCTACTACAGATTGACACGACAACGTCAATAAGTAATCACAAGTTTATGGGATAAAAATGTGTTGAATTGATCACTTATGTCAATAAACAGGTTTTCTAGTGCTGCTCCAAACCACCACTGACACCAAACTACAACCACCACTGACACCACCAACTACAACCACCACTGACACCAAACGACAACCAACGACAACCACCACTGACACCAAACGACAACCACCACTGACACCAAACGACCAACCACCAACTGACCACAACTAGCAACGCACCACTGGACACCAAACTACAACGCAAATGACACCAAACGACAACCACACTTGACACCAAACGCAAACCACCACTGACACAAACGACAACCACCACTGACACCAACTACACCACCACTGACACCCAAACACCACGACAACCACAATACACCACTGACAACCAACCACGAAACCACCACTGACACAGCAACGACAAACCACACTGCAAACACCATACTACGACTAAACCACACTGACACCAACGACAACCACCACTGACACCAAACTACAACCACCACTGACACCAACGACGAACCACCACTGACAACAACGACACACACGCACAACCACCAATGACAGCAAACGACAACCATCCTGACACCAAACGACACCACCACTGCAAGACAACCCACGACACACGACAACCCACCACTGACCAAACGGCACAACGAGCAAGACACACACCATGCCACTGACACCAAACTACAACCACCACTGAACCAGTACCAACAACCCAAACCACCACTGACACCCAAACTGACACCACCCACTGACACCATGACAACCACCACCTGACACCGCACGACGAACCAATCACTGACACAAACTACAACCATCACTGACACCAAACTACAAACCACCACTGACACCAAACGACAACACCACTGACACCAGACGACAACACCACTCGACACCAAACGTATAACCCCCACTTGACACCAAACTACAACCACACTGAACACCAAACACAACCACCACTGACACCAGAACGACAACCACAACTGACACCAAACTATAACCACCAACTGACACCAAAGTATAAAACACTCACTGACACCAAACTATATACCCGCCACTGACACCAAATCACACCCACTTGACACCAGATGACAACCACCACTGACACACAGACGACACCACCAAGAGAACCAGACGACAACCACCACTGACACCAAACTACAACCACACTGACACCAAATCGACAACCACCACGCAACTAACTACCCACTACAACCACCACTGACAGACTACACCACCACTGACACCAAACAAACGACAACCACCACTGACACCAAACTACAACCACCACTGCACAACACGACACCACACTGACACCAAACTAACACACCACTGAACAAACACACCAAACTACACAAACACAACCACCACTGACACCAAACTGACAACCCACCACTGACACCAAACTAACAACCACTCACTGACACCAAACAGACAACCACCACTGACACCAAACGACAACCATCACTGACACCAAACACAACCACCACTGACACCAAACTACAACCACCACTGACACCAAACGACAACCACACTGAACCAACTACAACCACCACTGAGCACCAACTCAACCACCACTGACACCAAAACGACAACCACACTGACACCAAACGACAACCACCACTGACACCAAACTACAACCACACTGACACCAAAACACAACCACCCACTGACACCAACACGACAACCACCACTGACACCAAAACTACAACCACCACTGACACCAAGACGACAACCACCACAGTGACACCAAACGACAACCACCACTGACACAACACTACAGCAACACTGCACCAAACGACAACCACCACTGCCACCAAACTACAACCACCACTGACACCAACACAAACACCACTGCACCAAACTACAACCACCACTGACACCAAACGACAACCACCACTGACACCAGACTGACAACCACCACTGACACCAAAACAACGACAACCACCACTGACACCAAACTACAACCACCACTGAACACCAAAACACAACCACACTGACACACGAACAACCACCACTGGACACCAAACTACAACCACCACTGACACCAAACTACAACCACCACTGACACCAAACGACAACCACCACTGACACCAACGACTAAACCACCACTGACACCAACGACAACCAAACTACACAAACTGACACCAAACACTGACAACCAACCACTGACACCAAACTGACAACCACCAACACCAAACTACCAACCACCACTGACACAGACGACAACCACCAGACACTGACACACAGACGACAACCACCACTGACACCCAGAACTACAGCCAACACTGACGGCCAAACGACAAACACCACTGACACAAACTACAACACCAAAACCACCACTGACACCCTGAAAGCACAACCATTTCGACTGACACCAAATCTACAACCACCACGTTGACACCGAAAACGACAACCATCACTGACTACCAACAACAACCAACTTCACTCGACACCTAACGACAAACCATCATGACATCCTAATACAACGCACGCACCAACTGACAACCAAACGACAGGTACCACCACTGACATATTGACCACTGATCCAAACGACACCACCACTGACACCAAACGACAAACAACCACACGAAACAGCCAAACAACAACCTACCACTGACACCAAACACCAACACCACTGACTCCAAACGACCAACCACCACTGACACCAAACTACACCAAACATCTTAAGCCAAACGACAACCACCACTCTACCAAACTACAACCACCACTGACACCAAACGACAACCACCAACTGACACCAAACGACAACCACCACTGACACCAAACTATAACCACCACTGACACCACCCCCTGACACACCAGCCACTGACACCAGACTGACAAACCACCACTGACACCAAACAACAACCACCACTACACAAACTACAACCACGACAACCACCACTACTCCAAAACGACAACCACCACTGACACCAAACTACAACACCACGACACACAAATCCACTCAACCACCACGACACCAGACATCAACACTGACAGCAACCACTGCAACACACTGACACCAAACTGACAACCAAATGACAACCACCACTGACCACTACCAAACTACAACCACCACTGACACCAGACTACAACCACCACTGACACCAAACAACAACCACCACTGACACCAAACTACAGCCAACACTTAAGCCAAACGACAACCACCACTGCTACCAAACTACAACCACCACTGACACCAAACTACAACCACCACTGAACCCAAACTACAACCACCACTGACACCAAACTACAACCACTACTGACACCAAAGTACAGCCAACACTGACACCAAACTACAGCCCTCACTGACACCAAACTACAGCCACCACTGCTACCAAACTTCAACCACCACTGACACCAAAGTACAGCCAACACTGACACCAAACTACAGCCACCACTGACACTAAACTTCAACCACAACTGGGACGAAACTGCAACCACCACTGACACCAAAGTACAGCCAACACTGACACCAAACTACAGCCACCACTGATGCCAAACTACAACCACCACTGACACCAGACGACAACCACCACTGACACCAGACGACAACCACCACTGACACTCTTTGTTATCTTATAAAATGACAAATGCACTGTTACAATCAACAAGATTGTAATATTTCTATATTGATCTATTACAAGGTTACGAAAGCAAGAATGACGATAAATAGTTCAAACGTGTCTTGTTTATGTGAGTTGTCCCGGCTGAAGGTTGTGGAGCCGCCTGGCCTTGGATAAGTTCAGGGTGACAAGATAAAAATGGGTTGTTGTTTGGGTGAAAGAAAGAGAGAAAGTTTAATATTCATATGTTTTTTGTGTTTGTACGTGTTTATTAATTACATTTGCTATTTGTTGATGTCATTTTTCTGACTTCTGGATTTCTACAGCGCAGTTTAATTCAGATTAAAATATACATCCTATTTTATCACAGATTCTTTTTACGGTGCTGTGGTTGACAGGAGATTGCTGTTGGGTTTCAAATGATATTTCATTTAAGCCTCTAGAATTATGATTTAAAGTAGCTTACAATAACAATTTAAAATAATTGTCAATAATTTGCTTGATTGTAACTGAACTGCCCTGACTTTGGCTAATGTTAAACCAGACTTTTCCGATGTTATCAGTGGCAACAGGAATACGGATATGTAAATCTGAACTCTGACAGCATTAAACCGGTTCCGCCACGGGACAGTTCCTTAATAATGGCATTTACTGTGACATAAAACTAGAATTATCAGCAATTTCTACCAACTTTTGTCACAAGTTTGAAGTTACTGCACAATGACTGAATGGCCAATGTCACTTACTCAGTGTTCAGGACAGGAACCAAATGTTCAGTGACAATGTCAATGGATGACTGAACCTTAATCCAGTTGTCTTGGTCTTTAATCTTTTGTTTTGTGCAAGTTCGCTCTCAAATAGGAATTGAAATCTTTGCATCGTATATTTGTTCTAGCTTCTTATTAAATGACTTCCACTGTGTTGAAGATTTGCTGTAATAATTTAACAGGAATTAGTCCAAGCCAAATGTGGACTGCGCTGAAATCTGATGTAAACATTTGAAGCAACAAGTGTGTGCAAAGAAGGATGTTGTGCAAAGTGAAAAGAGGTTATTTTAAACGTTAGTTCCAGGGTTAATGTAACGAGACACTTCAACTGATATTCACTTGCCTGTATACAACCAAAACAATTGCACTTCATTTCATTTCTGTGTGAATAAGATTGGCCGTCTTTGAATTAAACATTAAAACTGGCCTATTTTTGAATTTGATTATTATTTTTTTTCATGTTTGGAGAGTTATTTGCTGCCTATTGGATGAATAGACAACTTTGCATGTTCTCCCTGAATAAAGTGTACGTGACACCAAACCGGTGCAAAAAGTCTGTAATCGCCCAAATCTGGCTCCTTTTATTGGGCCAAACACAAAAAGCGGCTGTATTGAATCTGGGTCAACCTTTTTTACATGAAAGTTCATCCAGGTTTAAACTGTTATTGATACGACTCTGAGGGAAAAACATGATCTTAAGTTACATAATGACTTGTTTTATCAAATACTTCATCACTGATATAGAGGGTCAAACAAAAGGCATAAGCTTTTCTCCATAAAAAAAATAAAAACAACTTTACTCAGAAAATAATACACTTTATACATGTACGGTTATGAGTTTGAGAGGGAAAATTTGCGTGCCTTCAAAACATTGGCTTCTTAAAGCATTATGATGTGCAACTATCCATTGAGCCTTTTAGAAAGAACTACTGAAGCTTGTTGAGAGCCACAAACACAGATAATGCATTGTCGTCCAAACTAGTTGAGAAAAATCTTTGATATTGACTCAGAGTTGTGTTCAGCAAAGCCGTGATCTTTCCCCCTGAATCCTCCTTCCACCCTGCACACACTTGGACACGTCTCTTTTTGGAAACAGTTCAGAGCTCAGCGATAACACGAGCAATAAAGTAAAACATTTCGAAATCTCTTTAAACTCTGCAACATTCTAGTATTTTCCATTCCTAATGAATGGAGGGATTTTCAAGTTGTGAGTGTTGATTCTGTACTATTTGAAATGCTGTTTGTCCATGTAGTTATTTATTCATGCATTTAATTTAATTGTAAATGGGGCAAACATTCAGCAAATTGCCAGAGGAATCAAATAATTAATGTCGCCGTGAAGAAGTGACATTTGCTTGGTTTAACTTGGCGCACGTTTGTTTTAATATTTGCTTACATTTAATGATTGCTGTATCGCATCTTCTTGCATAATATGTCTGATGTAACTCAAACAATGGCTTTGAGAATTTAACATTACGACAAGTTTGGAAATGCCTTTTGAGTTACTGCATTGAGCTCAACAATGGAGCAGAAAAAACAACTGCCGTTCTTAATAACCAGCAGCCGGAAAAAGGTGTGGCACAAGGAAGAACCATGTCCAGTAAATTTTCAGTAAATACACTTTTACTTGAAGGTCTTGTAAATGGTGATGCAACAATGCTATTGTTGTAAAGTGTATTATATATAATTTGTATGAGTAGTAACCATTTATTTTACTATTATTAACTTTGACATGGTTATACGGTAAACTTAAATGTTTGAAAAAACTGCATACAGACAATAAAGAATGTAGCATGTGGTAAAATTAAGTCTAATAGCCCTAAAGTTTCAACAATATTCTCATTTATTGCCATGTACATACACTGGCAGGTGTGTGTAGCAATAATACTGCAAAATAAGGCATATACAGTGGCTTCAAAGGCCCAAACTTGACATCTAATTGCTCTTTCTGGGGAATATCAATGGTCTAACTACAATTTTAAATTAATTTGTTAGCTTTTTTTGTCATTCAGGTCTAATTTATTGGCGACTTGTGACCATTTGGAAACCACTGCAGATAAGGCCAGATGCATTGCACAAAACACAGGCTCTACGAGAAGGAATTCAATTATTCAGTCTCTCTTCCTTGTTCCTTACTTTAATCCTGCACAATAAAAGGATCATTTATTTTTACACGTCACTTCTCGCAAAAGGGGGAACTCTGGCTCTTGTATCCTTCCAAGAAATGATTGAACATTATCAAAACTTAGCTGCAATATTGGGGAATTTTTTTTGACACGCCTCTTTCAACACACAGCAATTAGGGCCGTCCCAGGACCTATAAAACTTCAACTAAAAAGGTTTCTGGATTTGCACATTAAGTCTGAAATAATATTATTATTATTTTATGAGAATATTTTCTAAATTAATACTCACTTGTAAAATATTAAGCACACAAAACACAGAGTATAGAACAGGACCAGAGAGCTAATAATAATAATTTAAAGAAATACAAGTGGCGCAGGAGGCTACGGTCCATCCGGACCAGAACCTCCCGCCACAAGAATAGTTTATTTCCCTCTGCCGTTGGACTCATGAATACTTCTCAAACACGTGCCACTTTAACTACAATTCAATCAATCACACACTGCACTGTCCCTTTCTGCACTCACAACTGTAAATGTAGCTGTAAATACTTGTGCACATAGTAAGCCTATTTTTATTTTATATTATAGTAATTTTAAATTGGTTCCTAATGCATGCCCTTTTGATTTCATAAATGTTGTTTTTATTATTGATCAGTGTTTTATGTTGCACCTTAATGCCAAAACAAGTTCCTATGTTTGTGAATTCTGTTCATTGACAATGGCAATAAACCTTTTCTGATTCTGATTCTGATAGACAATATAACATTTTAAGATGGATTTCCCAAGGCAAGCTGCTTGCTGGCAATAAATTATTACTGGTCTAGTTGCAATAACCATATGCCTATGTAACAAAAGTCAAATAAATAAATAAATACGTCACTGGGTTGTAACTCGGAATTATTACATATGTAGCCATTGGAAGAGCAATAACTTGTGCACTGCTGCCATCTGGTGTCTGATCTCATAAATCCTGTTGCAAAATAATGGTTATGTTACTAAACTGCATAACATTGCATTACTCACCACCTAAATGCTACATTCATTCAACGGTGTTTTAAGATATTTTGGTTTCTGATAGTAATAGCCAATTGTTATGATAATGTCAGGAAACTATTTTCAGGCTTTTCGTTAACAATTAAAAATACATACACACACACACACACACACCACACACACACACACACCTACACACACACACACACACACACACACACACAGAGCACACACACCACACACACACACACACACACACACACACACACACACACACACACACACACACACACACACACACACAAACACACGCACACATAATTAAATAAAATTTTAAAAATGTCATGGTACTGTCTCTTTAAGAGCTGACGTCACCTCTCGCCGCCCAACGACGCGCGTAAACTGAAATCTGTTGTCGTTAGCTTAGCCGCTTCAGCTAACAACAACGAACTTCAAACTTTAACACTTCAGGTTTTATTTATTTGTCAATGAGAATACACAGCTTGGCCCCGCTTTAGTACCGACTTTTCCTGCGCTGTGTTTGGACTGTAAAACCTGTAAAGATGAGCTCGGCACTGGTGAGTACAGCAACGTTTCCCCTCGTATTTACACCGTTGACAGTGAAAATGTACAGTTATATTCAGTGTTTTGCATTCATGAAACAAAACTGTTGTGACAAGGTGGCTTTCATAGTAAAAATGTAATTTATTTCTTCGTTCACACGGCTCTCGACTAGAGGTTTCTTCCACATCTCCTGCAGATGATTGTTTTTAGTATTTTAGTCTGTTCTTTGGAAAACCCCAAATCTGTGCATTATTGTCTGTTTGATGATTTCAACTCATACAGCCTCCCAGTTAAATCGTTTCTATCCAAAGTGTTATTCAAGTAGTATTGTATTGTACTTTTAAAACCATTACCATTAACTTCTACTTGAGTAATAACATTTAAAGTATAACATTACTCTAATACAAACTTTTAGGCATTTTACCAACCTCTGCTTTGCACTTGATTTGTTAACGTTATATTTCAATCTTTCAATGAACCCTATCATGGAAAGTAACTGAATAATACTAATGATGATGATAATAATAATAACAACTAAACTTGGGTAACGCAGGTTGTGTAAAAGTTTTCTAAACAATGCACTGTATTCAAACTGTGTTTCCACCTTTTCGCTCATAGTTTACTTGTTGATGTTGATTTGTTAACCCAAGAATGTGCCCTATTGTGAAGGCAGTGGTGATAATATCCATGTATTACATACATTACAAATTAAGTGGCCTACTGGTAAAAGATTTTAAAACACCCCATCTTCAGTCTATTGTCTCTAATGTCTCATTGTAGTCTGACATAAATCAATCAATCAGATTTTATTTTGCATTAGTACAATTCATGCAAAACGCAACTAAAAATGATTTACAACCATAAGTATGGCATGAGCGTTATACACTAGTAATATGAAAGAAATCAAATAAATCATGAAGTCAGTAATAAACCAGGTTAACCTTTTCTGGCAGGAGGAAACTTCCATTTCGTATAGGTAGGGTTGCATGCATTCAGCTTGTGTGGATTGTTCTGGCCAGTGCAGGCTTTCTTCTTACAAATTGTATTGGTTGGGAATGATTGTGTTGGCTCAGTGGCACTAGCCATGACCCCAATCATGACCTCAATCTACTTTTATCTACTGTAATAGTAACATCAAATTTGCTAATCAATTGTACTTCTCAGCATACTATTAGTATTACTCCTTCTTGAGAAATATTGTATTGATTTCCTCAATATTGGTTCCTCTTCCCACTGTGAGTAAGTCTACAAGTGACAAAAGCTTAAATGATAATCAATAATTACACAGATAATTAATTTTACTTTGCAAGTTTTTACTTCTATTTGCATGCTACTACTTTGTACTTTTGCTTGAATAATATTTTTTAAGAAATCTTACTTTCTTGAGTACAGTTATTGGCTACTCTACCCACCTCTTTGCATTTCACCCCTTCTGAACATGACATGATAAATGTACTACCACTTCATAAGATGACACCATGAAGACATTTCATTTATTGAGATAAAAGGTAGATATAAATGTATAAAAACACTTTTCAACATGATCAAAATATACAAAAATACTCTAATTTCTATTTACGATCTTCTGTAAAGAAATCCTCAACTTTCCACACCAAATTTATCAAATCTGCTCATGATGATGCCCAGCTGCAGCTCCACAGTCCCCATGGCCTCGGTGTGGAGCCTGTATCTGTCAGCTCCGCTGTAGATCGTGTCCGGGCTGCGAAGCTGAGGTCCTCCACCGACAAAAGTGTGCGCCAGCTGCTCTTGCCACGTCCCGAGCGGCCTCCATGTCACGCAGTTAATCCGGTGATGTCCCGGGCTAGACGGGACGTGGCAATAACCGTATCCGTACAACTGGCAGCGCCCAAACGAGTCCTGGTGCCACACTTGCAGGTGGATCTTCGGCCAGCCCTGCAGTCCCTTGGTCGCGTAGTGTAGATCAATAGGATGGCTCCAGTATGACATTTCACCGATTTGAGGATTGTCCACCTGCGTCTGTCCCTCCTTCAAACCGGACAAAAGTCTCCACGCACCGCCCGCGTGGACTCCCCACTTACAGAACAGGCTGCTCTCCGGGAAACCACTGGCGCCCACAATCTGCCCGATAATGTGGACTTCAGCCATGTTAAAACGCTCCCAAACAAACACGCACCAAAATCTTCACTCAAGTTTTAACACAAGTGGATTAGCATTAGCCTTTAGCTTCTTCGCGTCTCCTTGGCAACGGGAGATTGCGTTCTTCACATAACGCCCTCGTTTTTACCTAATAAGCTAACTATGCGCCTTTAGTAATAAAAGCGTCCGTTGGAAAAGTGCAAAGCAGCACGGCTGGTTTACGTTATATGCAAACTTGTCAGAGTTGTGTTTAGTCGATTAGTTTAGCATTAGCTGCTAGCCTTGCAGTTTTACTTTAAGTTTCCTAGGCAACGCAGTTTACGTTCTTTACGCCTTTCACGTCCCGTCGCAAAATCAAGGTTGTCGTTTTGTTGAACAAATGTGACAGTTGAACAAAAAAATGCCCTTTTAACAAGTCGGGTATAGATCCATGGGTATAATCTTTTAAGTTGGTCGGACAGCAGCAGGGTGGAAAACAACGCAGGGATTCCCGGTTAACAGCTGCACATGACGTACTTCCTTTCTGCATGGCTTTCCTGAAAAAGTCACGTGAAAATAATCATGGCCTAGATATTTGAAGAATACAATCTCCACATGCACAATTACAATTCTTATAATTATTTTATATAATTCATTAAAAGGTAAAATATTAGTGTACATTTCATCAAGGTGACATTTCTTCATTTCATAACTCATGATATGCATAACAATAATCTAATTATTTTCTTCTCTCTCTTTGCTGTGTTATACATGGTTTAAGTAATGTCTACATACGTTATGAAACATTCATCATACATTTAAAACAAATATATAATTTTGTTTTTTACAGTCTGATCCCACCCTGGATAGGCATTTTAGGGGCCACAAGGACACAGTGACAAGTGTGGACTTCAGCGTCACTATGAAACAGATTGGTAAAGTTATTCTCATGTCAGATGTTGTGTATCCCTTTTTTAGATTATCATTCACAATCAATAAATGTTTGTCTTTGGTCTTTCAGCCACAGGCTCCGCTGACTCCTGTCTGATGATATGGAACATGAAGCCTCAGAGTCGAGCCTATCGTTTTGACGGCCACAAAGATGCGGTTACGTCCGTGCAGTTTTCTCCATCGGGACATCTTGTAGCTTCTGCCTCTCGAGACAAGACTGTGCGATTATGGGTGCCCAGCCTGTAGGTGCAGACCGACTTTTTATAATAAACCAGAGAAAAACGTGCAATTCTGTTTAGTTATTATGTAGATTCACTCACTATGCCAAAATAAATCACCTATTTTAGTCAATAAGATAGTCATAACGAACACAAATTACAAAAATTCATACCTACAAGCATTACATAACATTAGTTTTTGAGAAGATGAAAAACATAATTATTAATTTAGTTCCTTTTGATAAATCCAGATTTTGCAATAATTGTAATTTTGTTTAATTCAATGTAAACCTTCAAAAATAGTCATCAAATAAAAAAATCTATGCATTCATATGAATATTTTTAGGAAAGCAGAGTCGACGATGTTCAAAGCTCACACGGCCACGGTGCGAAGTGTGAGTTTTTCTGGTGATGGACAGACTCTGGTCACAGCGTCCGACGACAAAACGCTCAAAGTTTGGACGGTTCACCGACAGAAGTTTCTTTTCTCTCTAAATCAACACATTAACTGGGTCCGCTGTGCCAGGTATCAATTTTATGTTCAATTTTTCCTTCTCAAATGTTTATTTTTATATTATCAATTGCCATCTCGGTAATCACTGTGGTATAGCTGTTCACTTTTGAGTATGAAACATGTGCTTCATCTAAATTTTTACATAAAGCCAATAACATATACTGCACTTGTCAAAACTTACTATAAATGCCAAAATACCACCAGTGTTTAAAATATTTTTGCAGGTTTTCTCCAGACGACCGCTTGATTGTTTCGACCAGTGATGATAAAACGATAAAGTTGTGGGACAAAAACAGTAGAGATTGCATTCACACCTTTTATGAATATTCAGGGTGCGTAAACTACAATGTGAATGTACTTTATGGTTTAATTTGATTCTTCATTTGTAATTTGTATAATTTTCTCTCAAAGATATTCAAACCATGTAGACTTCCATCCAAGTGGCACATGTATCGCTGCTGCTAGTGCTGACAACTCTGTGAAAGTCTGGGACATCAGGTCTCATAAGATGCTACAACATTATCACGGTAGGACACGGGTTGACTTTGAATACTGTGTAAATGTCCATGTGTCATTGTGTTTAAGTTAAAGATGTGGTCCATATATTATTATATGATTATTATATTATTATGTGACTTAGATTATATTGTAAAAAAAACAGTATTTGTGTCAAAATCAGACCACTGCAAGTTATCTGTATCTCAGCAGTCTGAGTTGAAACTCAATTTCAGAACTATGTATTTGATCCTCAAAACTACTGCCATGGACACAATAAATGGACATATAATTTAGAATGTACTTCTGGCAGCTAGGAAATAGGCCATCACAAAAATGACAAACTGCAGATGATTAAGGACTGGGCCGACATTATAATTGACATACAGAAAATTTAAACCCAAATGTGATTTTATTTTTTTATTTTTTTTATTAATTTGAAAATTGACAAATGGGACTTCATTTTCTTGTTTTGGATATATTAATTCTTTCTTTCTTTCTTATTCATATTTTTATTTGATATTTTTCCTTTTCTTGTTTTTGTTGTTTAAGATATTCAACATTTGAATATAGAGTACATATTTTATAATTTAAAAAATACATATGCTAAAAGAGTTGCTTTACAAAAAAACAAAACTGAATTAAAACATTTTTTTTATGAAACTTCCAAATATGATAATGAAGTGATATTTCTGCGGAAAAGAAAGAAAAAGAAAATCGGGTACGCACGCTTTAATATTTCATTCACCTCATAGGGGACACAGGAGTTTTTTTTAATGTTTAGTTTAATATTTAAATATCTTGGGCATAATGTTTTTAATTTACTGAACTCTTTAAAAGCAAAAACAAATGAGCTTTAACATAAACCTAAGTGGATATAATAGCTGTTAGAGGGTTCTGCCACCAGAGGGACCCAAAGCATTTAAAATGAACTCTGTCTGCACTGAATGAAACATGCTCCATTGATGTTGGGTGTTCAAATTGAATACATCCATGGTTAAAACTGTAAGCAATATGAAGAGTGAAGTAAAAATGAATGATGCACAAATGTCATACTACTGACACGACTAACCTATTTATTACAATTGTGTGAATGTTTTCTCATTATTAAACTTTTCATGCTAAATATTCATGTTTTGTCTTCTCCAGTGCACAACAGTGTCGTGAACAGTTTGTCGTTCCATCCAAACGGTAACTTCCTCATAACGGCCTCCAGTGACTCCACACTGAAGGTCCTGGACCTGCTGGAGGGGAAGCTTCTGTTCACGCTTCACGGACATCAGGTTAACAACACGAACGCCAAAAGTCTTTAGCATTTACATATACATCTGTGTTTTCCTTTACAACATACAGGGACCATGTTGATACTTCTTGGACAATGTAGACAAAACTAACTAAAGTAAGATGGTTATTCACTTCATCTTTTTATTATATCAAAGCCAAAGTAGTTTTATACTGTATCTAAAACTATCTTTGTGATCTTTAGATTTAGAATATACATTTTCCGTTCCCATTTCCATTTTATTCATTTTTTCATGTGAATAAAAAAGTATTGTTAAGACTTCAATAAGTATAAATTGCAGATGTTATTTTAATGACTATAAATTGTGCTTTTGCGCTGTTTTTGTTACCATTCATTCAAATGGACAATTTACAACTCAACGTAATCAACAACAATCGACAAAATAACAAAACTAAATAACATTCAAGGAATATAAACTGCTTTTGTGCTACATGTTTGGCATTACCACTCTACCTTACCACTCATTCATTTATTGTTTGGTCAAATTGACAGATTTACAACTCAACAATCAACTAAAATGAATGAAAGAATGTTTAGGAATATAAACTGTGCTGTACTATACGTTTTGCTTTACCACTTAACCATGTCTCGTTACTTGACCATGAGAACGCCCTCCATCAAACGCGTGCACTGTTGCGGAACAGTTGATATCCAATGATGCACAATCCCAGTCAATAGTTTCTGAACGTTTTGGAAACCCAGGCCTGACCTCCTGTTCCTGTGTTTCCAGAGCTATGAACTGAATGTGGGAGCGAGTTTGACATCTTTTTTTCATTGTTTGAAAAGTGTGTGCGTGCGTGTGTGTAAAGTGTGTAAAGTGTGTAAAGTGTGCATAGACACCTCTCCGTGATGTGGTGTATTTTAGGACTTTCAGGAGAGCGGGCGGCCCACTCGCAATGACTCATCTTGGGGTTGTTGGAAGGAAACACTGCCTCCGTTTCTTTTTGTTCTGTCTCCAGTCTGTGTCCAGCTCCAGTTCACTCTGTCCACATGTGTCCTCGGTCTGTTTGAGAACGCTTGGATTTATAGCTCTTTTTTTGTGTGTGTGGTTAAGTAACTCTAGCTTTAACCACACTTGTTACCTTCAAGATCGCCACAGTGTTATACAACTTAAAATAAGAAAATCTGTGTTGTGTCACATTGAAACAATTTAAGTAACATGCTTATTAAGCGAATTTGAGAGCAATACAAGACAATGAGCTGTCCATTACCAGTCTTTCATAGAGCTGGGCAATGAATCGGATTTGAATCAAGATTGCGATTCAGTCATGTCTAATTGTCAGTGATCAGCTCAGGTCTTTTTAATCAAGAGGTCTACAGTGACTCCTTTGTCAGTAAGAAAATGTGGTTTGGAGCAGATTGTGGACTTGTGGAGGAACAAAAGAGGCTATTTTTCTAGTGATAAATGGTGCTAATTAAACGTTAGTCTTGTTTATTTTTAGAGCAGAAACAAGTTGAATTAATAACAAGATTAATCGCAACTAATCATTAACTGGTCTATACATGCACAGGTTCCAAAAGAAGAGAAGGAGAAAAGTCGTCTTATTACTCAAATTGAGTCGCAATTACATAAAAATTATGTGGGAAATGTGTAAATTTTGTGTGCTCAATGAAAACACTCTTTTGTCCGCGAATGTGCTCCATCAGGATCCTCAAACGGCTTCACTTCAGCCTCATCAGGGTCAAACTTAGCAACAAATCGTTTGCGTTCTAAACAACTAATCCATTAATCAAACGAATAATCACTTGACCAGTGGATTAGCAAACTGATCGTTAGTTGCAGCCCTATTTATGCTCATAAAATCAACAATGAAACCTATTTTTATTTGGAAAAGACAAGGGAAAATCAAATGAATAATCAATAGAAACATGGAGGAAAATGTATTTGCCATATCGCCCAGCACTAGAAACACTAATTTAGACAAAACTGCAGGTCTAAATTTAACAAATTGTGGTATTAAGGTCAGTTTTCAGATTATACAGCATGCCAAATGTTTCTCCCCACTCTTCACCTTGTTACACGGTTTTCCTGGCTTTTGTTTTAATCAATCTTTAGCCTTTTGACCTATTTTTTCCTGTTTTAGTCCTGGTTGGTCGGTGACGGAAAAAGGTTGAATTCTGTAAGTTTTATGTAGAGTGAATACGTTTCAATAACTCATTCAAATAGTGTCTTCTGTTCTACCGCAGCTCTGGTAGGGACAGGCTACTGTATTTAAAACAGTTTTCCACTACTAGCACCACTACTAAATTTGACTGTTCTTTTTAACACACGTAGCTCATTTCATAATCTTGAAGACATGTCCGTTTCACGCCAGCCCTCTAAAACACAAAAGCTCCTCTTCTTTTTAAAACACGCACTTCCCTCCTCCGTCGTTTCCCCCCTCTCGTCTTCTTACTGCAACCGTGCCAATCTGCTGTCAGGCTCGCGCTGCTCATTGTCTCGGTGGAAACGTACGTGTAGATGAGAGGGCCCCATCTGTGCTGCGTGGGCCCCAAGTTCAGCTCCACTGTTTGCGCTCGTATGTGCTGCGAGGAGGGCTTCTCGTTTAGTTTAATTGGTCTCCTGACTCCCATGAAAGAACGACTCGCACGCATTCTTCTGTTTCATGCGGGACTTTTGGACTGACATAATAATACACGTAATTCACTCGGATAACACGCAAACAATTCGTGCCAGGTATGTATGTATGAAAGAATAGAACACAACTTTGAAAAGACATGTTAATTTTGTGTAGTTCTGCAAAAGGGCTCAACGCTTTTGGGAAGATATCTAACAGCGATTTGTGATTGTAGAAGTCCGTTTGCAGGGGAAATTTGTATGTAACCTAGCAGTCTTTGTTGTCTGCTAATTGTGACTATTCAAATTTGGATTACAATTATGTAGTTTACAAATTCTTGAAAACTCTTACACTCCTAAACTCTGCACTGTTCGGGCTGGAGGAAAGCTTAGATGCTTCAAGAGCCAAGAAGGTGATGCTGTTGGTATTCCTCTGCCCGTTACATTGTGTTTTGCTTGGAAATAATCGTAAAGACAATCGTTTATCGGGGTTTATCTTAGCATCTCTGAACACTTACTCCAGTAATTGCCCCTCAGTTAAGGCGCACGGAGCTTTACAATAGGCCTAACGGCATTTCATCTGTGCAATAGCAAATGAAAGAAATGGCTCAACTCTGACTCCATCTGAATCTTCTGACTTTCTAACCTTAAAATGCTAACGTTGGATTTGAACGCTGTGTAATCTCGATCAGCCCAGACACTTGCATAACACTTCACTTGTATTTTATGGCTTCATGCGGAGAAGTAAAGTGGGCTCTCCCTGTTTTAAGGCCATTTCTCTCCCTGTCACTCTCTCCTTCTTCTACCCCCTCTTGCCCCTTTTTCTCATCTACCCTTTCTCTCTGTCTTGCTTTTCTCCCTTTCTTTTTTCCTTTCTCTCTTTCTTTCTCTCTTGGTGACTCTTGGCAGATGGTCAGTGAACTCCTTTTATGGAGACTATCTAACGACCGTTTCCTTCCAGAGGTCAGGGGTCAGGTTGCAAGTGTGGCTGTGCAGGTGTAGCAGTCGTCAGTGCCTTTTAAACCTGGTGCCCTGCCCAGCCCTAGTCTGTTTCTGAACAGGCGTGACTTTGACAATTTTCGCTCTCTCTCGCTCTCTCTCTCTCTCCCCTCCTTGTTATCTTTCCCGCCTCTTTCTCGCTTTCCTTTCCTCCATTCTCTCTTTCCTCCTCTGTTTGCTCTAGGGCTCTCTCTTCTTTCCTCCCTCCTCGCTCTCTTTCTCTAGGTCTCTTTCTTCTCTCCTCTCTGTAGGTCTCTCTCTTCTCTCTCTCTTCCCATTCTCTTTCTCTCTCTGTCACCCTGCTCCTCTCCTCCTTCCCCTCTGTTTCTCTCTCCTTCACACACGTTTGCAGCCGTACAGTGGCGACAGCAGCAGCAGGCTTTAGTCAGAGCAGAACACTCTGTCTGTCAGGCCCGCCGCCGCGTTGCCATGGTGACGCTGTCTGCTGCTCTCAGGTGCTTCTGGGAAACCGCTCGGCACCAAAACCAGCCCGTCTGCACCGCCCAGCCCAACCTCTTATTCAACACATTTATTTTTACAGTTTTGGCTTCATGCACTTGATCTTCGGACCTGAAACTTGCATTTGTTCAACGCTGACTTCATTTGAGGGTCTGTCAGGTGTTTTTGTGACAAATCATCAAATGAGGGATTAAACCAACTCAAGAAAACTGGTTTTATTGCAATGACAGCACCGTTAGTAACTCAAAATGAGAAGATATACATATTAACTTCCAAAGAGTCAAAGAGCATTATACCCTATTTAATTGCAAAACAAAATCTCAAAGGCACAATAAAAATAATCTCTGACTAGTCGACTAGTAAACTCTTAACAATATTCAAATTTTTTATCAAGCACAGATCACTCAATATGCACAATTACATTACGGATTATTATCTTTGTTAAATAATAATTGTATCATCTGATATTTTATAGGGGCCTGTAACCTGTGTGGCGTTTTCCAAAAATGGCGAGTACTTTGCTTCTGGAGGCAATGATGAGCAGGTGATTAAAATTTGGGAATGTTCTTTTCTCCATTTTGACTTGCTGGACTGGATCTAGCTTTTTTTTTTCTTGTCGTAATCTTAACGGAACAACATTCATCCTCTCAGCTGCTGGTGTGGAAGACCAACTTTGACGCGTGTGAGTTTGGAGAGCAGCACAGGAGCAGCTCTGGCACTGAAGCCCCGCGCGCTCACGTCACAGTCAGCTCAGAGCCACCACAACGGAGCCAGGTACTCACACACACACTCGCACAGACACACGCGGGCACGGAACTGTTCAGGCCGGAGGGGATTTGGCTTGTTTAAAATCCAAGAATGTGATGCAGTTGATATTCCTCCATCAATAAATTGCAATTTCTTTTTAAATCAATTTGAAAAATTGCCATAGCTGCTTGCCAATGCCCAATCTTGTCAGCTCTCTGAAGCTAAGCAGGACAGGGCCTGGTTAGTACTTTGATTGGAGACCGCTGGAACACCAGGTGCCACAGTGGGGCGCTAGAGGAAATGTTGTGTCTTTAGGCAAGACACTTCAACCACATGGCCTAAAGCGCATTGAGTGCCTTGAAGGTGGTAAAGTGCTATATAAATACACTGAAATATTGGGCCATCTGAAACCCAGCATTTTGAAATGTATTATCATTCGACTGTTCTTCTTATTATCTGCAGAACCCCTTCTCTGATCAATCAATGCTTTACTCTTGAAAAAGTTGAAATGGTACACATGCCATGTTATAATATTGTCCCCTCATCAAAGACATATCCGGGGCAGTATTTAGCTTCATTTACGTTAGTTTCATTAATCCTGTATGTGAGGTCTCTGCTTCTTCTCTGAGCCTCACAAAAACAAATTTGTGACGTCATAGGTTGAGCTTTGAGATCTGCAGTTTCTAAGTCCATAAATCATCACCAAACTTGTTCTGAGCATTTCTGTGGTCAAATCACAACTGCGTGCCTGCATTAGCATGTCAGTAGTGGCTCTGGTGAACAGTTTTAGCCTTCACAGGAGTGGCCACTTTCCCTGTTAGATTCTTTCAGCCACTATTGATTCATTATCGACAAACTGGAACCTCAGGCCCACTAGGAGTTCCCCTTTTGGCACAGCTTCTCATCCCCTAAGCGATGTTGATCCTGTTGCTATTACACAGGGAAGCGAAGAATTTGACATGAATTTATTTTTTGGAGTATCCCGATAACGATAGTGAGATGATATTATGTCAATCCAACAGAAATGTTTTAAAACTGCACAAAAGTAAACTTATTTGAAAGTTTACCGAATTACTTTTTTGGGAGTATGTTTGACTATAAACTATACTCGATATTCAAAGTTATGGTCAAAATTTCCGATATATAGCCCACCTCTTATAACTTTTTAAAAAAGGTGCAATATGTAACTTTTCATCCGTATTAAAATGAATGCAAGGTCAATGCCATACAGTGAAACATTTCCATTAAAAAAAAGCAGGTTTTATTACAATCCAACTGATATTCACTGAGAAATTAGTCTAATTAGACCCGCTCTCCGCTGCGGACCCACGAGACATGAGACCCGTAGTTCAAAAGACAACCGTGGACCATCTTTATGTGTAAATATCTCATGTTACAACGTGGGCACCTGCGGCTTATTGACAGGTGCAGTCTGCATATGTACAATTTATTTTTTATTTGTAAATTTCGTTGGTTCAGTTTGAATTCAGGAGGACTGTATTGCCCGAAAATTACAGTACTGTGGAAATGTTATTCTGCACGCTAAAATTACACAATGAAACTAACTTCCTCAATAACTGCTCTGTATTATATAATTATGTGAATGGTACATCTAAATACTCTTTTTACATACATTTTATTTTTGCCATTGGAAAATTTTATGTATCCGACCATGATGGTTTTTTATTACCTCACGAAAGTATCAGCTCTTGTACAGTCCAGCTAAAACATAATAATCAGCGAAACTTAAACTGAACTGAAACTAAACTAAGAGGTCCACGATAGTGTTGCAATTACAGAGGCTTAATAATTGAAGGCTGTTGTTGGCTGCAGTAGAGTGGAGCAGCGAATCAGATTTCGCCTCTTGATTTGTCCAGTGTTAGTTACATCTACAAGGGCAAAGCCAAGGTCTTCACAGGATCCGCTTTCTCCCATTGATTTTTTTCTGTTTCAAGATCCACCCACAGCCACTTTAGATAACTCAATCACTACAGGGGAAGGAGAAAAGGCTTCAGAGCTAATTATGAACGTTGAATATGGGAGGAAGTTGGAGTAGGGGAAAGGTATGTCAAAACTAAAAATAAATGACTATATCACTACATTTAACTTGAATCAACAAAATTGCAAAACAACTCTACACAAAAAAACATATCCAACCCCCAAAAAGATAAAAATAAAAAAGTAATGCATTTAAATGTATAAACTCCAAAGTAGGGCTTCTCAGGGTGCATTCACAACACACTTTTGAGTCAAATCAGGACTCGTTTGCCTGGCTGGTTCGGTTCGTTTGGGTAATTGTGGACGCGCAATTGAACTCTGACCTTGACCAAATAAATGAACTCCAGTCCAGTTGGAAAGGTTGGTCTCGGTCTGATTCAATCAAACTGGCACGATTTGTCTTAATTGTGAATGAAACGGACCAGAGAGTGGAACAAAACCAGGAAGTGACCATGAAGTGAGCCACGCTCAGACCCACGTGAGGCTCAGGATCAAAACAAACTCATGTGTGAGATGGACAACAGGGCTAATGAAACACAGAAAGGCGTGAAAGAAACAGGTCAAAGTCTGGTTTCATTATAATTACTGATCACATGAAAATATATCACCATTTCCAGTGATTATACTTACAAAAATAATAATGCTTTAAAGCTAAATGGAACCAACAATAAAAAAACACTTGCTGGTTTAATGGGGAAAAATGTGCCTATATTTATCCAGTATTAGGCTGTACAGGTAAATGTGATGTCAAACCTTCCAAAGCCTGTGGTTAAACAGCTGAGATTTGTATCGCATTACTTTACCCTGGGCATTATGGGAGATCCAGGGCATTCAGCCTGGCTCATACTCACCTGTCACTCACCTGTCCTCCTGACGTGAAAACACATGTCCACGCTCCGCCTCGGCTGCAGCTCACACTGAACCACACAGGTGGCACAGGTTATGCTCATGTGATGCAGATCAGGACTCTTCCTCACGTTTCCTTGTCATTCCTTTGCCTGATATTGTGCACAGCGCCTCTACAGACGCGGGGGATATTAGCCTTTCTGGACATTTGGTTCGATTGATAAAAGTGTATTGTGAACATGTAGCTAGATGAGTGGCTTTGCCTCAGGTTCTGTGAGGCAGAACGAGCACCCATATAATTCAAAAATATAATAGTAAATAGTACATCTGTTACTATTAACAAATAACAAACCACAAAATCATACAATTTGCATACGTTTATTAAACAAAGTGAGCAACATTTAAGCCGGACTCTTTAGCTGAACTATGGAGGCGTTTAAACATTGTCACATGATTTCATAAAGGTTAAGAAACTGTTAAATCATTCGTCGATTATATATATTTTTACCACTCATGAGAGGTAAGTGCCACTATTAATAGCCCCGAGTACAAAGCGTCTGGTCTGCTTTAAACAGCTGCTAATGCGTCAGACGGGCACTTAAGAGCTGTTGTTCTGATTCTTTGATAAGACGCCATTATTCCCTGAAACCTTGTTGTAAATAGATTTTAACTGCCTCTCCACTCAACATGCGCTATCGCAGACATGGTTAAAGGCTTAATTACAAAATGAGCAGCCGAGCCATGCAATTAAGATGATTTGTCTCAAAATCTCTCTGGTAAAAAAGTCTCCTCACAAAACGGCTTTCTTAAGGTTGTGTGCTAATGGAGACTGTGATAATAATTCATGTGGCTTTAAAAAAAAAAGTGATGTAACGCCAATGTTTTGTTTTTTGTGGTACATATACGTTTAAGTACAGTGGATGGTGTGTTTATATGCTATGTAGGTCACGATGCATCTTTTCACTCGCAACATAAAAAGTCTTTTATGAAGTAGCAGAACTCCACTAATGCTACAATGGCACTACAATGATATATATATATATATATATATATATATATATATTAGCCCAGATTTTATATTCATAAACTCCAAATATATCTTAATAGTAATCCATCCAGTTTGTTTATTTTTTGGCCTCTCTTTTTTGAACACTATTTTACAAGGGCACAATTTGGCCTATGAACTGATTAAAGAGTCACATGTATTTTCCAATAAGGCTTTAATCAAACATTTGATCGACCAATTGTGGCCAGTAGATTATAAAAGATAATTGCTATTTTGATCATCATAATCGTTACATGAAAAAAGACCTTTTTCTATCAAAGACAGCAGCATTATTAAATCAAAATATTATAAAAGAATAAAACAATTATTAGTTTCATCAATAATGCACTATGTTTGTCAATATTCTCCTTCTAGAAGCTTTCATTCTCCATAGTAAAATTTTTATTTGGTTGAATATGTATTTAAAAAGTCTCAATGTATAGTAGAAATAATCGTTTGACCACTAAAATAATTTTTAGCGACAGCCCTAATTTCAGAACATGTTTATACAGATCCGAACTACAGGGTTAGCAGTTTTTATGCAGAGAAAGTCTGGATGTTTTGATTTTTTGGAGGACATTTTGGTCCCTCTAATTGCGTCCATTCAAATTGCAATTTAGATTAGTTTGCGATTAATCTTGTTGATTCACTGAACAGATTAATTTCCATAAATCATAGACTTTGAGGGTGATCTGAATGCGACAGGCCATTCCTTTTATTTCATATTTTTATTGAACAAATAAAAAAAATACTGACTTTGTCACAAAAAACATAACCTTTACCATTGCAAATCACACATTAATTATGTACTTTTGCTGGTCCATAAAATAATCAGACAATACATTCAAACTTGATTTTCAACGTGATTATTTTTTATCCATCAACCTTCCATTTAGTGCTTTTACTTTGTATTTAATCAACATGAAGAAAAAACACAGCGATTTAAAATGTGCTGTGTCTTTGATTTCCCCTCCTGGAGCTGTACTGCTCATATTTGGGCAGTATTAAGGAAATATTGAATGCTCTTTTCCACTACTTACAGGATCAAACAACAGACAAATAATGATTTTAAGTTTCTGGTTTACGGTGCACTATGTCACTTTTCTGCTTGTCTCTGTTGAGATGTGTGTGTTTCGAACTTTCCACAGTATGCGTTAAACATTTCCATCTTTAAACTTATCGAAAGTATTTCCATGTAGACGAGCAGGCGAGTTACTGGTCAGATCTGCAGAGAGGCGAACCCTCTCACTGTAAGAATGCATGTTTTTTATTGGCAGTAAAAATACATTTTTAATTAGATCAAATGCAAGCTATGTTAATGCTGTGTTTAAATGATTGGTTTTAGATGTTTTATTGCAATAATTCAGTATTTCAGTGAGGAACATTGCCCTTACAGCAATAAATTATAGCTCTTTGCACATTTTTGGATGACTTTGTCATTACTGATGTCAAATATGTCGTGCTTTTAATTCACTCTGTAAAAGTAAGAGTCAGGGTTTAGTACAAAAACCCTCAAATTTAAATATTTATGCTTAGTTGTAGGCTAATAATTTTTCTCAACCTTTATCTTTAGCACTGAAAGCTTTCACTTCCTAGCTGTTTGTCACGTTTGAATAATCATTTGTCAGCCGTGTCATTTAAGCGGATGCTTAGAGCTGCACCTGGAAGTCCCGGCTTCCCAGACTTCCCCTTTCATGTATAATTGAATCATTCATAATTTATTATTAATACGGCCTCTTTCATCCCATATAATGCGCACTGAGCCTCATACACGTGTCAATGGAAAGTAGGCAAGAAAAAATGACACTATTTCCTGAAAGTGCTCTCATATTTCCCTAGCCATATGACAAATGCATATGTAACACGATCAGGCTGGACAAACTTTGCTGCTTACATTAGGGTTGTCCAAAGAACCCACATACTAATTGATACTAAAACTAACTAACTAACCTAAATAGGGGATTCCATGAAATTTTAGAATGGTCTTGGTCTAGATGTAAAACTAGTCAAAAACCAAATGACAATATTTAAAAAACTAGTATCATTCTTTTTTAAAAATACATATATCATCTATTGAGCACTGAACCTTTTTCTGACCATACTAGCTTACATAGTAGTGTATATAGTTTGGCAAAAAAATGCAGTGTTGAGTTTGGATATAGAGGGGGAGCAATTTAGTATTCTGCAACTGGTCGTCTATGACTTTGTTTCTGTAGATTTGGTACAGTCTGAAAGTGTTTCCACTGTCTTAAATGAAGTGCACCGGGCCGTCTTAGGGTCCTAAACTCCAGGCCGCTTTATCTAAGGAGGAGCTAAACACTATAGTCAGGATTAGAGAGAACGCAGACATGAACAGAAAATAATAATCATAACCAAACGCTGACTTGATCTTGGAACTTTAACTCCCAGCAACGTTTGTATTTCTAAAGAAAATTACAAACTTTTTATCTTGACTGCACAATAGTGAGACTGTTTTACAAGCGTTTTATTGGAAATATTTGAACATTTTGCATTCCGTGCTGGATTGGAGCATTGTCTCTGCAAAACCAAAACAAATTAAATAAGATTTTGGGGCTTGGTGACGAGATCTTAGGGAAACAAAGGGACAGCAGCTCGTTTTTGGCCGACAAATTCACTCTGAATCTTGCTCAGAGGATTGTGGCAGACACACATCATCCCTTGTGCACCAAATACTGTCTTCACCATCCGGACGAAGGTTTGTGATGCCTCGAATGACAATCAAGAGACATCCTTTGTCCCACGTAGTATTCATCAGCTCAATAAACTCTTACCCTAGTACTCTGCTTTAACACATGTATTTCTATGTCTGTGTTCTTCAGCGGTCTCTTTGTGTTTTCTGCTATCCAAGCTTCACTGGCCTTGCTTTCTAAAATTATGCAGTTGAAATGGATGCGTTGTAATACCTTAAGCTGCCTCTGAGTGCAGGCATTCACTCCCTGTTTCAGTGAGCTACAGTAATGCATGTGTTTGTGTGTCACTGACGTAATCTCCTCCTGCTTCCCCCATCCCACCGCCAGGACATGATCAGCGGGTCTGAATCAGGACTAAACCAAGATATGTGCTAGGACTAAACTTTACTTACACCAACTTTACTTACTACACATGTAAGCAAAGTCAGTAATGTAAAGAGAACATAACCAGAATTGAATCCACGTCTAAACAGATGCAAGTCTAAATCAGGCCTAAACATGACCTAAACCAGGCTCCATCTAGACAGAATTAAAGGCCAAACCAGTAATAGACCATGACCAACCGTTGGGATAATCTGCCTTTGGACTGCTGCTGGGGTGCTCCCTCTGCTGGTTTGTTGCTGTTGCTGTTGCTGTTGCTGTTGCTGTTGCTGTTGCTGTTGCTGCTGCTGTTGCTGCTGCTGTTGCTGCTGCTGCTGCTCCAGCTCCAGGTTTAAATGCTCCCTGCCCATTGCTAACCTAATTTAAGGCAGGTTTAAACCAAAACTAAACCGTCTTAAGTCTGAACTAAAGAAGTCTTAAACAGGACTGAACCAGGACTAAGGCAAGTCTCGAACCCGACTATACCAGACATTTATTTATGGGGCAAATAATGGCTTCTTTATCTTGTAAACCAGGACTCAACGAGGCCTTAAATTGGACTAAAACAAAGTAGAGCAGGTCCAGATCTGAAACAATCTAAAACAGCGGAACTAAAACGAGTCTTAAGCAGGACTAAACCGGACATTTATTTGTGTTACAATGAATCGCTTTCTTATCTTCTAAACCAAGACTCAACTAGGTCTTAAGCAGCAGAAACCAACCAAGGCACAAGCAGGATCTTAAGCAGGACTAAAGCAGGTCTAAAGCACATCTTGGGCAGGACTAAACCAGGTCTTGAGCTCCAAAGCCCTCTCCTGAAGCCCCTCCTCCCGCCTCGAGCCTCACATCTGGGTCTGTGCGCTCACGTGTGCCGACAGACGAGCGGCACACACTCTGCACATGAGAGACTGAGGATGTGAAGATCTGCAGCAGCTCCTCTCACTGCCTTATGTGTTATTTATATGCAAGATTATATTAGCGCTTTCTGCCAAGACCTACAGCACACCGCGATGAATGTTTCAATATTCATTACTACTGACATATGTTTGTTGAATGCTATTTAATCATTGGCGTCTAGTTAAAACAGCATTACATGTTTTCTAATGTTAAACCCAGCATAGCGAACTTAAAGGGCATGTGCAATTCAAAATCAGCTTTTAAGAGTGTTTAACCATAATATAATAGTTTATTTACCCTTCTCATTTACATACTCAAAGTTATATTGTTTGTATGTTTGAGTAAACTTTATTCTCAGAAAAACGTTTTAGTCTGTTGTGTAGCCCTTTTGGCACACATTTATAAAACACATTACGTTGTTTAAGCTCACTATGTTGATTTAAAATGGCCTAAATATACAGTAATGATCATCCATGGGTGTGATAGACTATAGCTACATAACCATATAGCAGAAAACAAAGCGTAATATGTTGTCTTTACATGGTCGTAGAGGCGAGTAACATCACCAGCCAAACAGAGAGTGACTTTTGCAGCACATTGAGCATTGAAGATGGAAAAAATGAACAACAAACATTACCGAAATTACAAAAACGGACGTGCATTGATCATTTCTGTCTCTTGCGTCCTTTGCGCGAAAATAATGCTTCAAGTCTATTAAACACCATCCATATTTTGTTTGTTTTTTTTAAATATGTTTTCTTTTATTATAGACGGACAAACTTTTACCACTAGGGATCTCTGCAAATAATAACAATTAAAAATATATATAATATATATGTGTATATATATATATAATATATATATATTGTGTATATATGTGTATATTATGTATATATTATATATGTGTATATATGTATATGTATATATGTATATGTATTATATGTTATATGTATATTATGTATATGTATATTGTATATGTATATATGTATATGTATATTATATATATATAATTATAATTAATATATTATATATATATTATAATATATATTATATTATATTATATATATATATTATTATATTATATTTTATAATAATATATTATATATCCATCCATCCATCCATCTTCTTCCGCTTTAATCCGGGGGCGGGTCGCGGGGCAGCAGTCTACAGCAGGGACTCCCAGACTTCCTTTTCCCAGACACTTCCTCCAACTCCTCCGGGGGGATCCCGAGGCGTTCCCAGGCCAGCCGAGAGACATAGTCCCTCCAGCGTGTCTGGGTCTTCCCCGGGCCTCCTCCGGTGGGACATGCCCGAAACACCTCCCTAGGGAGGCGTCCAGGAGGCATCCGGAACAGATGCCCGAGCCACCTCAGCTGGGCTCCTCTCAACGTGGAGGAGCAGCGGCTCTACTCCGAGCTCCTCCCGTGTGACTGAGCTCCTCACCCTATCTCTAAGGGAGCCCCCAGCCCACCCTGCGGAGGAAACTCATTTCGACCGCTTGTATCCGCGATCTTGTCCTTTCGGTCACTACCACAAAGCTCATGACCATAGGTGAGGGGAGGAACGTAGATTGACCGGTAAATCGAGAGTTTTCTTTTCGACTCAGCTCCTTCTTCACCACAACGGTCCGATGCAGTGACCGCATCACTGCAGACGCTGCACCGATCCGCCTGTCAATCTCACGCTCCATCCTTCCCTCACTCGTGAACAAGATCCCGAGATACTTAAACTCCTCCACTTGGGGCAAGGACTCCCCACCCACCTGGAGAGGGCAAGCCACCTTTTTCCGGTCGAGAACCATGGCCTCAGATTGGAGGTGCTGATTCTCATCCGCAGCTGCTTCACACTCGGCTGCAAACCGTCCCAGTGCATGTTGCAGGTCCAGGTTTGATGGAGCCATCAGGACGACATCATCTGCAAACAGCAAGAGATGAGATTCCTGTGCTTTCCAAACCGGACCCCTCCGCCCCCTGACTGCGCCTAGAAATTCTGTCCATAAAAACAATGAACAGAAACCGGTGACAAAGGGCAGCCCTGGCGGAGTCCAACACGCACTGGGAACAGATCTGACTTACTGCCGGCAATGCGAACACAGCTCCTGCCTCCGGTCATACAGGGACCGGACAGCCCTGAGCAAAAGGGCCCCGGACCCCGTACTCCCGCAGCACCCCCCAAAGGGCACACCGTGGGACACGGTCGAAAAGCCTTCTCCAGATCCACAAAGCACATGTGGACTGGTTGGGCAATCTCCCATGAACCCTCGAGCACCCTATGGAGAGTATAGAGCTGGTCCAGTGTTCCACGACCAGGACGAAAACCACTCTGCTCCTCCTGAATCTGAGGTTCGACTATCGGTCGGATTCTCCTTTCCAGTACCCTGGAATAGACCTTACCAGGGAGGCTGAGGAGTGTGATCCCTCTATAGTTGGAGCACACCCTCCGGGTCCCCCTTCTTGAACAGAAGGGACCACCACCCCGGTCTGCCAGTCCAGAGGCACCGACCCCGACCGCCACGCGATGTTGCAGAGGCGTGTCAACCAAGACAGTCCTGCAACATCCAGAGACTTTAGGTACTCGGGGCGTATCTCATCCACCCCGGAGCTCTGCCACCGAGGAGTTTGCCAACAACCTCAGTGACTTCGGCTTGGGTGATAGATGAGTCAGCCTCCGAGTCCTCCGTCTCTACTTCCTCTTCGGAAGACGTGGCAGTGGGAATTTAGGAGGTCCTCAAAGTACTCCTTCCACCGGCTCCGACGACGTCCCCAGTCGAGGTCAGCAGGTCCCCACCCGCACCGTAAACGGTGTTGGTGGAACACTGCTTCCCCCTCCTGAGGCGCCGGACGGTTTGCCAGAATTTCTTTGGGGCCGACCGATAGTCCTCCTCCAGGGCCTCCCCGAACTCCTCCCAGACCCGGGTTTTTGCCTCTGCGACAGCACGAGCTGCGGCACGCCTGGCCCGCGCGATACCCTCAACGGCCTCAGGAGTCCCACAAGCCAAAGAGGCCTGATAGGCCTCCTTCTTCCGCCTGACGGCATCCCTTACTTCCGGTGTCCACCACCGGGTTCGGGGTTGCCCGCCGCGACAGGCACCTGAGACCTTGCGACCACAGCTCCGAGCAGCCGCATTGACAATGGAGGTCGAGAACATGGTCCACTCGGACTCAATGTCCCCAGCCTCCCCCGGGATTTGGGAGAAGCTCTCCCGGAGGTGTGAATTGAAGACACCTGCTGACAGCGGGCTCCGCAAGACGTTCCCAACAGACCCTCACTATACGCTTGGGCCTGCCAAGTCTGTCCGGCTTCCTCCACCGCCAGCGGATCCAACTCACCACCAGGTGGTGATCGGTTGACAGCTCCGCCCTCTCTTTACCCGAGTGTCCAAGACACGCGGCCGGAGGTCAGATGACACGACAACAAAGTCGATCATTGACCTCCGCCCTAGGGTGTCCTGGTGCCACGTGACGGACGCACTCTGGTGGACGTCACCCTCACTGTGGCTTGAACTTGCATGGTGTTCGTTATGGACAGTCCGTGACTAGCACAGAAGTCCAATAACTGAACACCGCTCGGGTTCAGATCGGGGGGGCCGTTCTTCCCAATCACCCCTCTCCAGGTGTCACTGTCGTTGCCCACGTGGGCGTTGAAGTCCCCCAGTAGAACAACGGAGTCCCCGGTCGGTGCACTGTCCAGTACCCCTCCAGGGACTCCAAGAAGGCCGGGTACTCAGCACCGTTGTTCGGCCCGTAGGCCGACACCACAGTGAGAGACCTGTCCCCAACCCGAAGGCGTAGGGACGCGACCCTCTCGTTCACTGGGGTAAACTCCAACACATGGCGGCTGAGCTGTGGGGCAATAAGCAAGCCCACGCCAGCCCGCCGCCTCTCCCCGCAGGCAACACCAGAGAAGTGGAGCGTCCAGCCCTCTTCAAGAGGATGGGTTCCAGTGCCCAAACTGTGCGTGGAGGTGAGGCCGACTATATCTAGTCGGAACCGTTCAACCTCCCGCACAAGCTCAGGCTCTTTCCCCCCAGTGAGGTGACGTTCCATGTCCCCAGAGTTTAGTCTCTGCGTCCGGGGATCCGGTCGTCGAGGCCCCTGCCGTCGACTGCCGCCCAGATCCCTCTGCACCAGCCCCTTACGGATCCTCCTGCAGGTGGTGGGTCCACGGGAGGGACGGCCCACGTCACTCGTTTGGGTTGCACGCGGCGGGCCCCGTATATATATATATATATTTTATATATATATATATTATTATTATATATATGTATATATGTGTATTATATATATGTGTGTATATATATATATGTATATATATATGTGTATATATATATATGTTATATATATATTATTATGTGTATGTATATGTAATGCATAAATATAAGAACCAAATGTAAAAAAGAAAAAGCCACTAACAATTTGAAATAATGATAATTAAATAAATATATATATTAAAAAAAAACTAAATAAATCTATAAATAATAATAATAGATCATCATTATATCGTTCTCCTTCTCCCTTTCGTTCTTCCATTCTCTTCTTGGTGTTAAGTATTGAACCCTAATGCAAATCATTTGTCATTTTACCTTTTGTTAGTTATAAAGCCCAAACAAGCACACGTAAGGGGCAGGCGAAAAACAAAGCAGAAAGGGTTAGGGCACTCAAGATAAAAAACAACACAGGATCACCGAGACAAGTTATTAATATTGTAATAATTTACCAGCCGGTCACTTATACACACACAGCAGTCCCAAATTATGTTGATTATTTCAAGATGTTTACAAACAAATTTCAGGGAATTCATCAGTTTTTCCTTTTTAATGTGTTTTTAATGTGGTACACAGCTCCTTTATCCACTGTTCACTCTTGGGTTTTTCTTCATCTTTTCATTTTATGGCTATTACCCATTTTGCCTGAATAAGTCATTCTTGAATTTAAAGAAAGTCTTTGTGGGTTTATGTGAAGTGAACACAGATTGCATCACATGGGTAATATAGATATGTCCAAGTAATTCCTGCCAGAAACGTTTAAGCCCAGGGCATTTCCAACGACGAATCAAGCTTCCAGTTTCAATATTACATTTATTCAAACTCTTACTTTCAAAATGGTGCCGTTTTACTGAAGTGACAAACTATTTACAATAGACTAATCTACATTTTGTATTAATTGTTTGAGTTTGTACTTGAATGCACATTTTAAACACCATTCATTTCCATATGATGATTGACACGCTACCTACAAATATCAGATAAGATTACGTATCGTCCATGTAATTCACACGTACACAGATGTTATTGCTGTGTAGAGCTCGTGTTTGGCTGAAATGACAAGTATGCATGTGGGCTTGCACCAGTAGCTGCAGATGATTACTTTTGACAGCAGGGACAAAGGGAGCAGGAGCAGGGGCTGTGACAGTACATGGAGGAGATACTGATGAAGTCAAAGACGCCTCCTGGTCTAGTGGAGCGAGAGAGCATCGTTAAACACACAGAGAGAGAGAGAGAGAGACCGGAGTAGAAAATATGATTCGGCTTTCTAGGTAACATTTTTAAGCAGTGAAGTTAGCTGTGGAAGTTGCTCAGACTCGATCACTTGAGTTACGGGCGTTCCATCACGCACAAATGAACGGTGTAGCCAAACCCCATATTAAAGAACGTAGCAGGTTTATGTCTTGTTCTTTAAGTCATTTATCTGATCTTTTCACCAATAACATGTACAAGAGTTTGTTTCGTGTCACTAGATTCTTACCAGAAGCACACAACATCAGAAATCTCAATTTAACGTGTGTTAGCCTTTAGATCAGAAGCCAGTTTTACACGCTAATTAACAATATCGCAAGATTTACGCACTCAACAATTACTTTTAACGGAACTTTGACCTAAATGTGGTCGAACCCTCTGGATTATTCATCATTATTTTGCCTGCTATTGCTAACGGCTTTCCATGGGTTTCAAAATGATGAGAAATTAAGACTGTTGTTGTAGACAACAAACAATTTAAACCTAAATATTTATCTTTTGAATGGGAAAAAGTCCTTAAAATGCTGCATATAACAGGAAGCTGAAACCCGTGAATAAGAAAAAATACAGGTAACTGGCTCCAGAGTCCTTCAAATCTTACCGGACTAGCCAAGTTGCTAAGTGATCGATGGCATGAGCATCGAACGACGTGTCTTCTTATTATATGTACGCCTCGTTGTGTCCATTGTGATGTTATTGCTTTGCCTGGAATGTTCCATAGTATGGCATTAAACCGACAGATACGTTTACTGCATCTGTTCTATTACATGTGTTTTTATTGCCCGATCGTATTTTGAGTAGATGTGTTCTTACTGTGAGCGGGCCCAGCTCTCCACAGATCTGACCTGTAATTTGACCTGCTTGTCTAAATTGGAGATGGGTAAGTTGCTGGGGACTAACATACAAAAGAGTCCATGTCTAACCCAGATAAAAACAAGACTAAGGTTTTGTTCACACTTGTATCTGTTTGGACCTGGTCTGAACCCAGTTTTAGCCCTAGTCTTGTCCAGGTTTGGTTCAGGGTTTAGTCCCAGTTTAATGCAATTTTGTGCAAGCACCTTCAAGCAGCACACAACCGCAGTAGAACTTAACCCGGTATAAATCAGAACCAAAATATGAACTAAGCGAGGACTGTAAATGGACTTCTTTCAACCAGAACTAATTCAAAACATCAGCATGACTAAACCAGGTCCAAAACAAAACTGAAACGTGAAGATAACTGGCCCTAAACTGGACTAAAGTAACTTCTTCCTATCACTACTGGCCCCTCTAACTTGAACTTAAAATCATTGTAAGACATGGATAGTACACAGTTGCTCAATGGAGACAGTACGCTTGAAAAGATACAGATTTAAAAGGAAAGAGAGACTTGAGTGGCGTCAGTGAATGGTTGAATACGCTCCACTTCTCCCGTTCAGCCTGAGCTACAGCCTTGTCCACAAGTGTAAATCAGAGCCAGTGTACTTCACAGCCTTCATTCATCACAGCACATTACAAGCACTTTTAATTAATGAAATACTCGGCTGCAATTAAAGACCAGGCTATGGATGCCAATAGATCGTTGTATATTCCCCCTTTTGTTATGTTGTGAAAAGGACCATTCTTCCATATTGTTCTACCAATAAACCAAATGTTAGTAGTATCTTTCACGTATTGAACTATGTCTATGTCAAAATGAGCTTTTACCTTTCAGGAAGTCAAAAAGTTAGTTACTCCATTTAAAAGGTGGCTATTTTATATTGTATTTCTATTAATGTCACAAATGTATTTGTGCAGTGTTAGTAATAGGGTCGTAACGATATCTATATCTGTCAATAATCATTTCACGGTACAATATTTATTGTGAGGCTCACGCAATTGTAGATATGCTTCTGTTTCCTTTTAAAACGCTTTGACAAGACTTTTTTGTTTGAACCATTTTGTGATTTTCCAAACACTTAAAACGTAATTGTGCTAAAATAATTGCATGTTTTGTCTTGTCTGTCGCGTTGTCTGCGCTGAGATGGGGCAAAGGATTATTATCTTTGTTGTTCCCTCTGTTTTTAGCTGCTGCTGCAACAAAACAAAGCATTTAAGCAAGTTAAGTTTTTTGACTAAAATGAGTTTGTTTTAATCTAGATTTAGTCAATGATACTTTCTTGTTTTAGTATAGATTTAGCCGATGAAAATGTCAATACAATGTCTTTATTTTGTCAAACAAAAATATATATTACCTTAACTGTGATTAATTGTGTGTGGTATTGCGTGTTTCTCAGCTCACTCGTTTGTTTAGTTTGATTATTTGACCAAAATATTAGTACTTTAGTTGACAAAAAATATCTACTTCTAGTAATGTTTTTAGTTCACCAAATGCACATAATTTTAGTCATAGATTTAGACCTTTTGATTACTTTTCATTTAGTTTTAGATTTTTAATTGACGAAAAAATATTTCAGTTGCCGTAATTAACCCTGGTGACAGCCAGATAATTACTTCGACTTTTGGCGATACGCTGTCCCTCCCTGCGTACTAATAGTAGTAGTTGTGATTATCTGAGCATGCTGTAGTATTTGAGCATGCGGGGCACACAGCTGCTGTTGTGTGGTAGCCGTGATAAATGGCTGTGTGTGCAGTCTGCAGCGGCGTGTATTGACAGATCACAGAGTCTGGACAGAAGTTTAATTTGAGCCCGAGGAGAGTTTCCACTGTTGGTTTTTCCGCTCCAGGTGATGCATCAGAGCTGTTTGTGCGGCTGCAGGATGACAGGTAGAAGGTGTCGCCGCTTCAGCACGTGGACTGAAACAATGCAGGGCTTACAAAGTCTAACTGTATGGTAAGGCTGCAACATTAATCGCAGTCGAAATTTGAATGGATGCAATTAGTGAATCGCAAAGGCTGCATCATATTTTCATCCACAAACAACCAAATATCCTTATATATTATTTAGATCTGTACAAATATTTTCCGAATAGCATGGGAGTCTTTTATCAGGTTTGCAGTTCATAGGCTGGTTTCAACTTTTCCTCAATTCTCCTGGACGTGTTTTGAAATGTGAACTTTGAACGTAAATCGCAAATCTAATCGACATCTCAATACTTGTCGGAATAGTCGCAGTTACACAAGTAATTTATTTAGCGGGAATTTCAACAGATTAGTCACAAGTATTCCAAAGACTCATAAAACAGTCCGTTTTAAACAAAGCTGTGTTATTAAATCAAAATTACCCAAATAAATAAATTAATAAATCGTATTTTCCATCAATAATACACTTAAAAATAAATATTCTGCTTCCGTATTCGACTACTAAAATACGGTTAGTTGTAGTATATAACATGTCTTGTGTTTGTATTATTATAAAATCTCAAATATACAGAAATTTAGTTACAGCAAGTTTTTAGGCCACAAAGTTAATTGAAAAGAAATACAACTAGGAACTGAGCTTGGACTGACCTTTGCGATTGACCCCACTTGGACAACAAAAAGATAACGCTGCACACACACTTACATACACAACAACAACGACAATGAAGGCAACAGTCAACATGGACATCATTAAGACTTTTGTTTATCTGCAGAGTGTAATTGTGTACTGTTTGGTCTGTGATAATGCAGGTACTGCTGGGCAATAAATCCAGTTTTAATTTAATAGAGATCTGTTTGTTTGATGATCACAGCCGATCTTGCGCAGGAAAAACATATAGTTTGAGGACTAAATAGCATTGTTTTGAGTGGGATGCATTCATTTGTTGCTTAAGTTGATGTTTATAAAGTCTGCTTCTTAAAGTTGTCCATGAGTTGTCTGCTTTTCAAACCATTAATAAAAAAAATATAGGTAGACCAAGCTGAGGAAAAAAAATCATTTATTATTATCTACTTACTTGTTTGTTATATCGCTCAACTTTAACAGCAGTTGCCAGGGTTGATTCCGTGACTGTGTTGGGTCTTTATGCGCAAGTTGTGGGTGGGTTTCCTCATCAACTTAAAACATGCTCCTTTATCTTAACTGTAGTTCTTGCTTAAAATGTGGAAATGGTTCCCCTGGTGCTACTAGAAAGGTTCAAATGCAGGACAATAAAAGTCTCTCAACAAATTCTAATTAATATTGTGTCCGTTTAGTTTTCCCTGATCCTCTGGCAGCGTCTCTGTTGCATAAAATGGTAATAAGGAGCATTCTATAGCACTTAGGCCAGGACTGTGAGGAAACCCTGCTAATTTAATCACCGCTCTCTCTCTCCCTGTGCTGTCTCCCTGTGTCTGTGTCGGGCGAGACGGCAGACGATGGCTCATCTATCAGCCTCATTTAGAAGCAGAACACTTTGGCATTCTTCTCTGAGCGGTAGTGTTTCCGCAGACCTGGGCACAGCAGACAGGTTCAACACGTGGAAAGGCAGTGTACGACAGTAGAAGTGTGTTTGAGTCATGCAGACGGCGTGATGGAGGGACGTCGTCACTGAGCTTCATGTGGAGATGTCTCACACCATTAATCACACACAGACGGACTGAAAAGCAGAGCTGAGTTACATGGCAGAGGGAAATGCTACTAGTTATTTGTTTAATGTTAGATTTATATAATTGTACAATCAAATGAAGCCTGATATACAATAGCCAGGTGCATGTGTCTCTGAGTAGAGCTAGATGTGTTTTAGGTCTGTGTTTGAGCCCAGTCTAGACTTGGTTTGGTCTTGTAGCTTTGGTTTAGACATGGCCTTGTCCAGGTTCAGTTTTGGATTTGGTTTGATGTGGGTTGATGTAGTCAACATACACAGAGATAACTTTAGCTTGATCAACTATGTATGGAGCTTCTCAAAAGTATTTTATTCTTTCCTTCCTCAGTCATGCTCTTGTAGTGCCGCTCGTTCTGAACCCAGGGCAAACTGACAGGCACGACTGCCATGAAATAGCCTTTCTGAGTTTTCCCCAAAAATTCCGGAACCACTGACATTTCATTGTCCCTCATACACCCAGTTAAAGAATATGTACACAATTATTTTTTATTAAATTAATACTCTTACGGTGTAGCTAGGGGACAATATTGACATTTTGTGTCATGGCCAAAAATATATGGTAGTATCACAATAATGATTAAAATTACTGACGGTTTAGATATTATATATATTTTTGTTTATTCATTTGAATTGTTTATTCATTTGTTTAAAGAACTATTATAGAATTATTCTTTGTTAGCTAGAAGGTAACATCATGGTGAAGTAGCCTTTTTCTGGTCTTATAATGGCGATGATCTTGATTAGCGATTATCATTGTACAAAATGTACCACAAATGATTTTTGTCTACCTATTTTATCGCAATGAAACATTTGATTGTCCAATCCCTACTGTGTTGTGAAGATTTGTTTCATTATGTTTTTTTCTAAGCCTTTCCTTTCTTCGTAGCCCAGCACAGATATTCCTATGTGTACTTGGTACATCAAATCTTAAAATAAACATGGCTCTTGTGGAAGCCATAGATCTTCATGAACATATCCCCAGGTCCAGTGGGGCAGTATCTCACCATACATCCTGTGTGGATCTCCTCTTGTTTCCAGGCTTCAGAAGCATCAGAGGTGACCAGAGCAGACTCCCACACAGCTCCTCACGCTCACAACGGGACCCTCGGCCGATCTGGACCACCCCAAACCCACAGAAAACCCTGCCCGACTTCCTCCACTTCTCACCCGCCGCTCTCTAAACCCAGCGCAGCCCCGCCACATGCCCAGGAGCCGGTCTTAGAGGGGGGTCTGACCACTACCCTGGAGCACATCATAGGTCAGCTGGATATCCTCACTCAGGTAAAGCTTCACAGCATGTACTGATCTTTTATGACAAACGGCATGTACTGTACCGGGCCAGAGCCGCCCACTCACACAACACAGAACAAAAGCTTCTTTCCACTGCAGCCTACGGGCCAGAGGTACGAGCCGCACTGAAAATCTGAGTTCACATAACATCGTCTCCCTGCTGTTTGATGCTGAATTCAAGTAGCAGCTTAAACACTGAAAGAACATAAAACAACCACATACTGAGTCGTTTGGTCCATGCTTTAAAAGAAAGGCTTATATATAACATGAATTTAACAGGTTAAATATTGTTAGAAGAAGCATCTCTATTTCATGATTATTTGACACAAAACAACCAACCAACAGTAACATTCATGTGATTCATGCAGTTGAATAGATATCCATTTCTATTTTAATGATTTTAATTAGATATAAATTTGATTTCAACGGATATAGCAAAACATATTGCACTGGTTGTTTTGGCGCTCTTCACAATCTGACTACATTAGCTATATTATCTATTACAATGTCTATAATAAAGTAAACTAATTAAAAAGGGCTAATTGAAAACTGAATTCAATCAAACTTGAAATGTAATATTTCAAATAAGATGTAAACTAAAAACAATATTCCAGCACTTTTGTGTTATCTTTTGCCGGACGTTGCATTGACGTTTTGTGCAATATTTGAAGCTCAACTTCGACATTTACTGCACGTTTTAACATTTTTCTGATTTCTGATTATCTGACTATCTATCTGTTTATATTAACATATATAAACAAGTACGCTGTACTTGATTTTTTTTCTGTTTTAAGATGAAAAACAGCATCCTAAATATTCAGCACGATGAGTTTATACGCATTTTTCACCAGTCTCTGAGCCCAGAGCAACTTTTGCCGTCCCAGGTAAAGCTAACGTACATTAGCATGCTAACAGCGCAATTCCCGCGAGGATAAAATGCTTTATATTTAGATGCAGAGAAAGCACTGTGGTCTCATTTTCACCCAAATAGCTGCTTTTACAATATATCTTTACTTTATTAGATAAAATCTTTTCAAAACACAGCTACAGCGCCTTTCAGCTTTTCAATATTCTCTACTTCTTATTGTAACGTTTTAATTGTCAGTATGAAGAAATTCAATAAAAACTATATCTCTCAACGTCTTTACCTTCTATTATACATCCTCGTGTATTTGTGTAGTGTTTCTCGGGGTCAGGGTGCTGCCATGTCCACAGAGTAAGGGCCGAGTGGAGCTGCATTGCCCCCTGCCGCGCCCCTCTCTCAGCATGAATGCTCTGTGAACGATGAAGGCCAGACGCAGCAGGAGGCCAGACCAAACCAGGACCGACACAACTAAAAATAGATTATCCCAGAGAAGCAGAGAGCACCAGAAGCCAGCTAAACCAATTTCAGATCCATTTTCACTTTTGGTTTGAGCTGATTAGTTTGATTGTTGGTCGGGAAAGAGGCAGATTAACAAAGTTGTAGCTGCCTGTTCTGTCTGACATTTGGTAAAAGTAATGTCAAAGTTTGCTTTTTTCCAATGAGGTCCCAAGATCGAGTTGTGTGAAAACCTTTACACCCAATACCCCCCAAAAAATATATCTTTACATATTTTAACATCAATATTCAGCTGATATGGACATTTTTCTGAAATATGCTAAAATGTGTTTGTGAACGTCTTTATTAAGATGCAGTCTATAAAAAGTTAATAGACAGTAAAATTTACCATAAAAGTGTGAAAATATAAAATTATACAATGGGTTGTTCCAATACTGATATCAGCAAAAGCGTTTTTTCAGGAATCTATAACAGAGAATACTCAAACCAATTCACTTATCTGATACCACACTGTATTTGTTATTTAAAGTCCATATGAAAGGTTCTCCTGTTTTTCTAATTATGATTTAGTTTGGTTGGACAGCACCTGTGGTAAATATTTATTATGGTTTTACATACGTGAAGTTGCAGTTTCTGAAGACATTTTGAAATAAAACAAAAACGTTAAAATGACGGAAGTATAGCTGAACATGATACCGCTGTGATGTCATCAATGTGCGACATGCCATTAAAAACACAGACAATTTACACTTAACTGACACTATTTTTGACCATTTTAAACAATCATTCAACAAAATAAGTAACTTACTTAACTGTTAATTAACTGTTGTATAATTTATATAGTTGCTAGGTAACTGTTGTGGAATCACCTCTATGTCATGTTTGCGGCTCATGTTCAACCAGGAAGTACAATTATAAACTTCACCAAAATTGTCAAACTGGGGACAACTGTGCAAAATGTTTAGTAAAATTTGAAATATAATCATGTTCACTACATTTAGCGGTCTCCAAAAGGCGGACCGCGGGCCAGATCCGGACTCCGAAGCAGTTTGGTCTGGCTCGCGGCCCAGTTTCCCATAATTAAAAATGATTTAATATGATTACATTTTTTTCGCGGAGCGTTCGCGGCACACTGCAGCGCATCCACAGCACTCTGCGCTGCTTTTCTTGGCGGGCCAGAACCCCGGCTCTTCTGAAACACTGCTCTGTCAAAGCACAAACGTGTGCCGCTGCCGACTCAGTAAATAACAGCTTCATTGATGATTTGGTGTAAACGTAACATGCGTAAGGACGGTGTGCTCCTCGTGTTTGAAAGTCTGATCGTTAACGAGGAACATTACGCCATGACACCGGAGGACAACGTGTTTTCCGGGCTTCGTCGTTGGATTGAAAGGTCTGCGTGAATGCACGGTACGTCAGACCACTGTGCGTGATGTGCGTGTTGCTTCACGGGTCGGGTTATGAAAGTTGGAGCGCCGTCTTGTCCTCAGGTGCACTTTTGCTTTAGGCGCGTCTAAATTCATAGGCTAATTTCTCTGAGTATGTGTCGGATTGTAATAAAACACACATCATTTTACAGCTTAACGTGACAATGGAGGCGAAGGCAAGTACAAAAAATACATTATTTCTCAGGTGCAGATCCGTTGTCAACAGTTTAGTGCTTTCAGGGACTTTTTCCGATTGTCCATTTCATTACAGTGCATATATTTCAATGCTCAGTGTGGGCTATTTTGAATAGACTGCTGCAGGTCAGAGAACTCCAAAAACATGCATGATACTGTGCATGTTGCCTAGTGACAGCTGCGTTTGTTCTTATGAACTAAATGAAAAGCGAGGGTTTTTTTTAGAAGCTACTGTAGGCTACTATGTTTTTAATATAATTTCAACCAAATGTTCTAATGACATTTATTATAAAATAGACCTGCTTTAGTTCTGCTTCAGACTTGCTTTAGACCTGTTTTAGTCCTGTTTTGGTCCTGCTTTATAGTTTAGCCATGTTTTTCTGTTAGATATGGTTTGTTGAGTCATGGTTTAAACTTGCTCTCATCCCAGGTCTGCTTTGCACTAGTCGAGTCAGATTTCTGGTAAACACTGGGTTTTAGTGCTTTTGTCCTGTTTTTAGTCATGTAATATTGGTATGATGATTTTACTTCTCTGAAAGTAAAGTCCTGTTTTGATTTCTGTTGTTGAATTGTGCCACTGTGAGTTGTTTGTGGATCTTATAAACATAAAACATAAAATTGTGGTGGGATTTTGTGGTCCGGTCCCCGTACCTGAGTGCTTCGAAAAATCTGGCCCCCTTGAAAATATAATTGGAGACCCCTGGTGTAGTCTAACCTTAAGTTGAGAGGCACAGCTGTTTACTGCTTGAGGCTAGTGCTACTGCTAACACCCAGAACAGATGAACAACTTTAATGAGCTTTTCATTTTGTTACAACCGTGTTCCCTCATCATTAGTTTACACACAAAGTTATATTTTGATTGATTCATGCATGTTTGAGTTAATCCTGTGTTGTCCTGCCACTGAGGCTCGAGTGCTCAGAAAATTCCTGTTTTTTACCTAACCTCAAAAATGAAGACTCCAAGTGACACATGTCGGGTTCTAAAATGTCATGTAGCCACTTTTCAAAATTAAAAACTTATAAATGATAATCTGCTGCTTGTCACTAGGAAGAGGTGGAGCTTATTATCTATTACTAAGCTGTTTTAAATCAATATCGCTGTTGAAAAAAATTTATGATATACAAGTCTAATACTAAGTTCCTGAAAAAAAGCATAATAGTACTGTATGTCTCTTGTCTCCTTTAAATGCTGACAGTGGTGACTCGGCTAAAACACTAATATTGAGAGAAAAGATTTTGAGATAATGTTGTGTTACTTCTTTAATGCCTCCAACAAGCGCTAATACAGACTTTTTTATTTTGTGTAATTAGCCATGTACGTGTCTTTTTTACAGGCCTCACTGTACTTCTTATTTATCAACACACTGTGGTAAATGACAGCAGGTTCTTTGTATTGGCATTGGCAATTCCCTGATTATCTTGTTTATGTTAGGTTTTTTTACTACAATATTCTCAAAAAAGGCTATGTATGATACTGTGGAAATAGAGCAATGCAATAAGATCAGATGCTTTTAACTGATTTTCTTATGAGTTTGTCCAAAAAGTCAATTTTAATCAGTGCGTATGATTCACTCTTGGGGTAAAATACGTTTGTTCGTGCTGAATTCTTTTTGAGCACTATTCTTCAATTACAGTACAGCCAACCCCGGGAGGTCCATCTGTTGCAGTTTTCTATCAAAGACGTTTCTTGTTCCATCCATCATCAGAAAGTCGGTAATTTTATCTTTTTTCTTTGTGCTAACCCGTATCTGTCTCACGTTACCACATCCTCCAGAGTTTTGGCTAGCGCAGCATCACTCCCTTTTCTCGTCCACTTCACGAGTCTTTTTGGGTTTTATTTTTCACTATTACAGCTCTTTGTAACTGTAATACTTCAGACTGAGGAGAGTCGATGAATTATTCAGCACGGACTGGAGCTGGCTCAGTCGCTTTGCTGCGTCTGCTGATTTCACTCCCAACATTTTGCTGCTTTGACTTCCTGTGTGTCATGAAATTGGAATAAACTTTGGTGTCTTTACTCCTTTGGCTCGCTCGATCGTAAAAAATGTTAAACTTCAAGAATATTCAACTAGGCTGTGTTCACACCAAGTTTAGGTCAGGAACAAACAGCGCTCAAATCCGGCTCAATTCAGGCTCAAACCAGGACCAAACTACGACTAAACAAGGGCCAAACCAGGACCAAATCAGGCTCAAACCAGGACCAAATCAGGCTCAAACCAGGAGGCTCAAACCAGGCTCAAACCAGGCTCAAACCAGGACCAAACCAGGACCAAACCAGGACCAAACCAGGACCAAACCAGGACCAAACCAGGACCAAACCAGGACCAAACCAGGACCAAACCACCAAGAGTGAATGCAGCAATCATCTATCACTTTATCTTGGCTGTTGTTTTCTTTGAAACTGTACGAGGAGATTTAATTTCATAGGGCAAATCTATGGACAAATTCAATGAAAAACATACATTTCGTCCATTTATTGTTCCTCCCTGTCTTATTTTAAATTCTTGAAGGAGCATATCACTGTTAGGTTTGGCAAAAATCGATACCCAGATATTGAAGTACTGACCCTGAAAAAAAATCATATAAAATGGGACCAAATTTGACCTTTCCTGAATAGTTTGAGCTCTGTCAGGCCTAATCTTTTTCTGTGTGGAAAATGACATTCTATTGTTTAAAAAAAAAGAGTGTTTATGGTATCGAAATTCGTATCGACTATCTTTTCCTTGGTATCAAAATTGAGTTTGCCATTTAAAACGTTAGTTGCAGTTGCATTTTTTTTTTTACATTTTTCCTTTTAGTATTTGTGATTTCTTTGATTACTACGATCAACACAAGCTTGTACCAAATGCATAAACGGTTACATTTCCACCTGTCGAGTGATGCAAACTAAGAATTATTTCTGATTAAACAAAAGCCTTGCCATGAAAGCACAGTATATATTGGCAGTACATCCACAGAGACCAGCCAACATACACAAGCTAATCATCATCTCATAAAAGCTCCTATAAGAACGTGTTGAAGTAAATCCTGGTGTTTCTTTCTGCTTTCGTCCACCATTTCATCAGCCAACTTCAACAGAACACTTGTTATTTCAGTTTTACAAATGTGCGGGTCAGAATAGATGTAGACCGATTAAGACCAGACGAGTTCCTAACATGTAAAAAGCACGATTTTTGGACTTTCTCAGATTTGATCATTTAATTGCCATTTTGTCGCATCTGTTCGGCAATTACTGGCAATTACTACTTTCTACTTTCCAAGATCAATAAAAGTGGAAACTGAAAACCCATCAGTAAAGTAAAAATGTAAACTACTAGTGATAACTGACTCTATGACGACCCAAACAACTTCCATATTACAGTTATTTGTTATTTAGTAGTTATTTAGTTTATTTGTTAATTAGTTAGAGACATAGACTTGTTTTTGAACTGTTTCTTATCTAGCCTGACCATCTGTTTCGTGACATCTGTTTAGCGCAAAACCACTTTGAGTTTCGTTATGTCCTGGAATCAACATCATTTGAAAAGAAATCATAACTTATTCAGAATCCAGAAGAAGTCGTGATGTAAATTGATCATTCATCTAAATGTGGGATTTGCACTGTACCAAGTTTTGACGTGAGAGTGATGAGATTGCCCGTTTTAACAACATTTTACTCCCACCCTGAAGCTGCAATTACAGTCGAATTGTATCTCTTTTTATTTGTTTTTCACAAATGATGTCTCGTTCAATATCTTTCATAATAATCAGCTTGTTTCTTCTTAAATATTTAAAGTTTAATCACAAATCTAATGTTTGTGTGACAGTGGTGGTGGAGTGGTTGTTTTATAACCAGAAGGTTGGTGGTTCAATCTAGAGCAGATTGGCAGCTACATCTCTGTCCATCAGCCCCAGGGCAGCTGTGGCCAAAGTAGAAGCTTATGTTTGTGAGGAGGGAATGAACAATGCTATATGAATCCTACGATAAATGCATATACTAAAACTACTGGATAAGGTGCACTATGTTACTTCTCATTTGGAGGGCCCGCCACTCGGCAGACAAACGATTAGTACTAGTTGACTATAAAAAAGATAATAAATTATAATTGTAATTGTTAACTGGACTAAACAGACTCTATAACACATGTAAAAAAAACAACAACTTTATAACAAAGACGGCCACTTTATTGCATGAAATGTCAAAAATAATACATTTAAATAAACTGATTTTCATCAATAATACAATTCATTTATAAATATTCTTCAGTCACTATATTTACTTTTTTATTTGGCTGATAATGTATTTAAAAAGTCTAAATATACTATAGAAACGATCGTTTGACTTGTCGACTACTAAAATATGCTTTTGAATGTTCCACCAACTTATTTATCTTTCACTTACTCAGTTACAGATGTTTTTATTATGGATGTAACAGTGAAAATCTCTCATCGCTATATCAATCTCACACCACAATATTTATTGTGATATTGTGGAGAGGTTAACACAATTATACCTTTTTCCTTTTAAAATGTATTTTTAAAAATAAAGTGCTAAATAACAGTTATTTGTTCATGTTGTCTGCACGAAAATGGAGCGATGTCTATGTCTATGTTTTTTTTAGCTCTTGACTATACAATTGTCACAATACAAATATTTCCAACTCTGTTTCGATGCTGTGGAATATATTTGATTCTCTTTACCGATATCGATACCGCGATAATTTGAAATATTGTTATTTTTAGTTGAAGGTTTTAAACAACAGACTGACATTTTCAACACAAATAATTGCGTATAATAATAATTGCACTTTATGTTACCACGTGGTCTTGCACTAGTTCTGATAAAGCTCAAGATCATTGTATGGTTCAGGAAAGTTGAATACAGTTTCTTTGTATTGGCAGCTTCCCTATTTTTAGGATTGATGCTTGCTCACAGGCGCATCTAGTTTCAATACTAGTTTTAGCATCGGCTAGTATCTGATGCGATACTTTTGACAAACCTACTTCTTACTGTGAGTGGTATCGCAGGAAAGAAATGCAATAACATCTCCACTGACTCTGCGAAATGTACCTCCAGAAAAAGTTACGCGGTGCTTAAAATGGTATTAAAAGGCATTCCGTTTCATGTCGTATACCTGCCTGAACCACGGACAAAGGCCTCCTCAAGACGTTCTACCACAAGTTGGCATCTCCTTTGTCCGTGCGTCAGACCGCGCTTCATACCAACGCTGTGACACTTTGTAACGTAGCGTCTTGTAACATCCAGTGCCGCCCGGGGCCATGGAGAGCATATTGTCTTCAAAAGGAGAACCGCTATTTTTAGGGGAACGAAAAGATTCAGTTTCTACTCCTCGTGAAAAGTATAGGCGTGTATAGTGTTGCACCCGTTATAGCCGTATCACATTTGGAGATATTGATCTAAGAAATTGTAGACAGGAGACAGAGCAGGGACTGAGACGGGGAAATTAAAGGGTTTTTTTTTCTGTCGTGAATGGAGCAGCAGGAGATGAGGATTTTCAAGTTGTAAACCCAAGAAAGAACAAACACCCACGCGGTTTTAAGCCCAGTGCTGCACGCTGCGTTTGTCCAGACTTAAAAAGCTTTGTCAATTCGCACGATTAAGAATTATGCAAGAAACAATGTAATTTCGCATGCCTCGGAGCAGGTCTGTTCTTTTTGTCTCGTGCTAAAAAAATGTAGTTTAATGGGCGTGGGTCATAAAATACAGAAAGATAAGAGATAAAACTTACTGCGCAAGCAATAATGTATTATTAGAAAACAAAAATGTGAAAAATGGAAGAAAGGGGCAATATAAACAATGGTAACGATAAAATAGGAGGGTGGTGCTGATGATCTATGGGTTTCGGGGCATTTGGCACTTAAATGCACTTAAATGTGATTCCTTCAAAATGTTACATAAAACAGAAAGCGGAAACCCATGAATAGACAGGATAACAGGGTTCATGTTTACTGCAGAACACTCGTGTGACAAGTTTATAATGTGTTTTTAGGGGGAAATAGCAGTCCGTTTTTGTAATCTTCCCTGGTATTGGATCGTGGGTGTTGATGATTCAGGGAAAGTAAATACAATGGGAGTCTGGGAACAATCTGGGAACTGAATTTTGGGATAACTGGTTTAGCCAACGCGTCATAGTGTGGGGCGTGGTCTGGCATGGGTGAAAACACTCCATGGATATAATATGAAAAATATAAAAAAAAGTTTTCCTCTTTTAAGATGTTTCCTGGCAAATTGTGAGTAATTCAAATCCCCATCACAATTGAGTCTTTGACATAGCGTTGCCTCAGAAAAGTAGACAGATTGTTCTGTAGAAATTCAGCAGGCAGCGCTAGTTTAGCAGTAGCATTTAGCCTGCAGCTAATTTTAGCATTCTTGGATATCGATAAAAATGTGGACCTTTGGACCACTTTATTCTTCTCCGCGACTTTGTGCCTGCATTTGGTACAATATAAATCCTGAAGTCTGCGTTTTCTTTTGTTGTTGTTGTTGAACAGCGCCTGACAGAAAAGCTCTTCTACATTGAAGTGAATGCATTGTTTCCTCCACAGAGGTCTATGTGTTTTTTAATTGACTTGGTTGTTCTAATGCATAGAGTCGATCCTAAGATACCTCTTTGCTTTGCACATCCACCTATAACCCACGATGTCACAATATCAAATTTTAGTGTTATGATTATTGTGTGAAGAAGAAGTTTATGTGATCACAAGTCTAGCTTTGCTTTCGTAACGCTTTGGTCACTAATTAAATTACTCATTGTCACCACCTACAATTCTCACAATTGTTATTTTTTAGTTCTAATGATTATATTGTGACCTGAATAATCGGCCTAGTCATGTTTTAGCGTGCATGTTGATAGGGCTGTGCTATGTTTAATGAGTTTGTTTGTGTCTTTACCATCTGTCAGTCTCCTTCACACCTCTCAATCTCCTGTAATCGTCTGGATCTGTTTTGCTGCGTTTAACTCCTTCACGGTCTTGAGATGCTCTGATTTCTCTGCCGGCCGTGTGGTTGTTGTCGGAGTCCTGTTGACGTACCCTCTGCTGCTCCGGCCCAAACAAGGGCGTTTTATTTGGTCAAGGCGCGCTCTCGTGTTGCCAAGCGCTGTGCCCACATCAGACATCAGCTGTCTCCATGCAACAGTCATTCAGAGAAATGTCTCACAAAAAGCAGTTTCAAATTGGGTTGGGCGATATGACAAAAGAAACGCATCACAAATGTTTCCTCATATTGATCAATCACCATTTTCATTTTATTTTGTCTCACTCAAACAAATTAAAAGTAGTTTAAATAGGAATGTCACGAGAATAAAGTGTGATTTGCTGAAGAAAATATTGACACAATAAAACTAAAACAAGATTATCCCCGCCAAAAAATATATATAATTGTTAAAAACATGAGCTGCAATAAATAAATAAATAGCAATAGTTCAATAGTTCTTCAATAGTTCAATAGTTTTTTTTGTATCTGCTGCAAGTCATACAGCTCAAATCTTATTGTTGTACAGAAAAATATCAAAATGTCCCCGACTACTGCAAAGAAAAGGTATATTTTTTATTTCCATTTATAATTCATAGTATATATAGTAGTATAAGTAAAAACATAATCCATTTTAAAATAAATGACAAGAAAAACATTTACAAAATACACTGACATTGATGGATGAAATTATGTGTTGGTATTCATAGTAGAAATGTATATGAATAATGTTATCAGGAAAAAGGAACTGAAAAATGAATGAAATGTACTGGCAGTTGGAAATGGTGCAAATGCTACTTAAACAAGAGGGATGGGACACTATCCTACACTACTTTCCTCCTACTCCTTTTGAGCATCATGGACTGGAACATAGCATTTTGTTTGTTATTCTGCTGTTTTGATATTGTCATATTAATCCAATGCTTCTTTTAAAACAGTCAACTGGTGCTGCCAGTTTACTGTGGTTGAGTGGTTTAGGCACAGCACAGGCCGTAGTGTTGTGAGTTCGATTCCCGACTCCGACATTTACTGTATGTCCTCCCTTCTCTCTCTCGTCCCCCGTTTCACACTACTTTCCTATCAGTAAAAAGCCTACGGGCACAAAATCTTTAAAAAAAAACAACTCTCAACTGATGCTCGAATAAATAAATAAGTCGATTTAGTTCTTATAGTGACAGGCTTAGCTTTGAAAATGGATTTCCTGAACATAAACAATACAGACTTCTGATCATATTTCTTCTTCCAAAGTCTGAACTCTTCTACAAAACCACATGTTTTAGTGACTGAGGCTTGACTGTAGACCTCTCGATTAAAAAGACTCAAGTGAATCATTGAGGATTAAGAATCACTGAATCTCGATTAATTGATAAACAGCACAGCCGTAGTTTCATGGCGTTTTCTTCCTTATTGATGCACATGAGTGTGTGATATGGGGATTGTCACAAAGTCCATTTTATCTCTAGTTCTCTATGACAGGCGATATTGACTAAAATGAATATCTTAATATATTTTTGCATTATCTCGGTAACTTTATACAATATTTTAGCAATGCATCAGGAATTTGCTCAAATTTGTCTGTAAATGTCTTGGTTGAGGTTCAAGTGTCGCACAAGACGTGCATGGACCATACAGTTTAGCACAAATGTCGCAGAAATATCACTTTATAGCCTTTTGGGAAGATTACATTGAAGAGATTGTACTTTTTGGAGTAGTTTCCAGACTGCATACTTTTACTCCAACTTGAGTAGGTTTCAGTTGTCTTACTTAAGTAACGGTTCCTCTCCCAAAAGGTTTATGTAGAAGATATTAAATTATTTGAACATTTGTGTTTCTTGCACCTCTTTTAAAGATCAGATTTTTTCTCTTTTCTCCTTTTTGTGTCTTTCCTTTGAAAATAACAGATTTAGTGCATTGTTTAATGTTTTGTTCTTCCAATTACATAAACTTCTAATTATAAATCAGACAGTTACTCTTAAAGTTACTCTAACTTGAGTAATAGTTTCCCCAAATACAGTTTTACTCTTACTTGACTCATTTCTTGGACCACTACTTTGCACTTTTACTTAACATTTTTGGCTACTCTTGACGTTTCTGCTCACTTTGTGGTCATTTTTAATAGCTTTGATTATAGATAATATACTTGATATTCTAATTTTGCATATCTCCAAAATAACAATACATTTTTTGAAATACTGTATCTCTCACCTCAAACTGAACATTTTTCTTTATTCTTTCTTTATTTTTGCTTTGACAGGTAATTATTAAAGCTTTGTTTCTTCTGAGAGTTCAAACTTCACTTTAATTGATTAATTCCACCTGTCGTGCGAGTGTGAAGGGAAAAATCTGTGTCTGTGTTTGAGCCTCAACAGAAATGTACTGAAACTTGTGATGAAACTATCTCTCCAGATTGGCACATTCCAATTGCAAATGACGGGAGAATTGCGTCGTTACTTCTTAGCCTCACGAACAACAAGACAACAAGCAAAAGATCAAACTCTAGCGTGAGAGCCATTCCCAGCGATGCTCCCCGGTCTTCCCCCCCGCCTCCTCTCCTCTCCGGCCCACAGATTGCACACTTCTGCTCGATTGTACATCCCTGTAAAACTGCCGCAGAGCAGGAAAGTGTGTTGTGATCTCGCCTGCTGCCCACTCACACCAGCAGCTCTTTGTGTTCACTGGATTCAACTCAAAATGTTTTTTATTCAGCCGTGTACGAGACAGCAGGGCGCACGACTAATCAGAATCAGATTATCAGACAGATTGACGATGCATCTCTCTTTTTATCCCTGCAAACAAACAAAGTCTCTTTCCTTTCCATATAAAACCTGCCACCTCTGTATTCGACCTCTACAAACAAGTTTCGCTTTTATTTTGTTAATTTGCTTTACAGTCTTCTCTCAAATTGCTATGTCCCTGCATGTGGAAAGTGTGCGCTATCAAAACAAATCAAATTGAAATACTTGTCTCAAAATTGCTCAGCCTTAGCTCACAGTATTGTTGAAATATGTGTGCTCTAAAGTGCTCTGTCAAGTGCTTTGTTGCTATCATTGTCATATTTCAGAACATTACTTCTGACACCCACAATAGGGATTTTAACAGTGTGAACAGCGGTAATCTGTTGTAATTTTTTCTAACCAAAGTCAGCTCGAAAAAACGTCAGTTATTGAGGTGATTCAGAACAGAGTGTTTTTGACAGTCGGAGAGAGGATTGTCAAACTAGGATTCATCAAACTAATGTCAGTGAATCTTAATCTTACTCCTGGTTTGTTTTTGATGAGGGAACAATGTCAGAACATGGTCCAAAAAAAGGAAAAATTGAATTGCCTGTAGTGTCTCACCAGGATTTTCTTTATTTAAACCTAATATAGACTTGTTTTGGTCTTGGTTTGTCGCAGTTAAATGTGCACTTTTTATTTATTTTTAATTTGACAGTTTGACTTGTAAATTAAGGCATGTACTTTTTTGTCTTTAATTGAACTTTTCGGGTCAAAAGGTATCCAAATATTACAGTTATATCGTTTTCACAGTACAGTACATGGTTATTGAATGTCTTTTGTCTCGTTGTGCAGCTCCAGATTCCACACAGAACACAAGCGTAACAGAGCTCTTCTGGTCATTACTGTCAGTCTGATGCTGCACAGACTCCCCAGACCTGCTCCTTTGGCCTGTTTCTCTCCCTCATGAACCAAAGCTGCCCAATAAACTCCAGATTTATCACAAGATCTGCACTTAACTGGGGAAAAAGTCATAGGAGGTTTACATGAGACAAATCCTGGCTTTTTGTCCAAATAATGCCCCAAATAAGGTACTGAATTCAATAAGTAAAAGACTGGTTTTGCCTTGGTGTCATTTTTGGATTAATATTAGATTTTTTCAAAACCTGTCTGGTTAAAATGAGGATTGTTCTGAAACGGATACTGGCATCGACAAATGCAAATTTTTCATGTATCTGCGAGTTCTCAAACCAACTCAGTTAGTTATTATCTTTAACAAATGTCTATCCGTCCATTCGTGCGTTGGTCTGTCTTAAACTGTGACGCGTGTTTGACTGTCTTGAAAAGTGTTTTACAAGATTATTATTATTTGTAAGATTATAAAGTATTTGAATAAAACCCATATCTAAATGGCTAAATATTTGTTATCCTTTTTAATTATGTGATATTGGTATTATTGTGATATTTCAATATGATTTTTGAGACTATAAAGTCAGTCAAATTAAAACAAGATTAAAACCAAGACCAATATCTTCTCTATATCCATGGCTTTCAGAGTAATGAAAATCTAGTACTGTCACCATCACAATTAACATTTAAAAAATATATATCTCCTAAAAGTCCTCAAGATATCACATATAAACAGGAAGCTGAAACCAATTGATTGTCTTACTAATGTCTAACTAATTTCTTTCAGATGAAAAATCTGTTGTTGCAATATATTTTCCATGACATTTATTGTGTTAGTCCATAGTACAAGCTTGGTAGTCCCGATAAACCAGTGGGTTTGCCTCGCTAACACTCAAAACCAGCGTCTTAGGCCTCTATTTCTAAACGTTTATCTCCTCTTTCTTATGTTTTTGTTTCCTTCCAGACAGTGTCGATCCTGGAGCAGCGTCTGACTCTGACGGAGGACAAGCTGAAGGAGTGTTTGGAAAGCCAGATGGAGCTGCGCGTTCTGCTGCAGAGGAGGGACCAGGCCTGAACTTGTAGACTTCACTAAGAGGTGCACCCATAAAAACACACAAAATCCACTGTAAAGTACCGTCCAGCTCGAAAGCCTCACCTTTTAGTCTTTTACTGCCCCAATCAAGGAATAACAAACTGCAAACATGCTAAATATATTGTGTTTCTTATTTAAAAGACTTATATTCTTTCCCTTTATTGAACCAAATGGATGGATGTAAAAGCCAAATGCCATAATGTTTTGAGGCTGCAATTAACAATTGTTTTGCTTATTGATTAAACTGTAGCGATTATTCTTTTGATTAATTGTTTAGAGTTCAAAAGGACCTGTGAATATGAGATTTAAACTAAATTTGACACGGTTAAAGCTGAAATGAAGCCAGTTGTGGACATCCAGCTGGAATTATGTTTACAGACAAAACAGTTTTTTAATCGAAAACACAAAATTTACACATTTACCATGTCATTTTCATGTAATTGCTGCTCTGTCTGAGTCATAAAACCTCTTCTCTTTAGCTTATCGTTATTAATCAATTGCTAAATTAGTTTTGAAAATCGATTAGTTGCTATTAATTGATTTGACCTGTTGCAGCCATAAATTAATGGATTAAATGTAAACAGCTTTTTAGGAGGACAGACTAGTTTTTGTATTTCCAACCGCACTGACAGTTCAATTTGAGTCCATGGGTGCATTCACACTTGTCCTTGTCGGGTCCTAATTTGAGCCCAGTTTAGTTCAGATGTAGACCCGGTTTGGTCCTGTTCTAGTCCTGGTTTAGTGCTGGTCTAGTCCATGATTGGTTTTAAATTTCATCCCAGGTAAATCCCAATTCTGTCTGAAGCTGCACTATGTCATTTTGCCAGTGGAGGATACATTTAAGGCCATACTGTGGAACATTCCAGGCAAAGCAATAACATTTCCTCTACCAGAAAGGTTACGTAGTGCACCTTTAACAGACACAACTGATGATTGCTAGAGCTGCATTTTTGGAGACTCTCAAATCTTCATTGAAAGGCACTGTACCTGATTTTCACAGTTTGGAAACATCATTTACCCAATTTTTTGTCAAAGTTTTTCATTTTCACCTGAAGCATCTCTTAGGTGAAAATGAGACCACCGCCCTTTCTCTGTATCTATTTATAGAGCATTTTATTCTACGAGAAGCAGGAAGTGCGGCGTTAGCATGCTAATGTTGTTAGCTTTACTCGGGATGGCAAAACTCGCTCTGGGCTCAGCAACTTGTGAAAAGTGTACATAAACTCATCATGGTGAATATTCAGGATGCTGGGATGCATTAGGTAAGTGAACGATACATGTGGAGCTATAAAAGAGTTTAAAATGAACTGTTTTTACATTTCAAAACAGTAAAAATCAGGTACAGCCCCTTTAATGCTTAATCGGTTGATTAGCCGTTACATAGTAGTTGACTATAAAAAATAATCGTAGTTGTATTTAGGTAAACCTAATCGTTATCTGGACAATACAGATTCTAAAACAGATACGAAAAGACCTTTTTATGACAAAGACAGCTGGAATATTGAATCAAAATGTCAAAACAAGAATAAACACTTTCAGATTTTCACTACTAAAAGAATCGTTAGCTGCAGCTCTAATGCCTGCTTTACCCCACACATAGAGGCCATAGCGACGAGATGATCTGATATTGACGTTACGTTTCCGTGCTCATTCCCTCAGTGGTCTCACCTGAAATGCTCCCTCACGGTGTGCGTTTTTACTTTACTTTTTCCTTCAGTCCGGGAGGAGGTGGACATGTGTAGAAGTTGTTCTTGGCGTCGGTGCTGAGAGCGCAGTCCCGGGTTTGTGCTGACGAAGGAGCGGCTGCTGCTCGTTACCTCGGCTCTGAGGTGCATTTCTGTGAACGCAAATGGAGGAACACGCAAAAGCAATAACACGCCTTTGAATGTGAGCATATTTTGTAATAAAGAATCACATTTAGAACAAACTGTGACACCTGTGATTCTGAAAATGAAACGTGTTCACAAGATACTGCAGGGACTTTATGAAAACGACCAACTTTGATCAAAGTAATATCGTAGATTACCTTCTATGAATAAATAAAATATACATACCATTCATGTAGGACTGCTTTTAATCGAATCGGTGGCGTTCACGTCCTGGAATGGAAGAAGTGGTAATCTCAGATGGTGGGCAAGCGTCAGTGCATGGGAGATTTACTGTTTTTGAAATAACTGTCCAAAATACAAATCCACAAATGTTTCACCTTTTCATTGTTTGTTTGGGATTGTCTCCACAAACTTGTCATGTTAATCTTAAATCTTTCAACAAACAATCACGTCTTTGGGTATAAATCTACAATCTGACAGTTGAACAGCAAATTCGACTGTCAAAATCTGACTTTTCTTCCAGAATATTGTGGATTTACGTGAACGCAAACCTATTTAGATCTAGATTCAGACGTCTCTAATCATCAATGAGATGGTCAGAGATTTAAAATGTAAAATTACGAAGAAATGGCTAGTATAAAAGAAAGTCTGGATAGGTTCTGTTCAATATATGAATTCTGAAAGATGTTTTTATTTGTTTATAAAAAGACAAAATACAGTCTAAAAGTGTCATTTGTGTCATTTGCCCAGCCTTGCATGCATCTGTGTATGTGAATGATTTTCCTTTGAACTCCATATGTTTGTGCATTCAAATAACACTGGGACTAGATTTGTTTTTCTTAATATTGCTTCTTTCCCCCAAGAATCCGTTATAACTAAACGATCCTTTTTCATTCAGACACATTTCAGCTTTTTTCAATTATCTCGGAAAACATATCTTCAGAATGTGTACTTGAACTGGTAAAAAACAAAAGTTAATTCGTCTATTTTATGTGCCTGTTTTTGTCATATTTATCTTTTGCCTACATTATTTTTTTTCCCACGTGTTTTTTTTCCCTTTTTTTCTTTTTACTCTTTCCTAAATAAAAATAAAAACTCTTCCATTCTCCTGGACCTTTGCCTAGTCTCGTGACTTTACGTCCCTCAGAGGAGACGTTCAGATCGTGTGCATTTCAGTCACCCATAACTCACACTGTGGAAGAGTTGGCTTTGTAGAAACTCTTTCTGATTTATCACCGAAAAACAAAGTCGAAGGCGAGTCAAGTCCACCTGAGATTTAAAGAAACATGGCTCAAATTATGCCCTTCATTCGCTAAACCGTCACGCAAACATAAATCAATGGCATTAGGCTTCCTTTCTCAGACAAACTAACCGCAAGGACCACTGTAAAATATTAAGATTGCTAATACATGAACATTTATTAGCAGCTTATACACTGCATGGCCACACAAAAAAAAGGAGTCGGCACTTGGATTCAACTAGATTTAAATACATTCTTCCTTTGTCGCAATTTAAAAATCACGTAACCAAGCTTCAACTTTCATGTTAAAGTACTAGTCGAGGAATCATAACGACTGTGGATTAGAGCTGCTACTAACGATTATTTCAGTGGTCGACCAGTCAAACGATCATTTCTGTTGTACATTGAAACCAATGAATGGTGATTGGAGGCTTTTAGAGAGAAAATGTTTACAAATGAAGTGCCATTTCATTTAATACTGTCGCCAGCTTTGTTATATAAGGTCTTTTTTTTAATTTTTTTTAGAGTCTGTATCGACCAAATAACAGATAAGGTTCTCAAAAAATGACTAGAATAACTTTTTAGCGTCAGATTAATCAATCTTTTTTGTTTGGATTAATTGTTGCAGCCCTACAGTGGAATATTCTAGGCAAATAACATGTTATTAATTTTGTGTAATTATTAGATTTTCTCTGCCTCAGCCATTGACCACTGTTTTCAAGTAATTTACTGAAAAACATTTCTTATTGTTTTTCCAAAGTATTCTAATTAAAATCTGTTATTTGGTGATTCAATACTTGACATTTCAGATTCCACTAAATTCCCCACAGCCATTTTCGATTAGTTCTTGGGAATCCATGTAAGAAGCCCCTCAGGTCCGCTCTGATTACTGTAAAAACATCTATTAATATATTTAGTTTATTTTACAAGTATTGACGTCATTGTAATGTCACGCGAGGAGGACGTATGAATCACGGTTCCTTTAAGGCCAAAAAATGAAAAATAAAAAACAAAAAAATTCCAAAAACAAGATTCTGAAGTGCAGCATTCGGCCCACTCTCTTCCTTCCTGTCTGGGCTTCGAGAACACACACACACACACTCTGAGTTGCCAATGAAATCCCCCCAAGACCGGCCCCAGACTCTGAGAGAAAAGGGGAATGACGGAGTGAGGAGGTGAGTAGGAAATGGTATGAGGTGAGAGAGGGGAAAAGGCCAGTCCCAGCGACAAGCTTTGATGTGCGATATACTGTATTTCTACAGAAAATATCACAATAAACGATAATATTGCAACCACTTTATGCCACTGACACATTAACTTTAATTTTTAGCTGTAATAAAACAAAATGGTCCGCAAATGCAAGAAGAAAAATTTTAAGTATAGAACTGTAAATTATATTGTTTCATCTTTCATTTATTCAACATTATACCATCTTGTGCTTGAAATAAGTATTCAAGTATTTATCTTGTTTTGAGTGTATTTTGACTGTTCTGTTAGAAGATGATCAATGGAACAAGCACAAAGTAAAAGACAAGCATTTTCTAACTTGAAATTAGAACACATTGTATTCTATTGTCAAATCTTATTTTAGGAAAGTCAAAACATACTCCAATACTTAACTCAATCACTTTTTAAGTATTTAAGATCACAATCACAAACCTTATCCAATGTCACCAAATACAAGTTAAAAAAAAGTGTAAATAATGTTTGTGTCACTGTCTGGCGTTTGGGGAATTTTGGGCATTTTGAGGTGTTTTTTTTTCTGGTTCGGTTTGTTCAGGACACTCCAAATTGGCCATTATTTCATTAAATCACTGACTTAGTAAACTCAAATAGTAATATTACCCTCAGGGCACAGTATATTCCCAAGCACTCTTGTTTGAAAATCAATGAAGCTAATTGAATTTAGTAGAAAACATAAATCAAACACTCTACTCACTACTCTTTACATATTATTTCATTTCCTCTAAATAATCTTTTGGGCACAGATGGTTGGCTCTGAGTTGTAGTTGTCAGGTTTTCTAGCAGGTACAGAGAGTATGTTTGTGTTAAAGCCGGAGCTGAAGCGTGTCCGACCCATGTGTGGCCCAGAGCAAGACGGTGAGAAAGAGGCAAAAGACATCTGGACTGTTTTTACTGTGTTCTATTTCTACCTCTGTCTCGATAACTCCCTTTCTCTTTACTTCTCCCTTTCTGTATAATGTTCTCTCTCTGCTCTGGTCTGTGTAGAATTGGAGCTACAAGAAAAATCCCAAATCGATATCGCAATAAAATGTTAATTCCATCAGAATGAAATTGTTGAACAAACACAAAATGTTATTTGAATTGAGTTGCTTTTGTTAGGTCCTGTTATATGTTAAATGGCAGATTGTATCTAAAATGACCTACTACTTCTTCTAAAACAACAACTACTAAAGCTACTGTTAATGCGTTACTAGTAAACATCTTCAAGTAACACTCACAACACAAAATACTCTAGTAGTCATATTTTCCAGCAGTACACACTTTGCCATTACTTCTATTATGTATTTTTAGTAACAATTTATAATTAACTACACTTTATTAGCCTTTATAAAGCACAAAGAAACACTCATTCATAATAAATAAAGTATTAAGACTGATTCAGGCTTAGTAACTACTACTAACATAACACCTTGATTAAGTACTTACTGAGGGTGAATCATTCTTATAAACTATTTGTCTTTCTTCATGCTTTGTTAAGGCAGTAAATAGTGTAGGCATTGTAAAGTGTTACCCATTATGTTTGTTTTAAAGTGTGGGAAGTTCATTTTCGTAAAGTCTGATCACTGGTAAAACGGTTTGTGAACATCTGTTACCACACTGTGCCCTGCATATATAGAACTCCATGTTTTGCCATCGCTCTGTGTAATTAGTGTTTTGTGGCCCTGAAGTTGGCCCTGAAGTTAAAGCTGGAGTCGAGGAAAAGGAACAGGAGGCAGCTTAAAGTGACTCACAATAAAAACAAATGTAGTTTCACACCTCTACAGTGCTTACAGAAGCCTTGAGGGGTCAAGAAACAAAGCAGAAAGAACTCAAATGGAAAGTTTAGAGATCTTCTGGTCCAGACGCTGGGTCCCACTTTGGACTTTAACTGAGGGGTGGATGAATAATGTACCAGTTTGTGAAGTAAGTCTTTGCGTTTGTTGAAAACTGTCTAGGACGGGCAGGGAAAAGATAACTCGAGGATAACTCGCTCTGGCCACTGAAAGTTGTGGTGGAAAAAGCATTTGTAAACTCATCTGTGAATAATTAGGACGCTCAGAAGGCAATTAGGTAAGTAAGTGGACTGCTGTAAGGAGTTTAGAATGAACTAGTGGTGTTTTTCATGGTTTTGAGACACGTGTTTCAAAATCAGGTACAGCACATTTAATTATTGGATTTTAGATAGTGGAACTGGAAGTTACATATTTTTACATATCTTTGCCATATTAAATGAACAAATAAACGGCAACAACCATTCATCTGTGCTGACTATAAACAACAAAATGAATGTTTTAATTTTGCTGCTTCATTAAAATGAATGGGATAGAACTTTCATATTAACACGGTCTATCGTTCTGAGTCACTCCTGGAAGTGTCTATTGCTGCATTCACGTGGTCCTCGGGAACGGGAGTTGAAAAATACACATGAACGTTCGCACAAGTCAGAAAAACAACCTGAGAATTCAGGTCAAAATCTGCGGCCCGACTTCTACACCTGCGACTGACCAAAACCGGCTGATTTGTCAGTTTACGTTTAACAGTTTAGCTCTGTGACTAAAGGGATGTGCTAGCAATCGTCCATATCGGAAGCGCAACAGATTTGCACAAGAAAAAACACACACTAGTGTTTATGTAACGTTAGCTTGCTAAAGTAAAAATATGAGGATGTTTCCCAAAACAAACATTTAACGCTACACTGATTTTTTATTTGTGTGACTTCAAAATCCAGACTTTCCAAGATAAAAGCAGATGAATGCAAACGAGTCGTAACCCTGACTTTCCATCTCAGAAACACAGGACCACATGAACGCCGGTTAGAATTTAAAGCTACAATATATGACAAGCTAGTTTTATGACAGAATCCATCTTGAATCTGAACATCCCACGTCTTCATCTCTGTGACCACATTACAGTTTGCTTTCGCTCTCATGTGTCTCGTAGCTCCCCCCTTTCTCTTCTCTTTCATTCTCCTTTCCTCTCTAGTCCTCTCCCCTTTGCCTCCCCTCTCTGTCTCTCTCCTCGACCATTCTCTTCTCTCTCTTTCCTCCCACACTGTCCCTCTGAGGCCCTGTTCCTGTCAGGACTCTGCTGAAATTCTGGAGTATTGTCTGTGTGTGTGTGTGTGTGTGTGCTCCTCCTGCCCACGCCGCAGTTACTGGTCCAAACCTGCCTTTTCCATCTGATTCCACTGGGACGAACGAGTGGGTTAAGAAAGACCGGCTTGGTTTTCCCCCGATTGTAAGGCGATATAGCTGCAAAGGGTTTAATCTCGTTGACCAAGAGGCTGAGTGCAATTACAGACAGGAACCACAGTGAAGCCAACACAGCTGCCCTCTTATCAACTGCTACTGCAATTCTTTACGACTAAAGGTCATTTCTGGGTCTTAAAGCGATGAAGTACCTGTTTTTCAAACCGTGAAAAGACGAATTTGGAATTGAAATCTGTCTAACTCGTTCATAGCTCTCACAAACCGCTTGGCGCATCGCTAGTATTCACATGCAAGATTCTTTTTGGCCGCGTGCACATCTTTAGAAAGACTTTTTCAGGTGCAAAGCAATGTCATCTTTACATATGTGCACCCTTAATTGCAAACCACGTTGTCCTTGTTTGATTTTCAACCAGTGTTTCGGAGAACACTTGAGTACTTGATGGATTCCCTTGTGTACCTTGAAATAAAATCCAATTAGAGTACAATAATTCAGTTGTTTAATGTAATAATTTACCCTTTTGGAGTGCTTTGTAGCAGGGAAAATAGTATTTGGGCTCATCATTTATCGTGTGAATCTTTTCTTTGCACCAGCTTTAGTTATTTTTTGGTAATATATTAAACTTTGAGCTGTAGAGGGTTGAATTATTGATACTAACTAACTATTCATTCTGCTCTTTGTTTATATCAGCTCATGGGTTAGGGTAAGGGTTAACCCTAACCCTTTCATTTGGAATCGGGTTCACTGTGATTTTCGGGTTGTGTCAGTGGCATACAGTAGTTTAAATATGATCGTTTAGCGTGATATTTTCTAGAATAATATAATATCGCACATCACATTTTTTTTTATCATGACAGGCCTCTAAGCAAACTTCTGAACCAAACATGCAACAAAAACTATTATTTCTACAACTGTAAGATTCAACAAGCCTGACAAAGTGACACGTCATTATTTACACACTTTTTGTTTCTAATGGGCGTCGTTTGATGACGTTTTAGTGAATGGAGTTTCACATTTTTTCCCAAGAACAAACAAGTGCGCCGCCACTCCAAAAAGTTTGTAAAAGACTGCTTTGATTCAAGCTCATTTAGGTTAAGTCATTTATGCAACTAACAATGACTAATGATGAAGATTAAAATGCATTTAATCATGCCTGACTCAATTAAAAACGCTTTTCCTGCAGTTTTTTTAATCTGCAGCAAAGGACAGAAAACATTTAAATCAAGAGCAGACAACCACTAAAACACTACCACACACTCTAAAATTCACAGTCAATGACAGCAAGTGCATTATCGGGTATTGAAATGCATTAGAGGAGCTAAATATTACTTATTTTGTGCACAAATCTTACACAGAGTCATTCAAAGTGCTTTAAAACATAAATAATCATTATTAAATTGACTTTAAAAGAGAAGAATCCAGATACAATCTTTCCAGTCATTCAGCCATATGCAATATGATGTTGTTTTTTTTAATACATATGACAGACCCATCACTACTGCGTCGACCTTGAGGACTGAACCCTGAACCAAAAGGAAACGGGCACAGACAGAACATACAAGCTCTACCTCGTGATCAAGGTTCTAACTTCTGTTCTGAGGTCCTTCACACTTTGCCACAGCGCTGCACTTTATTGAATTTTCCATTTCCACAGTTAAATCTATTTTATAAACATACTTTTATCATACAGGACATACTGAACCACACTGCCAGTCTGTAACGCCACAAGGTTATTTCTCTATCACTAATTCGCTGTACAGTTAACACAAATAAAACGTACACACGTAGGTGTGTAAAGTCGACCTTGTCGACCTACTTAGTAGAGTCTTAAACACGAGTTCTTTCTGAAGCCTCACCTGATTTTTACAAAGGTCAAACGAAGCTACACGCCCAGATTTAACTATGCCAGGTGTGTGAAGTGTTGGAGTAGCTTTGTAAACCTTCGACTGATAAGGAGGTGACATCACTGTGATATGGATAAAGCAGAAGATAGCAAAGGTAACAGTAGTCAAACATTTCTAGGTTTTGGGTCAGCCGCCTGCTTGGAATGTGGAACCTTCTGTCTAACGCTATAACATCCACATGGAGACAAGCAGAAAAGTTACATTCAGTAATCCACGTTTACAGACTGTTTCCACTGCGAAAAGTGAACGGTATCTCCTCGTTTGAGGGGTCCCAAGCAGGCAGTGAGAGGTATTCGCTTACAGAGAGTGCTGGCTAACATTCGGCCCCTGGATCGCGTTAGCGCAAGATGATTGGACAAGAGAGAACGCCATACAGTATTTCCAGTGATGATACTGTAACTTTATTTGTTGAGCCGACAGACATAGCAAAATAACGCTAGTGCATGTTAAATGATGCTAATCATATTTCAAAACCAATGCATTACATAATGAGATGTGCAAACACATAGACATGCAGAAAAGTGAAATAAATGCAGAAAAAGTTGATGATAAACTGAAAGTTGTGTCTTGATTACGCTAGCTTTAGCCACGTCTCAGAGCGGCACAAACTTGGAATTACTACAAGTCTTTTTATGAATTGCTGTGATCGGCCCTTTGAAGAAAGAGCACAATTCAGGTACAATTTAGATTTATTGAATAAGAAAATATTTGTAATGTTTATATTCTTGCAGCTCACCTAGCAGACCCCTGCGAGCCAGAGACCTATTGCAACCTGTTCTTCTCACGCATAGGTGTCAAACTCTGGCCCATGAGCCAAATTTGGCCCGCAGTGTAATTATATTTGGCCCGAGAGGCTATACCAAATGACTACTAGGGCTTGGCGCGCCGGTATTATACAGCGCATTCATTCATCGTTACTACTTACAGCCGGTATTATACAGCGCATTCATTCATCGTTACTACTACAAATCCCATTATATATTGTATAGTAATAAGTGTTGCTTGTTCCATATTCAATGTTAAAGCAAATCTTGTTTGGGTCAATTTGTTCAATACTGGCCCGCGACTTTCCAAGTTTTACATTTTGGCCCACTGTGGATTTGAGTTTGACACCCCTGTTCTAACGCATCGGTACAGTGGTTCTCTAAGCTTTTACACCAGGTACCACCTAAGAAATGTCTGAGCCTTTCGAGTACCACCAGATCTAAACCAGGTCTATAAGAGGACTATACCAACTATGTGGTTTGAAATTGGACTACACCACTGCTACAGAAGTTCTAAACAAGGACTAACCCAAAGGAGGAGACCGTTTGCATAAAGTGCACTGTAAATTAAGTTGAAGTGAAGAGGAGCCATGGTAGAACCAGAACTATAGTTTGAAAACCACTTCACAAACATTTACAGCATAAAGCACTTGAATGATCAGACACCAGAAGGGACTAACAACAAAATAAAATTAATTCTGATGTGCAAAATATTGTTACATAAAATATTACAATAAACGATAACATAGAAACTACTTTACCCCGCTGACACAATAACCCTAAAGCAGGATTATTCCATGAAAACAATATTGTAAAAAAGAAAAGGTGAGCAGAATGAAACACTTTAGTTAGTTAATGAGCCGTAGAAGTGAATTATCCGACCCTCAGCAGCTCAAACGTTAAAACGCTTCAAAAAAAGAATGAGTTGTTTCCTGTTAGTGGTACTTATATTTAGACCCCAAAAATAGAGTTCCAACTTTCATGTATCGAACAATGAGTCGACATACTAATGATCGTGCGAGGCCTAGAAAGGGCTTTTTGTTCACCAACTAATACTTGTTTTATAAATGTGTTATTTCTCCAACTTAAACCAACACTTTTGCATTGTACCACTCTCCTGCAGTGTCTCCTGCAGTGTTTTATTAATCCCGGCCACATGGATATAACAGGTCGCAGTAAAGGTGGAGGTGGAGACTTCACCAGCGTTGACTCACCGCTGACGTGCGCCCTGCGTGTTTGCTTTACAGATACAGTAGAGAGGGAAAAAAGATTATATGGAAAAAAGCCCTGAATGTTCAAATAATGCGGTTAAATAATGGCACTAAAGCTGACTGATTTATGGGAGACTCGGTAAATAGAGGAACAAAACCAATCCCATGTGTTCAGTGGAGCCCATCCAAAAGTCTGAAGGAGTTTAAGGAGCTCTGAGTCACATTTAAGGTGGATTTGTGCAATTGTCATCGGGAATTAAGGCGGATCACTTGGTGGACTTCTTACTGTGTGTGAAAAGACCTTATGATTGTAGAATGCCTGATGATTGAAGAGGCTCAGACGAAAGAAGGGGTATAAATGTGTATCCCAATAATATCCCATTAATCCCAATAAGGATAAATTAAATGACTGATTAGACAACAAAACTACAAGGTCTGAGTATCCTATACAAAGTGTATAAAAGGAAGCAAAAAAAAAGAGACTAATCTCTCGTTGCAAAACAAAATGGTGAAATGTACTCAAAATTGAACAATGAGCTGAAAAACTATTAAGATTTAGTGTTGGTACATTTCATTAAGACTTCATTGCCGTTCAGCCCCTTCAGAACCTCTCCAAACACCACCAATCATTCACGTACATGTGCTCTCTGTCAAAGGGACTAATTGTTGGAATCATTTTTCTTTGACAATAAGAAATTGTCCAATTTTAAACTGCACCTGAAAAATGGAAGCCAAGACCGTGAGCTCTCTTTACTGTCATCTTTTGTGTCTTGCTTTGCTTTGTCCTTTCGACAACAACCACGTCTTTGGAGTTGTTTAACTGCACCACTTTCTGAAGCTATTGTGAACAAAATAATTTCACTTTTGTTTATATGTGCTGACAGAGAAGACAGTTTTTGTTTCATGTGAATAGGCTAATTAATTATGAATCATAAACCAGGACAACAAATCTACAATCTGACAGTTAAACTTCAAATTCCACCATAGAAGTCTGAATGTTAAACTATTCACCTTATTTTGGAAGTTGCCACAAGCGTCACCATTAATTGTGCCCCTCCTTCGGCTTGTTTCAATTTACAAAGAGCTGCCGATCTCAACAGCAAACAAGTTCAAAGCTGTTTTCAATCCGCTCAGAGAAACAGTGCAGTGTTGACTTGTTTCACATGAACAGTGAACATTTTACACAATTCAAACTACTTTATATCCTCCAGCTACAGTAGTCATGACCAAGCCTAGCACAAAGACCTGGAGATGGGTCCCCAAGCGCTGCACTGTGGCGCCCAGTGCTTCTGACAGGTTGCCCCCGCGGCATTGAAAGAACGGTCAAATGCCGAGGACAAATCTCCCCATACGGGGACAATAAAGTGTACCTTGATACTTTATATCATAATTTAGCAGCAAAACTTCCCCTGGTTCTCCCCTTAAGTGACCGGAATACCTGCTCAACTGGAAGTACAAAAAGAGGAAAAAGTGGGGATTATAGAACTATTGCCTTGTCTCTGTATTGTAGACTGTACACAGTTTTTATACATTGTTTACACTTTCATACTGGTGTTGAAAAAGATTCAGTTGTAGTCATCTGGAAGGACAAATTTTTTTCTTAAAAAAAAAAAAAAAAACAGTGTCCAGATGACTACAACTGAATCTTTTTCTACAATGGGACACTCCGGGACATATGAGGGATTACACCGACGTGTTTCCTCCTGGTGTTTATTAGCCCAGTCTACTTAGTTTAGAGTGAAAGTAAACAAACTTGGGCGCTGTTCATTAGCTGTAAAATGGAACAGGCGTTACATATACCTGAAGATACTTCATCACTTTTGCCACACCCCTTTTATTCGACTAATCGGTCAATAGGGTCTGTCTTTAGTCGACCAAGAATTTCTGTAGACTACCACAGCCCTACAAATCTTACATAACCTCAGTTTAAAATGAGTTGAAGCATTTTTGTGTGTGTTACCCCTCTCTAAAGCTCCACGTTTGTTTACATCTTAAGCATTTCTACAAACATGGTGTGTTTCTTTGTGAAATCGTCTTCCTCTTCATTCTCTCCCACTCTGTGTTTAAAAATGAATGGTCTTTTCTCTGTGATCACGTGTCTTTGCACTCAATGGAGCGCTACTCTGTGCTCACAAACATCTGCAACATCTGAACAGTATGCTGAAAAATTCATGCCACACTGAGGCCATTAACACTCTCACTCCGGGTTTTGTTGGACAGAAAACAGTTCAGCGCTGATCAATGTAGAAGTGTATTTTTGGCTGAAATGCAATGTTTGCTTTTGAGGTTTTGTTTTGGAGATTCTTGATTTTTTAAAAAGGTTTATAATGTTGGCTGTGTACATTTTAGTTATTCTTATGGCGTATTTTTCTCTTGTGAAATCTTCACCTTTCACTCAAAATTAATTACATTATTTTAATTTTTGTGTGACTAAAATCAAACTAAAATTACAGTAAAAATACTAAACAAGTAATGTAATTAATGAATTTCCTTTTTTATTTAATAATTTTTTACTATTTAGTTTATACCTTTTAGCGCATTTTAACAAAAGCTAATTACGCAACAAACTATCTTTTTGAATCAATTCAGCCCTTTTTTTTGTGTGCTCCTTTTAGACACGGACAGATGTGTCTATGATGTCTGATACCTTTTCCAGGACTTTAGTGTTTTGTTTTAGTGCGTTGGCGATGTGTGTGTTTGGGCCCAGAGGAAACAGTTCAGGAAATGCCAGTGTGAGTATGGGATGGGGGCGGCCATTTTACCCCATAACTCCCATTACAGTGGAGGTGAGTGGGTTAACCAGCTGTCCAAACCCATCAGATACAACAGGCCTCTTCCACATGTGTAAGAACATAGAGGAGTCTGTTTTTAACGTGTTAAATGCACAGTATTTTATTATTATGTTTGTTTGTTTTGTGTTTTTAATTGTTTATATGGACCTGGCATCTGAAATAAAGATTGAGTTAAACTGTAAGGATGTATAATTAATTTAAACATTTTAAACAGGATAAAGATTCACTACGAAATGAATAGAAGATGAAATTAGGATAAAATCTGTATCCCGAGGACCATATTCAGGCAATATGATGTCAATCCAACCAAATGGGCTGACAAATGTGAAATTACAGCAAAATTACCCAGAAAAGTGCAGAAATTTCACTTTATACTCCTATTTGGAAGTCTACAACGTAAGTATCTATCCATTTTGATTTAATAATCAGCTTTGTATGGCAATTTTAGGATAAATTATACATTAAATATTTAACTTTGCCATAACTTCAAAATAAAATCCACAATCGATATTATTTATATTTCCATGATTTGCCCACCTTACTGCTTATACCTCGAGAAACTCCCAGAAGATCATAGTTTGTGTTTCTGAATGTAGACTTTTGTTGTTAAGATGGCTAGAAGGTGTGAAAGAACAGTTTGTTGGTGAAATTTGGGACACAGAAGCCTGAATCAAACTTATACGTGTGAAAAATGCCCTGGAGTCGGTCCACAAACAATGAATGAGACTGTTTCTGCAAACTGGACACAACTCAGAGTGATTTTCCAGAAGGGTAGAAATTATGAGAACAATTTGTTAAAAATAAAACTAGACCATTGCATTTTGAGCAGATTAGCTTTGTGCACCGATCATTATGGCACAATTCAAAGTGCACGATGTAACTTTTCTGGTGTGCCAGTTACTTGTCTCCAAAGAGATGCCTAAGACGTGCCAGAGTATTGCAAACTCTAAAGCCTGCATCATTACCAGGACACACTCACATTTCTCCCATCCTCCAACAACTTCTTTGGCTCCCCATGAAACAAAGAATCAACTTCTAAATTCTCCTCACCCCGTTTGAAGCTGTACATAACCTTAAAAGCTTTAATGTGTTGAAGGAATCTTTTATAGGTATTTACAAGTAAGGAGTTATTATAACCAAGAAATTAAACAAAGCATGTGAATGAAATTTGTAATAAGGCTTATAAATTAGAACTTTCAAGGGGGCTAATATCTAAACTATGTATATGCATTAATAATCTGGACAGCTACTAAATATTTTTAAAACAAATGGGAAAGAGACGGTAACCTTGTTTTGACAGACGAAGAGTGGGAAGGGAATTTTGCAGGAAAAATGTGTCACATTTTTTCGTATCACCATGTCAGCATGCTTATTATTCACAAGGAAATGCAGACTGTTGGAGAGAGTGTGGCCGCCAGGAGGCAAACCACTATCATGTGTTTTGGGACTATTCTGTTGCTCAAAGATATTGGACTGAAATTAACAATGCATTGGAGACCATTTTTGACATTGCCATCCTTCTCAATTTCAACGGACATTAGACAAACCAAAACGATTACATTCAGACTTCATTTGGACATAGACAAATTTGACAGACTTTGGACCAAGTGGGACTTTTATTTTCATCTATATGTGCCGTGATTTTGTTTCTCTGAATGTTAAGTGCTACTTAAGTGTTATTTTTCTCTCTGGTCATGTTCTGTTGTGTTCTGTGTTTAATTTTCTTTAACATTGAAAATGATGCTTTTCCTGGAATGTTTGTCAATATGGCATTTCACTTATCCATCTCAATGGAGACAAGGTCCTGGTCAAATTTGTGTTTGCTAACCGTACAATAATAAGCCTGTATATGTTGAATGCCATACTGTGGAACATTGCAGGCAAGGCAAATACAGAAAAGTTAAATAGTGGACTTTTAAATATAAAAACAAACTTGTATATTTGTGTTTACTCTTCAGCCCTAGTCTCTCCACACTGAGAGCCCTGTTGTTGTCCGTGAGGCGACTCGAGACACAGCAAAGTTTATGTGCGAGGTTTGTTGTGTGTTTCGATGTGTGCGTTTATTATGGTTCGTTAGCGTGACTGTGTGTTTGTGTCCGTGTTCTGATAAAGAGCCATTGTCTGCAGCTGGTGCATCCCCCACTCGTCCCCTGTGCAGCTGTGAGGAAATCAAACACTCCTCTCTTCCTCTCTCTCTCACACCACTGTCTCCACTCGCCCAGGCCGCATTAGGTCATCCAAAATGGCCACTTACGAACACTCAAGTCTGAATATTTTAATGATGCTGATGTTTGGGTAGCGTAGCAAATGATAGATGGATATGACAGCGCTAACAAGGTTAGTTCTGTAATGTGCATCTGACACGCCACCTGTTTGGTGGAGAAAGTTTCATATTATATATATATATATATATATATATGATAATTATAAATATATATATATATATATATATATATATATATATATTATATATATATATATATATATATATATAGTGTGTGTGTATATGTATATGTTATATATAACATATATATGTTACAAAACAATTTTATATTTCATGGCAAAATAATGTGTTAGATCCTACCAACTATTTCTTATGCTACCCTGTTAGCAATTATGAATAAAATATTTTGTCAGAAGATCTTGTGTTGATGTTGCTCCACATCAAAAGTTGTGTGGGCCCAAACAGATCAGCCGGGAGCTGTGCTAAATGGATTCTTGTGCAGTGCAAGGTTCATGTAACAAATCTCATCTTTGGTCTTTCTCTAGGCTCTGAACCTCAGCATCGTTCCACACAGTCAAGATAGTGAAGTGTCTTGTCCAAGAACACAACACTGCAAGCACTGGTCGGAGTTGGTATCCCACCGCTTCTGTCAAAGGGAGTCACGTCAGTTATTTAACTGATGCGATCATAAACCATTACATCTTTGTAGGATTTTCGGCATTGTTGTTCCAAACCCAATCTGTCAAAGTCAATCATTTACACTTGGCTTTTCCAATAAATCATTTCAACTGAATTACAATCCAATTGTTTCAAATTGTTAATAATATGTTTGGGGCTTTTTAATCAAGACAGCCAATCTTCTTTCAGGAAAAACATGTGGGAGACATTTGGATATTATGGGGGTTAAATGGCATTGCTTAAAAGTCTGCAGTGTTTACGTGCATGAAATAAATAAAAAACATTTTCAGTTACATTTAACAATAAAAACTAAATAGAAAATCTGAAAATTGTGATAAATCAATACAAGAAGAAAAAGGTCTCACTGATTATCAACCCATGCAAGCGGAGAAAGGTCTGTGATTTGTTCAAATATAGCTTATCAAAGTAAAATGATAGGTTGTGTAAAGACAAAGATAACAATGAATAAATTGACATAAAACTAGCTTTCACTCAATAAAATAGACCTATGAACTGCTGAGCTGTGGCAACAATAGTGCGAGAAATGCTTACTCTGGCTCTGCTTAAAATAAACCTGACCGATGTTACAAATCTATGGCTACTCCTCTAATGCCTTCATTACTGTGTGGTCTGGCCTCAGTCTGGGCAGCCTCACACTTAACCCACGCTCATAATGTCATTTAACCACAATCTGCATCACTCTGTGTTTCCAAAAGAGTGGTTTTATGTCTGCATTCACACCACATTGGTTTTTACAATGCTGGTGTTTTACATAGGAGAAAAGATGACACAGAAGGTGAGTAAGATAAAATCTGTCCTTTATTAGTTTAAGCAAAAAAGAAAATTAAAGTGTACTGAGCTAATAACAAGTGATTAAGTGATTAAGTGATATAACCTCAAATTGTAGAAAAGAGGTGATTGTTGGATTGTTGTTGAATGTGATCGGACAAACTCAATAAATTTAAGCTCAAAGATAATAACTGCAATAACAGCATATGATTTTCAGTCAGTCTATATATTACAACCCTGAAAGTCTGACACCCAAACAGCCTGGATTTTTTGCAAGAATTTTGGAAATCTCACTTTTTAAACAAATAATGCAGCATTAATGAAAAAGTGTGACATTCTCGGACGAGGGACAGGATCCGAAATGGCCTCTACAGGACAATCAAAAGTGGGACAGGTGGTCACAGTGATAGACAAACAGTTATAGCTCAAGTTACAGCAAATGTATATGGTTGTACCAAATGATCCCAATGCATATAGCTTACTTATTACCATTAATGTATGTAACAAGAGAACAATTATATTTCTGTTATAAATCATTTAAACTCTGACCTTCATGTGACTTACACATAGCTAACACTGGCCGTGGTTACATAAACACTCAATATCTGATTATAATTGTTTTTTTGTTGTTTTTTTGTTATAATATTATTAGAATTATATATAAACGACAAAAACATCTGATTTCTTTCTGATCATGGTCCCTCTGATTATAGATTCTGTGGTTTGCATGACATTTAAACAATCTTAGAGGTCCAGAAATCAGAATAATCAGATTGTGTGCATGTCTACATATAGGCCTAGTGCATTGGCAGCCACCAGTAAGGCTTTGCCAGATCAAACTAAACTGCTTATAAAATGGACCTCATTTCATGCCTTTCTTCCACACTAACGTCGTTTTCAATAACACATTCCTGCGATGTAGGCTATTTATAAGCCTCCTTGTTACACAATTGTGCACAGGCCAAGTATCGCCCCTCTGCCATGACTCCCCGGTTGTATAACGCTCCATTCTTAACTATTGTAATTGATGTCATTCTTAAAAGTCGGTACATACATCTTTAAATGTGTTCATTGAATGGTGTCCGCGCGGCCATAGGTGAAAACTGCGCGAGATCGGTGAATGGACCGCGTGTCGGTGCGTCTCTGCGCCTTTAAACGCGCTCGCTCCGCCCTTTTCTCAATGACAAGCCTGCGCTGCCTCGTCTCCAGCGCGGCCAGTGGTGTAATGACAACACGGAGGCGCACCACGGACCTGCACGCCTCATCATACACAACAACCATGGGCTTTCGAAACACCAAAACTCACCTGCGTTTCCCCGGGGCAACGTACAAGGTTGGCACCGTCGGGCTCCACGGCGCGTAAATGGATGCCGATGCACTGGAATGGCTAGCGCTGCTGCTGCTGTGGATCGGAGAAGAAGCTGGCAGACTCAACCGTGCAAGTTTTCAGATTTCTATTCAGCAAAATTGGCATGAACTCGAGCACGTTGGATACGCAAATAGAGCTGTAGATCTGGTCCGGACTGAAGAAGGGAAGTTACCGCCGCGGTGGTAGTGCGTTTTGGTTCCGCTATTCGCGTCTCTTTTGGTGTTTTCTATTTTTTTCTTTTTCTTTTTTTTTAATGTCACGCAGAGGTACAGACTGATCGACCAGATGAAATGTGACAATGTGCGGGGCGGCTGTGTGATGATCATGTCGAGTAAGAGCGCGGAGTGGCTGCAGGAGGAGTTGGAGAACGGGGCCACATCGCTGCTCCTCTTGGACTGCAGAGCGCACGAGCTTTACGAGTCCTCGCACATCGAAACGGCGATAAACCTGGCCATACCGGGCCTCATGCTCCGCCGGCTGAAGAAGGGCAACTTACCGATGCGCTCCATCATCCCCAACAACGAGGACAAGGAGAAATTCGTCAAGCGCTGCAAGACGGACGTGGTGGTGCTGTACGACGAGGCGGCGTCGGAGCGGCAGGAGTCCGGGCTCGGGAGCTCTGTCCTGGGGCTGCTGCTACACAAACTGCGTGACGATGGATGTAAAGCTTTTTATCTGGAGGGTAAGTGTGCAATAATCATGACAGTATATAGACTTTTCGAAAATCCTATGTTCAAAAGTCAAGAATGGAGGTAAAATGAAGTAGACCACAAAAACACATCTTCAGTGGTTTCAAGTCTTTAAAACAACAAACTATTTTGAATTTCCAGGGTAGAAATGTCTAGTTTTCTATTACGAAAGGATGTGAAAATTCTCTTTTCTACCCTCAAAATAGTTTGAGCTTCACAAAAAGTATAATTTAGGGTAAAACATGTTATAAATCTATAGATGCAAAGTGTTGTTTGCAGAGTAAAACATACAAAACGTGATTTTTATAAAATACAAGTGTAAATACCTTCAAAGCAGGATCTGATATGACTCACATGGTTTTCATTTGCCAAAACCACCTTGATGGTTTATAGTTATATTTTGAGGTTAATCCCGGTTTCTTCATTGAAATCACATTGTGTTCCAAGTCACTTTTGCCTTCGTTCTTTGATTTCATTTCAATAGTAATTACTCATACATTTTGAGTATAATTGTCTTAAATCTTCCTGTTATAAGCAACATTTTGATGACTTTTTCACAATTCAAGTGACATAATATTTAGTTTTAAGTAGTTCATCGCTATGGGACCTAATTTCTCATCATTCTGAAACCCGTGCATACTTAATCATCTTTTTTGACCAGTATAGTTACTTTGGAAAGTTAATGATAATACAACAAAGTGTGATTTTGTGATGTTAATGTCCAGGTTGTTTTTTTAGACCGTCCTAAAACAGAGGAGGCTACAAAGACATTTATAACGTCAAATATAGTCCTAATACACAATTATGATTACGTTTTATTGTTTTAAATGATAGGATGAGGTCATGTGGTTCAGTAAAATCCAGTAAAATCCAGTAAAATCTACTTCCAAACCTTCAGGAAAACGGCATTTGCTATTTCCAGCATAGTTGGTCTTCATGACACTGAATTTATGCAGGTTTGTGATTTTGGGGAGAGTTTTAGACTCTGGGGGGACACCATAGTCTCTTCTATGGATGGGAAGCACTGCATGCACACCTGGGTGGTATTATAGGGAATAGTATTGTTATTATTATAAAATATCCCCCAGTTCTAGCTAAATCTTAGGAAGAAAAAAAATATCACATGTTTCCTTAGAGATTGTACTGCAGTTTATTTTATTGGATTTTATGGAACCACATAACCTTATCCTATCATTTAAAACAACAAAAGTTACTAATAGTTGTGTTTTAGGACTGTATTTAATGTTATAAATGCGTGTACTGCGTCAAAAGTCACATAATGTTGCCTCCTCTACTCCTGTTTTAAGACGTTGGTGGAGTGACTCACTTACATTTTAGTTCTCAATTAAACATCAGAAGCGGATGTTATGAGGCAAAATGACAACATTTGAGACATTTTGTAGTGTTGTGTGTATTAAATTATTCAGTACATGCTATCAAAAAAAAAAAAGAAAAAAAAAAGCAAGCTATCCCATGTTGTTAAGGCGTTATTACAATGTTTTGCTCGTGTTAGCATATTAGCTTGTAAGCTAACTGCTAAAGCTTTGTTGTCGCAATTAACTTTAACTTTTTACACAACTACGCTTCTAATAATGTGTTAGTGTATGTGTTGAAAGCCTGTTTAAACCAAGTCGGGGGTTGATAATATCGTGTCACGTTTTGATATGCTCGAAAATATGAGAAAAATTGCTTAAAATATGAGGAAAATGCTACAATTTCGCTCCGCCATGTTGTGTTCCCCTGAAGGAAACTCGCCGTTTTTTCATGAATGAACGACGCTCGAGTGAAAAGCTAAACTACATTATCCGCGGCTTAAAATGCACGACAGGGAAGCCACAGAAATGAGTTCGTGTGTGCTTGTGTGGGTTCGGTTTGTGTGGCTTATAATCCGCGGATATGAGCTAAAATGTCATGGGAAAGCGCAAGCTGCGGCAGCAGCAGCGCGATCTGTCATTCACAAAAACACAGAGAGAGAAGCAGCGTTTGTCTGTCTATTTCTCAATGGAGCCACATCTGTCCTGCCCCGAGAAGATTATAATGACACCACACAAATACCACTCTAAAGTACATCTTTTGAATGGATCATTTCACTGTTTGTTGGAGAATAAGTGGTTTGCGTAATGTTTCTCCTCCGTAGTCTAAAATACAACCTGGAATATTATTACATTCATTGGCATAGCAAAATTGCACTTTGTTGCTCATTGTATTGCCTTAGACTTAAAAAAAAAAGTATCGATATTGTATGAGTTGGGCCATTGTAGTCTGAATTAAACCAGTTGGAAACAGGCAGAACAGCTCCCTCCAGACACATCATTTAATGGAGCAATAATGATTCATGAATAAATGTATAAGCTATTAGTTCTTATGTGTTCAGTTTATGACAGCAGGTAATGCAGTGGTTCAAGATAACAGATTTTATATACTACTGCCATAATAACACATCAAACAAAAATACAACAGGCTTGCATTTCTGCCACATTCATTTGAAGGAAAGTTTTCACTTATTTATTTATTTGTTTATTTATATGGCACTTTTACATCAGAGAATGCTTCACACAGGAGTGAATAATTAAAATAAATCTGTTACATGCAAAAGACTATAGTCCCTGTAATAATAGTACAAACTATTCACATTTAAAAATCATTCATCATTTTGTGTATTATTGTATTCACTATTCTTTAGAAGTGGTGGTTGTACCTCTGTGTTGATAATGGGAGGGGAACTACTGGCGCACATTTTGCTGTGTCATTATTAAAATTCAATCAGATGCAATAATTTGCATTGGCTAAATTAAACAATTAAAAATGCTGTGTGTAATAATTCAGAGTTATAGTAATAAAATATTTCATTTTGTTTATTTATTTCGAGCAAGTCAATTAAAACAAGAAGAAAGTTATTACACAAAATACCTGGATGCCTTAACATTTTACAAAGAATTCAGCTTGTTATTTAATCTCGAAAAGCCGCAACATATTTACCCCACCCTGCCTTACACTAAGAACATAATTCAAATGCTTTTTAGCTTCCTTGACTATATTATTAGGCTATTAAACCACAAATACACTATAGTTTGGTACCAAGCCTACTTCATATTCCTAATGCATTTGTGTATGTTTTGTTCTAAGTCTTTATTTATATTTTTGCTTCGTAGGTGGCTTCAACAAGTTCCAGTCGGAGTATCCGGAGCACTGCGAGACCAACCTGGACTGCTCGTGCCCCAGCAGCTCTCCCCCGGCCTCGGTGCTGGGTCTGGGCGGTCTGCGGATCAGCTCGGACTGTTCGGACGGAGAGTCAGACCGAGAGCCGGGCAGCGCCACCGAATCGGAGGGCAGTCCTTTACCAAGCAACCAGCCAGCGTTCCCGGTTCAAATTTTGCCCTATTTGTACCTGGGCTGTGCCAAAGACTCCACCAACCTGGACGTGCTCAGTAAATATAACATCAAGTACATCCTCAACGTGACGCCAAATCTGCCCAACATGTTTGAACACGAAGGAGACTTTAAGTACAAGCAGATCCCCATCTCGGACCACTGGAGCCAGAATCTGTCACAGTTCTTTCCAGAGGCCATTTCATTCATCGGTGAGTACAAGTATTCAGTGCACGAGTTGATGGGTTTTTTTTTTTAGCTTTGGATGCATTAAGACACATTATGCAAACTTTTGACTTTTTTGAGTTTTTAACCATGTTGTAACATTGTTCCCTCATAAAAAAACATGCCTGGAGTAGCATTTAGCGTCATGCTAGTTTGATGAATCCTCCTGAGCATCAAAAACACTCCTGAATCTCCTCAATAATCAATGTTTTCTCAATCTGCTAAGTGGCACTGACATGTATTTATTTAATATTTATTAGGGACACAAGTTCCATTGATCAGACAATAAAAAGACAAAAATATGAATACTGTCAATACGTTACAATAGTATTTACAGTACGTTTAAAAAGACATTCAAGGCGAGAAAACCCCAAATGAATCGTAGTTTTACAAGAAAATATTGCGTACCGACCGTGCTAAATTAAACACTCGTATCAATCCTATAGAGTATTTCTTGCTGCTATAATGACTTTGCTGTTATCTATAAAACACTGCACTATTAAAATACATGACCTGATTCTGTTGTGACCTCTGTCTCTTTGCTTTTGTGACGCTCCTATGCAAAATGCAACGATCAGAGACGAGACGATGACAGTTTAAGCGTTTCAGATCCAGCCACACGATTAGATCAATACTTCTTCTGCCGGGCTCGTTAGAGAAGCAGGAAGTGAGCCGTTTAATCAGATACAAATGCCGGAGAGGCCGACGTTGTTGCGGGCTTGAAAATCTGTCGTCTGTTATGAGCCGTGCTTTTCGTCCTGACGTTGAGGTGATTAATGGAGCTGTGTTTAGAAATGGGCAGATGTAGCGGGCACGTGGAATGTTTATTTAGTTTTATTAAAGGGTGCATGTGATTTAGGCAGAAACATTTTTGAAAAGTATCTAATCTAAACTGAACTAAATCAACATTCAGTTTACAGCGCACAATACAGTATATATAAATACAGCCAGGAGCTCTGACAGTAGCCTACTATTTGTGGAAACAGAAACATTTATAGTTAGTTAGTTAGTTTAGTTAGTTATAGTGGTTAATCGATTATTGGGATTATTCAGGTCACTAAAAACGAATAATTGTGACTATTTCAGGAGAAAAATTTCAATTCAGTCTACACTCCAAGAAAGAGAGGAGAGAGAGCAGGGGGAGAACAAGGAGAGCAGGGGGAGGACAAGGAGAGGGGAGGAGAGAGCGGAGGGGGAGGACAAGGAGAGGGTGGGATGGAGAAAATGGTCAATACCCAGATACTTTCTCACATTTTCCCCCCTCTTATTTATTTTGTAAAACCTTTTTTAGTTTAGTTTTTTTTCCCATATTTGAAAAGGAGTGAGTAGAAATATAATATTTTCTCACCCCTTTTACTTATTACATTAAATTAAAATATTTTTTCTCCCATAATCCCGACACAAAATCAAGGATATAATAATAATTGCATATGCATGTCCTCATAATGCACCTAAAAATGCACACATTTTTGTTACTTTATGTCTTTTTAAAAATTTAATAACACTTAAACTTGCTTGGATATCAGAACCCCACGCCACAAACTGAGACACACGTTGAACCCAGACACCCAGATACTAACAATACTAAAACTAGATACTCATTTGTAAAATTATACAAAAAGGTCAAAAATTCGACCTTTCTTTAATAGTTTTCTGTGGTCCCAGTGAGACAACGTGGTAGTATATATAAAACTATCATCATTCTGTTTAAAAAGTACTTTCAGTTGTCTAAAAACGTTTTTTTATTGTGCTATCAAATACTGAGCATTTTTCTTACTATCAATGAAGTTTGAGATGTTTGAGGCTGTAGTCCTTAAGTCGTTTAGTCGATAAATTCTTAGTCGATTTGTTGACTATATCTTTATTGGGATTGTAAGGATTTTGATAGACCACAGCAAAAAGGAGTAAACATGGAGTCAAGATCAAGATTCAGTCATGTCTAATTGTCAATTATATTTTATATTCTTTTAGTCAAGAGCTCTGAAGCCAAACCTCTGTCATTAAAATTATGTGGTTTGGAGTAAAGCTTTAATTTTTGTCTGTTGTTTAAAGTCTGCCTTATTTACTGTACGTTTAAGAAATCAATACTGAAAACATGAAGACAAAATATAATCGTGATTAATTTTTTTTGCCATATCGTCGCCAAAGTGGAGTTTGGGGAGTTTAATCTGCCTTTTCACCAATGAAGATGCGGTTTACTTCTAAATCCTAAAAACCTTGGAAGAATGAATTTCGTCGACTACAGCCCTAGAAATGTTAGTATCACGACAGTGCTGGTGGAAAAGGGGAAAGGAGTATAGAGTGAGGGGAGATGGAGACAGGAAGGCGAGCAGAGAGAGATAAGGATGAAAGAAGCACTTAAGCCCACTCTCTGATGCTCTGTAGTGAGGCGCATGCGAAGGCCGCGGCTGTGGAGAGGTGCGCGGTAAATAATGCATGTGTTTTATTCAAGGATTTTTGCTGGTGAGTGAGAGCAGGAGGAAGCCGCCGCCATTCTTAAAGAGCGAAAACATCACGGCGGCGAATGGTGTCATTGAGGAATCACACTTCAAAGCTATTTCTGTAGAAGTTGATCGATAGTGTACATACAGGGAATTCACTGGATTCATGATTGTTTGAGTTAGTGGAAAAAACGATACCAACCTATCGATCAGAATTTGTTGAGGTTACACTCGACCAAGCTGGAGGTTTTGTTGACGAAATCCAGCTGTCAAAAGCATCGCAACCCCAGATACTAATCGATATTAAAGATATATAAAAACGCAAATAAATCACAGAAACAGGAAAAGCAATGACCGTCCCTCAATCGTTTTAGAATTATCTACTGTCAGAACTAATATACGACCACAGAGAAGGTATGATGTTGTATTCTTGAGCGTTTTATACATATTATCATTTTTGTGTGTAAATTGGACTGAAATTAAAGTCTGGTTGCTATGTTGTAGGAATGTCATAGTTGAATCGTTCCAACCAAAAAAAGCAGCATTATAATCATGTTGGAAGCCAAAAATCAATCCTTTTCAATTATTCAGTCTATGCTTTATATCTGGTTGTTTAATTCACAATACTTTTGTTATCCGGAACGTTTTATTTCATAAAGCTCATCAGACATTTGAGGAATGTTAATGTATTAGACCCTGGAAATGAAACAAAAATAAGGATTTCACTGTGTTGGGATGTTTCTTCTCACAATAACTGTAACTAGGGATGTCTCTATTTAAAATTTTAGTGTCACGATTATTGTGAGAATAAACCTCAAGATTTAACGTTTATTCGCGATTATTAACACTGCGACCAAAACAGTAAAATCCTACGTTTTCTTTCCTTTTATCGTTCAAACTTTCCGAAATGATTCATTTGATATATACAGCAAGATAAAACAGCACTTTACCTTTTGAGGAAAGGCCGGACAGAAAGGACTTAATTTTGCTTCTAAAATTGTCACATTTCTTTTAATTGAACCTAAAAAGACCTACATTATGAAAAAAATATATATATCACTTTTCTATGTCGGTGTAATCCCTCATTCATCACTTTTCTACAAATTTAATTATAATATAGCAATTTCTTTTCCTAAAAATGTCACAATTATCATTGTTTTAGTCTTTCCGATTATATTGAGACCTAAATAATCACGATTATCAGTTAAACTAATTATCTTGGCATCCCTGCGTACCGCTTAAAAGATGTAAGAAATATTCATTAGCCATTCGAAGTCGTTTGATATACCACTAACATCTCGTCTTTTTGTGTTCCTCTTTTTTGCTGCGCTGCAGACGAGGCTCGCTCCAAAAAGTGCGGCATCTTGGTGCACTGTTTGGCCGGGATCAGCCGCTCCGTCACCGTCACCGTGGCCTACCTGATGCAGAAGCTCAACCTCTCGCTCAACGACGCCTACGACTTCGTCAAGCGCAAAAAGTCCAACATCTCCCCGAATTTCAACTTCATGGGCCAGCTCTTGGACTTCGAGCGGACTCTGGGCCTGAACAGTCCTTGCGACAACCACGCGTCGACTCCGCCCCACGACCAGCTGTTCTTCACCACGCCGACGAATCACAACGTGTTTCAACTGGACACGCTGGAGTCCACATGAAAACCGACCGAATCGCTTTCTGAAACGAGCGTATGGCTTTATCGGTGTTTATTACACAGAACGGCTGCCTTTGGAGGTATGCAAGGCAGTTTTGATGAATGTTTTGGCCTCTTGTAGCTTTAACGGCTAAGAGGCTAGCATCAGAAATCTCCACTGGTGGGAGAAGATGGTGTCAAATGCCAAGTTAAGAAGAAGATTTTTAACCGAGAGAGAGATGCTAAAGGTTATGGTCACATTTTCGACCTACTCTAAGTTGACTACAATAATTAACAATAGGCCAGAGGCCATTGGAGACATTGCAAAGCTTTATATACAAGAACATGGGATCAGCACTGCACAGGTTTTAATGGACGTAATTGTGTTTTCTTGTACAAATTTGACTGGTGCCAAGCGGAGAATCCAGGATTTTACTCTAAATGGAAATGTCACTCTTCGGGAGTTTTTAAAAACCAAGGAATTCAGTCTTGTTAACGATGTATGTATGTTTGTACCGTATGTACTGGTGGTGCATACTGTAGCAGTCCTTAACCAGTATGTCTTTATGCATTTTTGTAACTTTTGCGTATTTACACACAAATCTTATATATAACTACTCTACATAGTATATACACATAGAAGCTTTCTCCAAAAAGCATTAATCATTGCTTTCGATTGTACAACTCGAGGACTGTGGCTAGTCCGGAATCCCTACAGTAGAAAACGTGGAATTTTCACCCCATTTCACAGCTTAGTACTACAGTTTATATGACCTAATGCGGTTTGCACAGTGCCATTGACTTGTTGGCACTTGAAGCGGCAGATAAAGAGGCGTTAGAGGGGAGTGGAGCAGAGGCCAGTCCCAGGCCTTGACGTGCCCGGACAGCTGCACTCGGCGGTGGGGCGGGAGCAGGAACAAGCATCTGAGGAGATGTGCTGATAGGATTAGTCATTACAGCTCCGACGGCCAAATTTACACGATAGGCTAACTTTGGTAACACTTTAGCATTAGTTTACACTGCTTGATACAGGTTAAAGCTGTGAACGTGTTTTGGACCAAGAATGTTATTGATGAGTAGAAATGCCATATATTTTACATATTTGATATCATTGGAGACACTTCTTCCAAGAAAAAGGCTCTATCTTGGAATGGGTAAAATTTAAAGTACAGAATTTGACTTAACATTTTAGCATTACTATATTCCACTGAATAATGTTCAATGCTGTAAAATAAATGACTGACCAAGAATTATGGTTAATTATGGGAATAAATGCCATATATTAAATCTATTGAACTAAACATCAACTAACACACATTTTATAGCTTTAAAATTTGATATGGAATGATGATTAAAGGCACTGTACCTGATTTTTACACCCTCAAAAACTTGGAAAAAGTTCATTTTAAACTGTAGTCGTATCGCTCACTTACCCAACTCCAAATTATTCACCACAATGATGAGTTTATTAGCGCTTTTCACAGCTTTCTGAGGCCAGAGCTTGTTTTGCCGTCACGATAAAGCTGACAACAACTAGCATGCTAACGGCACACATCCTGATTTTCGGAGAATAAAACGCTCTATAAGTAGAAGTAGAATACACACAGTGGTCTCATTTTGACTCTTTACAACAACTTATACAACTATATAGAAAAAAACAGGTAAAGGCTCTTAAAATGTAGGTAGATATGGCATATGATCTGTTTGCTTTAGCTTACCAATTGGAAACACAAGAATATGTTCATATCTCATAATCAGTCACATATAATGTACAGAACCCGGCTTTAGTCCCTTGTTTAGACATTGAAAAAAAAAAACAAATTTGTTTCTTGACTGCCTCTGGTGGCTGGAGTTGGTATTTGAGCGCATTATTGGTCAAGTCTAGCGATCCAACATACACTGTACGTTTTTTTGATTATGAGTAAGGAGTGAATCATTACTATGCCTCTTACCCAACACGCAGCAGTGTGTAGTAATTTTAAAGTGTTGCCAAAGCAGCTAACCTAGTTCCTGCTTCCTCCTTCCTGTCATGTGACTGTTGCCCAACATCAGACTGTTCCTCATCACCAGCTCTTTATTGTCGACACATGGCTTTCACTAAATCATCCTCTTTATAGCTTGAACACACTACTTCTTGCCAAGGAAATTGTAAATTAAATACAATTTTGCCCAACTAGCCTGGCCATACTAAATTTAGCTTAAAGACTATGTAGATGGCTATCAATCAACATTAGTTTTATGTGGTATTTTCTTCTTTTTAATACTATTTTGACCCTTTTTGTGTAAATTGTTTCAACTGGGACTGGTCTCGCTCACTAACTGCACTTATTGCTCCTTATAATCTTCACTGCTTTGGCCAAAAACTTTAATCTACTTTCTTTTATTTTTTCAAATTAAATGAATCCCCAAACTCTGTCCAAGAAAATTGAGTTGATCACCCTTAAGCCTTGGGTATTAAACATAGATATATATATTGAAAATGAAATATTTATATACTTTATTCTAGAGCTTATAGTAAAGAGATCTATCATATTTTGTATACCTGAGCATGCCAAGGTCCCGTGTGCTTTTTAGTACATGTAAAATGGTTGGCCAACAGCTAAGTCGAATGGAAAAAGATGGATGAGAAAAGCTTTTTTTTTTAGCACAGCGTGAGGCCAAGACCCTGATCTAGCACTTTGAAATGAATCAGTATTTTAGATAATAAAAAAAAGTTTGATTAATTCGCGGTTTAAATATTGTACTACAGAACAACAATCACACATTTGCAGCACTTAATTCGTTGTGGTAGTAGTACAAGTAGAGAAGCGCTAGTAAAAACAAAAAAAAACAAAAAACGTAATAAAAGAAGCCACAAAGCCCTTATTATACCTGAAAATGCCGAAGATTTCGTGCAACAAATCATTTTCTCCTATGGCGATCGGAGTAGAACCTCTGGCCCTTTCTCGCAATGTTACAGCGACAGTTCTGGGGTAAATGCTTTCAACAACAGCCATGATTTCGCACTAAATCTAACACTCCTTGTGGATTATTTTGACGTCTATGTCCGTTAAATCATTATTATCAATCTTATCAATCATTCCTCTAATGAGCCCTTGTGGCTGTGGTTTGTCATTTCGACACTAACTCGCAATTTCACACTCTGATTCAAGACGTAGTATCCTCCCTGAGCCCTCCCCCCCAATTACAAATATGTTTCCGCTTTTTGTAAGTTATTTTAGCAACCAACCAAACTATTCACAAAAAAATAAAATAAATAAAAATAAAAGATACCACTGTAATAACTACACTTTAATCAATGTTAATAAAGCACGAACAGAGACTTAATCCATGAACAAATAGTTTAATGATTTAATGATGATTCAAGTTTATGAAATACTTAGTAGTAAATCCTTCTTTATAAACAGTATGTTCATTATGAATTATGTCTTTGTTCATGTTTTATAAAGGCTTTGAAAGGTGTAGTTATTCTAAAGTGTTACCACATAAACAAGTTGTGTTTTGACTGGGGTCAAAAAGAAACACTGACTTGAGATTTTCAAGGGAACAAACTGGAGTTATGTTGGTCATAGTTGACCTTATAACCTTTCTAACTGTTGACTGTTCAATTATAAACTTGTAAAATGTAAAATGTTCATTGAATCAGATCACGGGTCACACGAGGTTAGCTTTGTTACTCTGCAATATATCCAAACTTTTACGCAGAATTTTTTTGTAGATTTTTTTAGATTACGCTTTTTTTTTTTTTTTGTACAAATTTTCTGGATGAGTAAAAAGGCTCTTAATGGTTTGTGGGACTCCAAGGAGCTGAGTCAAAGCATGCCACTGACTCACAGATGAGTGCGAGGTGTGTCCAGGAAGTCGAGAATTATATGTTGAAATCTGTTTTATAATAAATCAGCGGCTTCAAAGTATTTTTCATTCCCGGAAGTTTTATAATGCGCATATGACACTGACTCAGAAAACAGCATATTTTATAATAAACCATGTTCTAGCACTTTACAGTTATTTGGGGTTGTCAAAAATCTATGCTAAAAGTAGTTAGTAGTATGCTAATACTTCTAAAAACTACTGAATAAGTATAATGTCTTGACCTTGATCCAGTAAAAGTCAAGACGACATGGAAATATAAAAGAAACTAAAGTGTAATTATAGTGTGTAAAAATAAGCATGTGTTTATCACCATTGTGTGATCAAAATTGCGTTTGAAATTACAAAAAAGTTAACCATTCTTGACCAGATCGTCGACGTGAGTGAGAATTAGTTCACAGTCGACCTTCCTGGATAAGTAAAGGTTAAATTAATTTAAAAATCCCAAAAATAATCGACAAACTAGCACTTTGAAATTACTCGGCACTACACCAAATAATTTAGGAATGGGAAAAATAAACAACGAATCTAGTCAGAGCATTATCTAAAATCCAGTTTCAAACAACCCTAAACAAACCCAAACATGAATGCATTATTTGTAAGAAATTTGCAATATTGTAATTTGCAAATAACTTGATGCTCGGAGTAGTAAAAGTTTGAGTAGAAGTTAATGTACTCAAAGATGCTCTATGTAACTTTTCAGGTGGAGGCTGCATGGAGGTTTTATTACTTTGCCTATCTCGCTATTCTCCCTCTTCAATTGCAAGTGAACACTTTTGGTGCTAAAGAACACCCTCGAGTGCGCTGTAGCTTGGCCTAGTAGTCTAACAGTCACATATATATATTTATATATATAATTTCATATGTTTTAATTAAACGTAAAAAAAAAGAGTTATTCCGAGAAAATTTGAATTTCTCAGCGAAAATATTCTTCCTTTGTGGACACACCTCCACCTCTACCACAGTATAGAGGAATACAGATGGTTTAGTCTTGTTTGGATATAACGTGCTCTATGCTATTCCTGTGGCCTTTTGAATATATATCTATTATACATGTTATGACTTTATATGCAAAAGTTCCTCTCCTTTTATAGCACCTGAGACGGAGAAATAATAATAATCCATATCTTGAACGGACTACACCACGTCAGAATCCATATCGACATCTTACAATAAAACGTTGGTGTCTCGGTCGGTCCCAGTGTCCGATCGAGAGTCAGCGTTTTTGTATTGACGAAGAAGTGGCCCGTCTCAAGTTGCTTTCCGGTGTTTTGTGTCTTTGTAATAACTAAAGAGAAACGCGGTCATTTTCTCTGTTTGTACATTTGCCCGATCACGGGAACGGAGAGTTTCTGTGTCCTTAAACTTGTAGCTACATTTTGGTAAGAATGTTTCACACGGAAGATCCATGTTGAGTTCAGGGCTGGGCGTTAACTAACACGGCAAGAAACTAGATATTTAAGATACAATTTTTAAAATACCACGTTGTGATAGGGAAAGCTTGAAATTGTCTCTCGATTTGTGTTTGGCGAAGAAAAAAAGCGCCTCACTGTAGTGTACTTTCTTGAAAATAGTTTTTAAAAAAAAATTATCATTACAATTTTGAGAATGATTGTATATTTTTTAATGGTACACTATAACTTTTCTGGTACAAGTTACACCACCTGCTTATCTCCATAGAGATGTAGGTAATCAGTCACCTTGAATTTTCCACAGTATGGCATTTAACTTATCAAGCTGGCATTTATTACATTACGAGATCATCACAGATCTGACATGTAACTTGGCCTGGTGGTGTCACCTGCTTGTCTCTATGGAGATAGGTAGGTTTAATGCCAAAGTGTGGAACATTGTAGGTGTAGCAAAGTCACATAGTGCACTTTTGATGTAGACTCAAACACAACTTTTCCAATAGTTGCTGTTATAAAAAAGTTTAATTTATCATAGTTTCCAATTAAAACACGTTTGACCAAAATAAATATATTATTTTTCAGGTTTCAAAGGTTGGGAACAATAAATTAGATAGTAAGACTGAATGTTACTCTGACAGTCATACTGGGGTCAGTTAAAGTCCAGCCCTAGAGTTGTAAAAGGGACAGAAGGAGCGCAGAGTGAATGATTAAATCGTTACCTCAGTGAGGAAATTTTCAGGGATTTTTTTTGACAATGCATCTTGCATTATGTTACAGCTTCAGACTCTGGTTGAATCGCTGTTTTGTATTGTGCTGTAAACAGTTTTTAAAGATGCAATCTGTCTGTGTAAAATATGAGGCATGATAAACCAGGGCAGTTCTGTGACTGAACCAATACGATTGTCCCCATGTATTGTACAGTACATGAATACACATGTTTATACTGGAAATAAATATTGATATTTTTTTCTTTATCATGTTTGAAGTCATTATTTGCGTTTATGTGTTTTGCAGCAGTTAAATTATTCAAGTTTATAATCAGTCCATCATTTATGTCTTCAGTTGTTTAATAATTTACCATTTCTTACTCTTGGTCCCATCGTCCAATTTAAATGTACACGAGCCCCATTTATTTCAAGACCTAAATATTATTCATGAGGGATGGGACTGGATCAAGACTGTGCACACGTAGAATGATCTAGTGATATTATTTCCATGGGTTATATTTGGCAGGCATGATAACAATAATAAAACAACAAAAAAGTGCTGAAATGACAAGACTTACTTCAAAAAGCACATTTAAAATACTGTCACCACTGCCAAAATTGCTGTACAATTGTAAGAAACCAACATATTACACTCAACAATGATCGAACAAAACAATATTTATATAAAAAGGCAGGAGGTAAAAAAAAACAATGAATCCAACATCTCGCTCAGCTTGCCTTGAAATCCAGTGCAAAAGGTATATATCACTTTCATTTACAAAGCCGTAGGGAGATCTCAAAGGTTAGCGTATACATTTTACTTTATTTGAGGACAGAAAACGGAAAAAAAATATTTCAGAGGCATTGCAGGTGAGTTGTACAGTATGACTTGACCCGACAGCAGCAATTTTCTGAGAGGGAATTGAACCAGCAAACCTCTGACTAAACCCTACATTTGCCACATTTGAACAACTCTCCGTCAGTTTGTGTCAACACAGACTCAGACAGTATTGAGCTGCTGACAATTTCCTGAAAGCGCCGCATAATTTTTCCACAATCTGCGGAAATCTCATGTATCTCTGCTGCTTGTGCGAATTGCTCAGAATTTGAATTTGTGCTGCCTCAATCGTCAAGCTGGGAAAACTGACTTTTGACAATTGATGTATTTCATTAATTAATCTCGGCGACACAGGACTGGCTTGGGATCACCTGTAATACCATAAGCAAAAGTATTAAAACCAAGGAATCTCACATCAACCATGCAGGAAGTGTGATCGTAAACATCACTAAAATGGTCAAACTGGGCAGGATTTGGACTGGACTCTCTTTTGTTGACCTTTAGACTAAATTTGAAAATGGATTTATTGAACAGACTTTAGACTAAATGAGACTATAAACTGTACACTGGACAATTTATGATAATATATTTTTTAACACTATGTTGTAGTTTAAAATAATGTAATTATATTAAGATACTCCTCTGAAGTAAAAAACAGATCGCACTCTAAAAAAAAAAATCACAATTTATGATAAAATAGTCGGATTTTGTCTTAAATGGAGAAATTCGTGCCACATCTATAAAAAAAAAAAAAAAAAAAAAAAAAAAAAAAAAAGAAAAAAATCTGTTTTATTTTTCTGTCTGGGGCTTTAAACCTTTTCAAACAAGATTATTTGGTTAATCGACACATAATATAATCGCGAGAACCAAAAAATAAAAAATATAATTCAATTTAGTTCATAAAAATACACCTAAATGTAAAATACTTTTATTGCTGTCTGTTTTTGCCACATTTACTTTATTTGAAACTCAGTTTTGTTAAGCTGGTCACTGTTTTGGAAAGCTTAAGTAATAGTTATCAAGAAATAAAGTAAAAACAATAGAACAGAGTTGTCTTTTCTCAAAAGTGAATCGTTAAATTCTGTTGTACCTGCTCCCTCTTGGGGTCTGTAGTCTCAAGAGCCCCACACCAAAGGATTCACCTTCTTTTATAGAATACAGGTCGAACAAATCACATGATATTACATACTTGAATACAATTGGCCCGATTGGCCAAATGCTAAGTGCAGGAACAGGGTTAATGTTTGTTGATTGCATTCAAACTTTGGCTGTCTGGCTGCTGTTCAAAAACAATGCCCTGGCAGCAGGTGAGGTGTTTTCAAAGAGGCCCATCCTGGACCCCTTTGGGCGAGCACACCGGAGAGGAACCAGTCTTTGAACAGCGCCACCAGGGCTCCTCGTGGATTTAGCATTTGTCTGAAAGAACAGAGCATTGGGGGGTCATTTTACATGGTGATGACTGGTCTAGTCTTTTCTGCCATAACATCACGCAAACTTGAGGAATATTAATGTGTTAGACAGTGTGAATGAAAGAAAATTAAAGATTTCACTGTAATTGTAACTGTAAACAATCGTTAAACGGTGTTACTTTCCCTCTCTCAATAATCGCAACACTAACATTTAATACCGTGACATCCCTAGTGACCAGTTTATTCCCGTACATTTGGCATCTCATTTCAGTTTACTTACTAACACATTTCGTTGCCTCCTTTATTGCTCTATGTAGCACACATCTGTTCAGTCGATTGCCAAAAACAACATATGCGTTCACGTGGTGTTTGCTCGTTGGATAAAACAAATTCACCCGTTTAAAATCTATTGCTCAGCTTCTTTTATGACTTCCCCTTTATTGTGTCACGACGAGACTGTCCCTGCGGCCGACACTAACCGGCAGGATATTACAGTTGCCCGAGTTAAAATGAGCGCAGGGATTGCGCGGCGCTTCCTGGCAACTCCGCGTTCAACACAATTTATGCAACATGTGAGTGTGTGTGTGTGTGTGTGTGTGTGTGTGTGTCATTAAAAGCAATTACAAACAGTACACAGCAATGATTGTCCATAACGTTTCTCTACAGGTTAACATCAGTGACAGTGTGAGTTTCCAAGAAGCATTTGAGTTTGAGTGGGTTCAATTTGGTTTAAGGACTGAACAATAGTTATGGGGACTAAAGGTTGAGTCAGAATAAAAACTGACCCAAAACAACGAGGACTGAGGAGAAAAACTGGACTTAAACTGGGCTTAAACCAGTCACCAACATTTGTGTAATTGCTAAAACTAGAAAACATTTTACAAGAGGGTTACAAACAATGGAATCCTTATATATCTGCTGTAAAACAAAATGTCCCATTGTCTCCATTTTCCCTTAATGGTGAAATTTGTAGAATCTACATCATAAAAGCCCTGTCTTTAGTTGTTGTTTTTATCTTAAATTCAATTGGCTGACTCCATTTAAATAAAAAATAATGTCTGTCTGTTCAGTTGTTTGCATATGCTCTTTTCCCTTCTTCTTCTTCTTATTAATAATAATAATGATAATAATAATAATAATAATAATAATAATAATAATAATAATAATAATAATAATAATAATAATAATTAAAACAAATCAAAAGCAGTCCCACACCAGGACTAATAGGGTTAAAGCTATAGACCAGTTAAAACACTAAATATGCACTAAACCAGGATTTCATGTGAAAAACTTTACATGTAGCTACTTCATTTGAGGACACATGTTTTAAAGGGTGTTGTGTCTCAAAGCGAATGCTAACCTAAATTAAATTAAATTAAATTATGTTAATGTTAAAATGCCAACATCAACTATCACATACACCTTTTACATTAAAAAATATTATTTTGCCAACTTATTATGTGTAATGTGTGTTTTTAAGGATGAATGTATGTGTTTTTAAAGTTAATTTGTGCCCTTTAATATGCCCCCAGGGACAAATAAATGTTCAGTGTTCGATTGATTGACTGATTTGTACAGAAACAATCATTGTTGTCTGTCATTTGCTGTAGTTTTCTAAAAATGTGTATGTACTATTTGGAGTTTTAATTTAGTTTAGCTTTGGCATCGAGGGACACAACACTGACCTTTAGAAAAACAGAAGTATTCTCAGTTTAAGTAAGTATAATGTGCGTAAAGTTTTGAACATGCTGCCAGTGTTATCCACCTGTGCCTCGCTCGGATGCGTGAGCTGTCCCTGTTTTTTCCGTTAAAACATTTGCACTTCATATAAAGATTTAATGGGCTCTGTGCACAGCAGCAGTTGGCTAAGCTAACCGTTTCTCACTTTTATTACGTTGTAAAATATAAAATAAACAACCAATTAAGATGTTAAGAAAAGACTGTCTGATTGTTTTTATGGGAAGATTATTTTTGTTGCTGTTCACTGCCTCATCTTATAGTATTTATTCATTTTAGACTGACTTTGCAAAAACCCAATTGACCTTATTCCATCTAACGAGTCATGTGTTAGATTTTTAACACTTGCTATAAAAAAACTTGTCTCGTACACTATTATGGACTGAAATTTAACATAATTTGCAAAGAACTGGAAAATTGTTACTGAAATACTGAAATATAATAAAATGGAATGATAGAAAACCATGCTATTTTACTTAAAATGTAATTTTTTGTTTTTAATTGCAATGGACCCAGAAAGACTAGCTGATTGCACTACTTTCAGCTAATGGGATTCATTTAAATAAAGAAACAAACAAATAAACAAATAAACAAAAACAAATAAACAAATAAACAAATTCCATCTAACTTTTTCCTCTTTTTTCCACGGATCAGCACTTGTTGTTGCAATCTCACTTCCGGTCCAGCGAGAACTCTGTTGGTTTAAGTCAGTGGTCCCCAAACTACGGCCCGGGGGCCGGATACGGCCCACCTCCACATTTGACCCGGCCCCCTGAACAATACAAGAGACGCATTATTCATGCTCATATGAGTCATAGATTCTGCTCTGACGACTGAAGCTGAACTTTTACCCAAGACTGTGCACGGCACAACACAAACTTTCTTTCTGTGAAGAACCCAGAGAGGGTTATTTGATTTTTATTGATTTCATGAATAGTGTTATTATATATTTCCTGAATTATTTTTTTCTGTGAAGAACCCAGAGAGGGTTATTTGATCTCGGAAAAGGTTATTCATATTTGGTTATATGTGGCTTTCTGGAAAACAATACATGTTTACATTTAGGCACCCCTGCGATCGTCACACTTTTTTGTTACAAACTGACCCTGGCCCCCCATCAGAGAAGGGAAAAGTTATGTGGCCCTTACAGGAAAAAGTTTGGGGACCCCTGGTTTAAGTGGTGAACGAGAGAAAAGTCTCACTGCTTTATACGCTAATAAAGTAGATTGGATTTGTGTAAAATGTCCAATGTTTATGTAACCAACAAGTCAACAATGCACCAATTTCCCGGTTTGGCCCGAAAACGGCTTTTTAGTCTGTGTGGAACTTATTTTCTCCCAAGGTCTTCAGCCCTGTGTTAAGTAATACGACCGGCGCCCAGACGGGCTTCTGGAATAAGGTGAATAGAGATAGAATTAGACAGGAACACTGAGCTAGCCAGGTACTGTTGTGCACACAGCCCATTAGACCATTATTTATGGTTCTGCAAAAGTGACCAAAGTAACACACTCGTTACTACCGCCATCTTGAGGATGAAAGCTGCATTCTCACTGTGAGCTGTGTTAACAAAAAGTCTCAAAACAAAGCATTCCTCTTCTGTAACATCCCCAAAGACCTAGTTTGGTACTGAGGTCAGGAGGGACCAGTGGACTTACAGAAATCCACTCCAGACTGAGGCGGAGCTATTCGTTTCAGGTAGTTAGCAGCTGGCTAATGCTAGTTTACTTATTATTGCGTGGCTATGCTACTAAAAGTTAGCCTACTTGGAGTTTTAACGAGCCTAATTCTCAACTGTCCGGGTGTTATATTTTAGGATCAGACACAAAGCCCGTGCTCTTGGGAGCTTTGAGGGCTTGTCCGTGCAGAGGGCTTGTGGACGAGGACGTTTAGATGTAAATGTCCACCAAAGTTTGTTGTGGCAAGTTTTTGCTTCTTTTAAGTGTCAGTGACTCTTTGCAGTAGATAAGGCCCAAAGTCTATAACTTCTGTCTTCTCGAAGTATCAACCCTTTTCATTTTCAATTTTATACATGATAATCATGAAAAATCATGATTATCTAACAGCGGAGAAGCAACAGCATGTGGTGAAATCTTCAACATGGAGGTGACAGCAAATAAGTCCCGTGACTGAAACCCATGAATATGAAAATAAAAGTTAGCCCACAGTGCATTATTGCTGATATTTGTAGACAATATGCACGTACAGACAGGAAAGAAACCTGCAGAGTCAGAGCTTCAGCTAATTGCCACTTTTTGGCTAAATCTTTTACAGGTTGAGAATAATCCTGGTACTTTTCCATTTGCAGACAGAGCTTGTGGGTGTTGAATCCTCCTCGTGTTTGACTTTGATCTGTCATGAACAAACAACAGTCTGGGCCTTATCTCTGACCTCTAGCAGTTCAGAACATTCACTCAATCACTTGTGTCCAGTCTAAGTGTTACAGATGTAAAAGACGTTTAGATGTAAGAATATATTATCTTTTATAATGCATGCAATCATAGTGTTACTGTCAGTTCAAACTGATCAACAATAGTCATTCAAATTCCAAAATTCAAGATTGTATTGCATAAAAAAGTCACAGAACAAGTTGGTTTGTTCTTTTTTGTGTTTCTTCTACACATTTTTAATAATGATCAGTTGTAGGATTGTTTGCAGTCTGACAGACACACAGAAATATGACCCACACAACTGATAATTGTGCGTTTAAAATGGTAAAATCGGTGAAATCGGGCATGTCCTCTTGCATTTGTAAAATTTCAGGGCAAATTTGTTTTTGTCTCCAGATTTTTTGTTTGTGCCAATATTGTGCCAACGATGTGATTGTTGTCAGTGGAAATGACTTAAAGCCGTAAGATTAATATATAACACATAATGAGGCTCGACATTTGTGGATCGTGAGTTTGGATATTTCTTCCAAAAACAGTGAATCTCCCACAGCACATTAAATACACAGTGTTACAAGATTTTCGACAATGTAAAAGACAATCTGGGTGGTACTTAGCTTTGGTCACGTATTACTGTAAACGTGCGTTGTGTTGAAAATACTGTTTAAAAAAAGCCAGTGATTCACATTCACCGTCTGTTTGTTTCTTCCTGTAGGGTTTGATGCCTTTGAGGACAACATTCTGTGCCGTTCACACCAGCGAGAGAGAGAGAGAGAGAGAGAGAGAGAGAGAGAGAGAGAGAGAGGAGAAAGAGATAAAGATCGAAAGTGGGAGAGATAAAGAGAATTGGGGTGGATAGGTTGGATAGAGCGTATAGAGGGTATTTGGGGTGAAAGAGGGGAAAAAGAGGGTAGGAAAGAGGAAAGGTAAGAAGAAATGCAGAGAGAGAGAGAAAGGAGAGAAGATCATAGCGTGCGGAAAGAATCAAGAGGAGAGACAGAGAGAAGGGAGAGAGAGAAGGAGACCATGTGCGAGTGAGAAGAGAGATAATAAGGCAAGTAGAGGAGAGAAAAAAGGGGTGTAGAGGGGAAACGGAAGAAAAGGAGTGGGTTCAAAGATAGGAGGGTTGAAAGAAAGGAAGGAGAGGAAGAGTGGTTAAGAAGAAGGGAGAGAGTGAGAAAGAAGAGAGAGAAGATCGGAGAGAGTCTGGAAAAGGAAGAAACGAGAGATAAAGAGAGGGAAGAGAGAGTGAGAGAGACGGAGAAATGAAGGAAGGATGGTGAGTGAGAGAGAGGGACGGGGAAGTGGAGATAAAAATAATTTTGTGCGTCGACAATGAGTGTTCTTTTACTGTTGCCATGACAACGGGTACAGGAAGTGGAAGTGTGCTGCTCAGCACTGACCAGACCGAGTCATGATTCTGTGGGTCAAATTCAAAGTGTTTTCTTGTGTTTCTTTTGGTATGGCATGGTTTGGTGGGTTACTTAGTATTTCACATTTCACACAGTTTTTACCCCGGTCAAGTTGTAGTTTATGAGGAAAAGTTGAGAATTTTGAGAAAGTTGAGTTGAGAAAGTTGAAAATTACGGGAAGTAGCTCTGAGTTCTAAAAAGAAATCCCTCTATTTGTCAGAATGCACATGTTAAAAAGAATTACAAAAGTTTAAATGAATCATCTAAACTGCAGATAGACTACTTTGATGGTGTTTGCAATTTAAAAAAAATGTGTATTTGCATTGAAATGTTTAATATAGTGTCTGCAGGTATCTAATTATGAAAAAGAAGATCGTTGTGGATGCACTGATTAAGAAATGGCCAAACATTACAGCAGGTTAGCAGACGAGGCGGTGTCATCGCGAGCTGGTCGTTGGCTTCAGTCTGATCGCAGTAGTTTATCACCATGTTTTATAATCATCCGTCACTGACCTCAAACTTGACTAAAAGCAGTAAAAGAAAAATAGACCTCAAAATGTTAAAGTAATAGTTAACATATGTATTTCAAACCAGCACACTCCATTGACAGTATAGGCATCAAACGCTTTTGCCCAGAGTTACGTCGTATCAAACGTACCATCACAAATGAATGGTAAATCCCTACATAAAAGTATGTAACCCGTTTATGTCATGACATTCATATCATTTATATGGTCTCAACATCAAGAACGCAGCAGAAGTGTAGTGAACAAATATTTTGTCTTATACACTCTCAAATAAAGATGAACTTTTTGGCAATTCTCGCATAGCTACAGGGATGTGTGTCGGGATACTTTTAAATGACATAAATTAATTTAGCAGAGTTATGCACTTCTTAACCTGCTGACTACTGCATTAAGGCTGAATCTGCTGAGCTGAAAAAGGGACTTATTGAGAGGAATGTGTAGATGACATTACAATGCATTTTGTTATTCTACATAATCAAATCAGCAATTTAGTAAACTTTGAACACAGGTTTGAATCATCCATGTATCAGGATGTATCGTATCAAGCTCTGAGTATCGGGATAAGTTGTATCGTGAGATACTATTCACTTTATTCTGACATACTTTGGCCTCTTTTTGCCATGGATCAGCACTTCCGGTCAGTTAAGTGGAAAACGAGGGAAAAGCCGCTAAAACATGCTATAAAGTAGATTGATTTGTGTAAAATGTCCAATGTTCATGTGACCAACAAGTCAACAATCCACCGATTCCTTGGGCGGCCTGAAAACGGCTTTAGTCTGTTTAGAACTTATTTTCTCTCGAGGTGGGCAGCCCTATGTTAACCAGAAGGAGGATTACGTCAGATGGCTGCACCCAGCTGAATTTCCGGAATAAGGTGAACAGCTCTTGCAGAAAAACCCTGCTGATTATTCATGAGTTATGATTTCTGTCAGCTGATTCGAGCAGCTGAGAAAAAATACAGAGGATATTGCTCCAGATATAGAACTCCCAGGACTTGCTTGATCACATTCGATGAGCTTTAGCATCAAATGTTGCGTCTCCTTTGAATGACTGGACACAGATACACAAATGAGAGGTTTATAAAGTGGATGGATGACGCTTTTGCAATTACATTTCCTAGAAAATTGTCTACTATTGCCTGACTGATCCACACTCTCAAGCCATTGTTTTAGCATCAGGCCTCAATTCCCATTTACCCATCTCCAACGCTGAACCATCTCCTCAGCTACTCCTCCTCTTCAGAAAAACACTAGAGTAAAATGCCTTTAAAACCCTGACATTTTCCCAAATTTTAACTCCTCTGACTTCTACTTGCCAGCGACTGAGCACCAACATTTTTTTCGTATAATAAAAACACAATAGCTTTCAGAAGAACGATGACCATTTCAAAACAACATTTTATATCTTTGGTTTGATCAAAAGTCCTCAAAATTGCGCCTATAACTTTCAGTTGAATCAAATGAATATGTACTGTATCTTTGCATCTGGATCAGTCATTGTGATTTTTTGATCATTTCGACATTTCATTTTAATTCCATTCAGGGTTTTTTCAGTGTGTTAAATTGGGAACTCTTTGTTGTTCAGATGTGACTGCTCGTGTGGTGAATGCCAACAGATTTATTATTAGTGGTGGATTTGTGAATCGTAGACGCCAGGTCCCTGGAGTATTGAAAATAATCATGAATGTTCCCTCCACGTTCCTAATCTGGTTATGTGTTCAGCGTGTTCTGCCTTCATCAAATAGGACTAATTGTGTAGCAAGATAATTCCCCTCAGCTCCTGTTTTAAATGGATAAAGTTATTTTGAATAAGCCACAGTCCCTTCATTTAAGACTAGGCTTAAAACATTCCTCTTTGAAATCACTTATGGTCAGGCCAGTTAGGAACAGAACTAAAAACCTCCAGTTTCTCATACACGCTGCTGCTGTAGTTTTTCCTTGCCGAGAAGGAGGATCTAAGGACAGGGGATTTTGGGACATTGGATATTTCATGTCATTCGCACAGACATTTGTTAAAACATGTTTTTAAATAAGGGGTGGGCTGTATATCAGGTCCAGTACTGGTATTAGCCGATATAAAAAACGGCCGGTATAAAAAACGGGTGATATTTGGTACCAATATTATATTTTTTTGAGTAAAAATTGAAATAGAAGAGCAATTAGGATAAATAATTATATCCATATTTAACATAATTGTGCAACTTTTTTTAAAAACATATACATTCTATTATGTTTGTTATTTATTATTATTTATTTATAAATGAAAATTTGTGAACTTTATTTCAACTTCTAATAGATTTGTGGGCCCTGTTATTGGCAAATACTGATTATTGGCAGCAGCAGCGAGCCAAATATCAGATATTGGTATCGGCTCAAAACAAATGCATATTGGCCCATCCGTGCTATAAATGCATTCGATAAAGTGTCAGACAAATGTGAATTGACTGTGTGACCAACAGGTGCAGAAATATAACTTTACACCGGCGAGTTAAGAAGAATTCAGGTCAGAATTCTGTAGACTTTTCCTTTTAACTGTCTCATTGGAAACATTTTGTTTTTGCTATGGGTTATACCTCTATAAGTCAATCTTGTCTGTCGAGCCAATCCTTCATACTTTATGTTCAAATGCAGGGGGGTCTGGTACGAGACCATAAAGCGAAATACAAATGTTCAAATTTAGTACGTTCCGATTCCAGCAGCTTATTTGTAACACGTGTCTATCATAAGCGGAAGACATCTCCTCTTGAATATTCTTGTAACATTCTGAACAAAACTTATTTTTCCACAGATTAACAGATTTGAGTGTTTCTCTTGTTGATTCTGCATAAATCAGCGCTGTTTCTCATTCCTTCTATTTTATTCATAAGCCTGTTTATTTAGGCATGCGTTTTCCATCGGAAATTGTGGAGACAGATAAGGTTCCAGAGCATTTGTCTTTGTAAAAGAGTGTGGTCTTGGCTGGCCAGGCAAGAGTCTATCCACATGAAAAAAACAAAGACAAAGTCCAATGTCTTCTTTGTCAACAAGAATAAACTATGGTGAACTTTTTAACTATTAAAAAAAAAAAAAAAAAAAAATTGTTACTATTAAAAAAAAAAAAAAAAAAAAAGTTAAGGCATTTTTTCAAATCAATAGTTGTGTTGCTGTTAGAAAAAAATACTTAAAATCACATTCAAATTCTCACAACAACATGGTTCAGCATATACTGGTATGTATCTGTATTATTTATTTAGTCATTCTTTTTTTTCTCTCTCTCTCTCTTTTTTAATCAAAAACAGTATTGCAGTGCTATTACAGTTCTGCATTCAGGCTCTAACCCTCCATCTGAAATTGATTACATAAAATATATGAGCACATATTTAACTTAAACAAAAAAATGTACAGTTTAAATTATCTTCTAAATCAGTTTTATAGAAATGTGTTCAAATGTACAGGTTTAAATATTCATTAGTTGTTTTTTATGTAACTCTTAAGAAAAACGTGACATATTCTTTTATATAAAGTGTGCATTTGGAAAGAATAAGGGCCATGGCATTGCAGAGTTTGTAAATGGCTATCCTACTTAAATAACTTATAACAGAATGATTGATTTTCCTATCACAAACCTTACCACTCAACATCTCCGGCATCATTATTTCCCCACACATTTGAAATAAAACCAGCAGTTTGACCTTTTCCTAAATAAAGCAACGGCATATTAGCTTCTGCCTTGTGCCTGGGTTGGTGACAGGGTCAAACCGCTCCTCCTGCTCGCTCGCAGCACTAACAAGCTCCACACTTTTGATAGACAAGAGCTTTGAGCTAAAAAAAAAAACCAAACATCAAACATCATTATTGAGAGATGTTCTACTGCAGGCTGACCAGGAACAGGCTAAGGATGGATAACGCTGTTCCAGTCTGTGTTTCAGGAAAAGGAGGCAGCAGATTTCTGGTCTTACACCTTATAAATAACTTAATATGAATACTTTAAATATATCATAATCTATAAGGTAATGGTGAAAGGTGAAATATACGTAACCGTACTACATATGCAAAGAACCTGTTTTATTGGAAAGCAATTATCGTAACCCCATATATAGCCTTTTTATTTATTTATTATTATTTAAAATTTATTTAACTAGAAGAGTCCTATTGTGTTTAAAAATCTCTTTAAGTTTACACAGTTACAACATACAAACAAACGGCATTAAAATAACACAGGTATGGCACACTTTTTCGGTAAAAAATATTCCACGGCACACCATCAACTAAAATATGATCAAAACTAGGTATTTAATGCAAATATTGTCCATGCCAGTAGCACAGTCAGGTTCTCTAAATTTGGCAAACGTTGATTTGCATTGGTTTTCAAGGCACACTATTCACACCGGTTGAAAATCAAGACCTTGGGCTGACTTTATAATCCCTTTTTAGACAGGCATTGGATGGAACGGAATTACCCAATCATTTCTCAGTTACACTCACTGATGTAAAGTGCACCAATGACCAACATCAGTGTGGAGTGTCTTGCCCAAGGACACATTTCCATTATGCAACACCGGTAGCAGGGATTAAATTACCAAACCAGCCAGGCGGAAAATGTTTGTGCAAAAATAAAGCAGAGTTCTAAACCAGCACTTGATTTTTACAGTTTTAAAAATGTGAACAACAAAACTGGTTCATTAACTGATTAATCCAAACGCATTCCTCGCTCTCCTAACGCATTCCAAGCATTCTAATTATTCACCGTGATGACTTTTTCACAACTTTGTAGGGCTGGAGCGGAGAGAGTTTGCTGTCACGCTAAGGCTAAAAAACAACTAGCATGCTAATAGCGCAATAGCGTTACTACCTGGTTCGGAGAACATAAAAACGCTCTATAATTAGATATAGACAGTTCACAGTGGTTTAATTTGGACCCTTTTATAAATATATCCATACTGGGAAACTTTTTTTTACTGTAATAGACTATTCATTGGTCTGAAGTGACGTCACACACTCGTTGCTACTGCCATCTTGAGTAGGGTGACCAGACGTCCCTATTTACCCGGGACAGTCCCAGTTTTGAGCCCTGTGTCCCACGTCCCAGCACATGTTTCCAAAACCACAGACATGTCCCAGTTGTCCCGGTTTTTGACCACTTTGAGACCCACCAACAGTAAAGAGGGAACTATATTGTCGTTTCTTTAGCCATATATGTCTTTAGAATAACCAGAACACACAAAATGCACTCAGATTATAAACTGAATCACAAATATGTGCCGTGAAAATTTTATTATTATCCCCCAATCCCAATCTGGGTGCGTCCCAGTTTTTTATTTTGAAAGTCTGGTCACCCTAATCTTGAGGCAGCTCCAGGTAGATAGCGTCTGACTAATGCCAGTTGACATATAATTGCGTGGCTATGCTAATAAAAGTTAGCCTACTTGCAAACAGTTTTAACAAGCTGAATTTCCAACTGTCCGGGTGTTAGGTGACGTTTAGATATATATGTCCACAAAAGTTTGTTGTGGCAAGTTGTCGCTGCTTTTAAGTGTCAGTGACGCTGTAGATAAGGACTAAAGCCCATAACTTCTGTCTTCTCGAAGTATCAACCATTTTCAACTTCAATCTTATGCAAGTTTTTCATGATTATCAGTATTATTAACAGTGGAGAGGCAACAGCATGTGGCAATGACAACAAATTAGTCACGTGACTGAAACCCAAGAATATGAAATCAGGTGCAGCCCTTTTACTGCCATTGTGTCCCAAGACAGTTTATGGTCAAGACACTTGACCATACACCCACTGATGTGTTTATGAAGGAATGTGGTTTTAGCACGAGTAACAAGTGTATCTCCCCATATGAAATCTGAACAGCTTAATGCAGTGGGTCTCATACTGTGGTACCTGTATCACTGGTGGTGTACGCAAGCTCCTTCAGGAGGCAGGATTCCTCTGCAGTTCAAATATTTGCTGAATTTTGGTTTAGAATCAGAATCAGAATAAGAAAATGTTTATTGCCATTGTCATGAACAAAATTCACAACATAGGAACTTGTCTCGGCTTTTAGGTGCAACATAAAACACAAAGCAATGATAAAAACAACATATATGAAATCAAAAGGGCATGAATTAGATATAAAATTACTAGAGTATCAAATAAAAATGGACTTACTATGTACACAAGAATTTAAAGTTAAATTTGCAGTTGTAGTGCAGAAAGTTGTAGTGCAGTGAGTGATGAATAGTTGCAGTTAAAGTGGCAGGTGTTTAAGAAGTGTTCATGAGTCTAACGGCAGAGGGAAAGAAACTATTCTTGTGGCAGGAGGTTCTGGTCCGGATGGACCGTAGCCTCCTGCCTGAAGGGAGTGTTTCAAATAGACCATGTCCAGGGTGAGAAGGGTCAGCTGTGATCTGACCTGCTCGTCCCAGAGCCCTGGAGACGTACAGGTGCAGAGATGGAAGTCTGCAGCCGATCACCTTCTCAGCAGAACGCACAATGCGCTGTAGTCTCTGTTTGTCCCTGGCTGTGGCTCCAGCGTACCACACGGTGATGGAGGAGGTGAGGATGGACTCAATGATGGCCGTGTAAAACTGCACCATCATCTGCACTGGCAGCTTGGCTTTCCTCAGCTGCTGCAGGAAGTACATCCTCTGCTGGGCCTTCTTGATGAGGGACCTTGAGGTCCTTGAGTCCACGGTGATGATGGGGGAGTCTGTCATGATGAGGGGGGGCTGGGGGGCTGTGACTTTCCTGAAGTCCACGATCATCTCCACTGTCTTCTGGGCGTTGAACTCCAGGTTGTTACCTCTGCACCAGGACCCCAGCCGGTCCACCTCCCTCCTGTAGACAGACTCATCCCCGTCTGAGATGAGCCCGATGAGAGTGGTATCGTCCGCAAACTTGATCAGTTTTACGGAGTTGTGGCTGGAGGTGCAGCAAAACTAGTACAGTAACTGTTTAGACCTGACTTACAATAACGGAGACAGACCGCATCTCTGCAGCCATTCACACTCAATTTGCTGATATCTCGCTCACGTGTTGGTTGGTGTTAGTTTGTTTTTGCAGAGTGTCAATAGGCTATTACTGTGTACAGCGATACCTTGCCCTCTGGGTGCAGGCTCAGATGGACATGGGAAAACACTGGCCCCTCCTTGGCCCCTCACAGTGATGCGAGGTGACACATTCTCGACATATCATCAGAGTAAGGGGCATGGCTGCTTTCTGCCCCTCCATCCATCAAACTATCACTCACATATAGACTCCAATAGAAACACTGCTATTGTCTTTCCATTTTTGTTCATTCTTTGGACCATTTGTTTATTTCTGCCTTTTGTTTGTTCGGTTGTTTGTTTGCTCATTCCATTTTTCAAGCATTTACTCATTAGATTGTTGGTTTATTGATTGCTTGCTTGTTTGATTGTTTGTTTGCTCTTTTATTGTTCATTCCATTTACTATTAGCTTTTTCACATTTAAGTTCATTCGATCAGCTGTTTTGTTTTTGATTCTATTTTTAGATCAATCTTTTGATTGTTTGTTTGCTTGATGTATTTTGTTCATTTAAGCATTAAACTGTTCAACCATATCTGTTCAATCGTTGGATTTTTTTGATTGTCCATTTGTGCAAGTTTTCATTGTTCAATTGTTTTCTGTTGCTTACTTTTTGTTTTTCTTCTTTCTTCAGTTTTTCTGTCTTTTATGTTTTCCCCTCCTTTGTTCTTTCTTTCGATTTTTGTTTTGTATTCACTGGAAAAACGCAATTCTTCCCGAAATGTCACAGTAGACCTTCAGATCCCGACCCTCTACATACTTTCACACAGTAACACACAGAGTGAATGGGCAGCAGTGACACTTGATGTCTTCCTGTGGCGTGGCCCGGGGTGACTCCTGGCAGCTGGCAGGTCTCTCCAGTTTCACAGCACAACCTGAAAATAGCCGAGGCGATCATTAACAGCCAACACGCTCGCCTCACTTCCTGTACGCACCGACAGAGGTGAGCGAGTGGGCACGGGAGGGTACCAGATAACATCACAACATTCTATAGGTCTATAATATTTAATACAGATGGGAGCAGGCGAAATGAATATTACTCTAATGCAGTTTATGCTCTAAAGTGTGTGTGTGTGTGTGTGTATATGTATATGTATATGTATATGTATATGTATATGTATATGTATATATATATATATATATATATATATATACATATACACACACACACACACACACACACACACACGCTATTCTTATAGTGCACATTTCCAGATGCTCCAAACCTCTTTACAATTTAATGCTAATGCCCTGGGGTACTGACTGAAAGTGTGGCTTCCATCTCAGACTAATTGTTCACCCACATACATATGAACCAGACTAGCAAATTATCATGAATAAACAGATATCTCTTAAATGTTACTAGTTTAAAACCTTGCAGAGCTGTAGTTTTGAGTCTCTCTGGGCTGAGGTCTCAAACACAGGTGTGGATCACATCAAACTTGTCGTCATGGACCAGGTGTGCCCCGACCTTCTCTTGACCCTGGATTCTCCAGCAGCTGGTCCTGCTGTCCACTTCCTTTAGGCCTTGATCTATACATTACTGTAGAGGAGACATTTATTCCATTCCACATGCAGTTTACATACAGTAACATTGTTGTTTCAGCAATCATATGAAGCAAGTGCAGTTTTATCTTCTTCTCGAACAAGATAAAACTGTACTGGGTTCATACAATTGCTAAGTTTGAGAAACAATTGTTGATTTGCTGTCCTCTGTTTCTGCCAAAAGATGAATTTCCTAAATTGTTTCTCATTCACACTAAATCTGCACACATTTTATACATAGATTAATTTCACAACCCGCTCTGACAGCTAGAGTGACAAAAACATCTCACTGTCTCTAAAATGAACACTGCCAGTGCCTTGAAGAGCACTGGACATAGAATATGTTGTTTGATTAAAGTGGACATATACATTATTTATATCGTTCTTGTATCGTTCATTAAAACATTCTTTTGAGAACCTCTGCATTGGAATTTCACATTTAGCTATTAAAATAATCCCTATGTTTTAAAAACACAGCACATGAATCAGCAGTGCGTCTCTTGGTGCTATTTAAGCATCAGCACAACATCTACAGGAAGCAACAACAAAGGAGAAAGGAGCCATTTGGCAACGTGATGAGCATGCTAATGCGTGTACGCAGTTGTAGTGAGCGCAGAAACATTTATAACGAGTCTGATGATGATTTATGGACTTGTGCAGGAGGCTCCTGGGTTTCAGATCTGTTATGTAACTGTCTGGTGAAAAAATGAATGGAGAACTCTGCTCAGTGAGTAATCCCTGTACAGGATTACTGAAGTCTTTGTGAATGACGCAAAAGGCAACTTCAGGTGTGGTTTTGACCAGGGAACGGAATGATTAATGCTTTAAAAAGTCTATTTTGCATGATATGGCCCATAAACTGCCAGAATTCTGACATCAAGCAATAACCACAACTCTTTTATTCTGAAAAAACCAGCTGCAAGTTAATTATAAACTAGTCTCAACAGCAATCAATTCAATGTACTGTAAATCAATCCAATCAACTAAAGGAAATTAATTTGTTTATGAGTCTCTGAAAAACTCACCTTCTGTTGGTAATTTTGCACACACACAATCCACAGACACTACAAACTAATAAAGCAATCGCACAGCATTTTGCATTCATCTTCCACCGTCACTGGGCAACAAATTAATGAATAAATAAAATAAATCTTGCACTTGAAAGCATCAGCGTTGGATTAAGTGTGAGAGTATATGTGAACATTAGAGTGCTTTAAGCGCATGAATTGAGCGGCTGCAGGGATTAACCTACATCATATATCTCTTCTTTAAGATCCTCAATGAGTCATTTATATACATATGTATATTTTACGTACCGTACTTAACTGAAGGAACGCTCATGGCTCATGGTCCTTTGATGGAAAGCCATAAGAGTCGTCAACATCTGTTTCATAAGTGCAGATTTATGCTTGTTTACAACCACATTTGACCCATGGTAAACAAAGACTGACTTTTCCTCTGTTCAGTAAGAATGGACCAGTGAGTATCATCCAGTGTCCCCCATCAAAACAGTCCTCTAGGGACTCCTGACAAGATAAGATAAGATAACGTTTATTTGTCCCACAATGGGAAAATGTCAGTGTTTCAACAAAGATTAGGTACAGAAACAGAGATTAGGAACAGAAGTATAACAATAAAAACAGATGCCTTAGAAACAACTGCGGTCGCCCAATTCTCCTGTCAATTTAACCCTAAGAATCACAACTGGATACTCATTTGAGAAAATTGAGTAGCAAATTTGACCTTTCCTGAAAAGTTTTTTTTGTATGGCCTTGATCTATGTGTTGAACTAGTGTTAAAGCACATACTAGTGTTAAAGCATATACTAGTGTTTAAAGCACATACTAGTGTTAAAGCACATAGCGGTACTAGTGTTAAAGTACATAAAAAAACCCTAATAGTATTTTGTGTTCAAATACACATTCTACAGTAAAAAAAAATATACATGTTTTTAGTTGTCATTGTGATATCTAAATTGGTATGGTGTATTGAGCCTTTCCTTAGTATTGAAATGGAGTTTGAAACGACACAACACAACTCTACTGCTCATACATTTCTTTGGGTGATTTTATGCTGGATGACCTTACCATCATTTTGGAAATCCATTCAGTTGTTGTGATTCTTGATATATGTTTTTATAAAAGTAGAACAGGCTATAAAAGAGGTTAATGTCTTTTACCTGGCAGGTCTAAAATCTGAATAATTTTTACTTTTATTAATCTCCAAGTTGAAACTATTTCCGTTAGTGACACACAGCCAGCCATGAGCACTTTTACAGTAATAATGCATGTTTTTCATGGTCTTTTGGTGCAATAAACACATCTAAAATGACATTAATTCGAGATACTTATAATGCCACACTCAGTAACGTACCAAGCACCTCCTCATCAGAAAAGGTACTCCATAAATTGAATGCATTCGCCATGGATTTCAGTTTCAGCACTGCATGTCTCTCTAGCGCTAATGATCGAGGCTGTAGATGGTGTTATTAGCTTAAGTGGCGCCTCAGACTGAGGACTTCAGGTACAGTGGCGTTTCTGTGGATACAGACACCAACCACAGCTAAAGTAATGATGAAGAAATATGCACGAGTGACTGTAAAACCTCCTCCAGTGCCAATTTAACAGCCCTGTAAGTGTAACATAAGCTAGGATAAACAGGCCATACAGTAATGGCCAATAAATTACATATAATTATTGTAACCATAATAAATTAGTGTTTATAATCTGGGACTACAATTATTTGCAGGGTAAAATGCACGAAGGGTTAGGGTTACAGCTAGTTTTTAAAGAGATGCAGTCCAAAAATGTGTATTTGCCTCGAAGGGCGACAGTGAAATAGAGAAGCTGATTAAACAATGTTTACAGAATATTGGCAAATGTATAATGTCTCAGCATCCCCTGTCCTTAGACCCTCTTTTGTGGCAAGGAAAAACTGCAAAAAACCCAGTAGGAAAAAATAGAAACCTTGGGAAGAACCACAGTGAAGGAGAGATCCTACTCCCACAGACGGACAGGCTGCAGATGGTCCAGGATTGATGGTCCAAGACTGTGGAGCCAGAAACACTCAGGAGGAGAGAGGGTGGTTCATCGAGCAAGACAGTTCATCCAGGCAGATGAACAGCACCTGGATCTACAGGTCAGGACCATGAGATGGGGCATCTAAGGTGCAGTCGTCATTGGAGCAGCATCATCAGTGTCTGAAACAGCACCATTCCCCGTGGAGAATGGAAGAAGGAGAAAAACATGTGAACAGCAATGAACAGACAGACAATCTGTTCTCTTCACCAACATTTCATTAAGTTGTGTTGTTATGAGTAGTTTTATTTCCCTGGTGTGTCCTCCAGGATGGACATGCCTGAAACTGTTCCCAAAGAAATCTGAAACAGACACCAGTCATTGCTGCTGCTTCTCTAGATGCAGAGGAACAGTCTTTTAGGAAGAGCTCAACCAGTGTGTAAAGGAGAAATGTGCTGAAGACCAATGCATTATTATCATTCCTTGCAATGAAATGTATTTTTATTGTATTGCAATGGAAAGGACAAATGCCATCCGTTCAAGCCACTTCCAAACAAAAATTACTTGTTTTTAGAATTATGGGGTAAAATCCTTGGAAATGGTACAAGAGCTGGCGAGCACTTCCAGAAAATTAGCAGACTACACAAAGAATAACTTCAGTTTGGTGGTGGCCAGACCTCAATAGGCCCTAACGACCTAAGCTGTAAGAGGGAAATTGTCAGACCTGCAAACAACAGTAGGGCAGTTTCATTTTTAAATGTATAAGATAAAACAGAAACATTGAACACGACGCAGAGAGAAGAAAAATAAGCAAAGGCAATGCGGCTGCTCGGAGCTGTGGTCACAAGGTCTCAGGTGCCTGTCGCAGCGGCAACCCCCGAACCCGGTGGTGGACACCGGAAGTAAGGAATGCCGTCAGGCGGGAGAAGGAGGCCTATCAGGCTTCTTTGGCTTGTGGGACTCCTGAGGCCATTGACGGGTATCGGCGGGCCAGGCGTGCCGTAGCTCGTGCTGTCGCAGAGGCAAAAACCCGGGGCTGGGAGGAGTTCGGGAAGGCCATGGAGGAGGACTATCGGTCGGCCCCAAAGAAATTCTGGCAAACCGTCCGGCGCTTCAGAAAGGGGAAGCAGTGTTTCACTAACACCGTTTACGGTGCGGGTGGAGACCTGCTGACCTCGACTGGGGATGTCGTCGGACGGTGGAAGGAGTACTTTGAGGACCTCCCAAATCCCACTGTCACATCTTCCGAAGAGGAAGTAGAGACTGAGGACTCGGAGGCTGACTCATCTCACACGCCCTAAGTACCTAAAGTCTCTGGATGTTGCAGGACTGTCTTGGTTGACACGTCTCTGCAACATCGCGTGGCGGTCGGGGACAGTGCCTCTGGACTGGCAGACCGGGGTGGTGGTCCCTCTGTTCAAGAAGGGGGACCGGAGGGTGTGTTCCAACTACAGAGGGAACACACTCCTCAGCCTCCCTGGTAAGGTCTATTCCAGGGTACTAGAAAGGAGAATCCGACCGATAGTCGAACCTCGGTTTCAGGAGGAGCAGAGTGGTTTTCGTCCTGGTCGTGGAACACTGGACCAGCTCTATACTCTCCATCGGGTGCTCGAGGGTTCATGGGAGTTTGCCCAACCAGTCCACATGTGCTTTGTGGATCTGGAGAATGCTTTCGACCGTGTCCCACTGGGTGCCCTTTGGGGGGTGCTGTGGGAGTATGGGGTCCGGGGCCCTTTGCTCAGGGCTGTCCGGTCCCTGTATGACCGGAGCAGGAGCTGTGTTCGCATTGCCGGCAGTAAGTCAGACCTGTTCCCAGTGCGTGTTGGACTCACCAGGGCTGCCCTTTGTCACCGGTTCTGTTCTTTGTTTTTATGGACAGAATTTCCAGGCGCAGTCAGGGGTCGGAGGGTGTCCGGTTTGGGGACCACAGGATCTCATCTCTGCTGTTTGCAGACGATATTGTCCTGATGGCTCAATCAAACCTGGACCTGCAACATGCACTGGGACGGTTTGCAGCCGAGTGTGAAGCAGCCGGGATGAGAATCAGCACCTCCAAATCTGAGGCCATGGTTCTCAACCGGAAAAAGGTGGCTTGCCCTCTCCGGGTGGGTGGGGAGTCCCTGCCCCAAGTGGAGGAGTTCAAGTATCTCGGGGTCTTGTTCACGAGTGAGGGAAGGATGGAGCGTGAGATTGACAGGCGGATTGGTGCAGTGTCTGCAGTGAAGCGATCGCTGCATTGGACTATTGTGGTGAAGAAGGAGCGGACCCTCTGAGCATCAGAAACCCTCCATTCTGAATTTCCCTGATGTGTGACATTTTCTCGATCTGTGAAATTTTTTTTGATCTCTGAAAATCTTCTGCCCTGTTTTTAAGTCCATAAATCATTGCCAGACTCTGAGCATTTCTGCCAACAAATCCCAACCTTTGCATATGCTCTGCAACATTAGAATGTTAGTTTGCCACTGATATTTTTTTCCCTCAAATATGTAATTGCTTATGCTGCCAGTGGAGCCATGGACCATGGCACAATTCTTTACGTTAGTTAAGACTTTGGTAGTCATTGGCTTGGTTCTTTTGTTCAAAAACATGTGATGCCAAACTAGAGGTACTCAAGAGCGTGTTTAAAGACCAATAACAAAGGAAATAAGTAATAATATTTGTCCTTTAATCTCAGTCCAAAATAACATATGATAATTGTGTTTCTATAAAGCGCAAACCTTTTCTACCATCATATTGAATTGTTTTTTTTCTTTGATTACAGACTTACTTATATTCAGAACTCTTATTGTTTTCTTTCACGTACCGAGTCACTGTCCTTGTAAGTGTTCTTGTCTTTCAGCCAGCCATCTGTCTGAGCTGGACAGACACCTGTGTTCGGATGTGGCCTGCTCATTAAAGTTGGAGCAGGAGAGAGGAGCAGGTTACACTGGGCTCTCCCTACTCTTCATCAATAAAACATTCAAACCCCATTCACCTCCAGACTGCATAAGACCTACACTAATCTTACCATCTCCTCGTCGCACACTCTCACTTTTCATGTGCGCTTAACCCCAAACGTTTTCTGTACTGTCCCACTGACTCTGGTGCAGTTGATACTTACTGTATATTGATGTAGGCTGATCCCAGATTTGACCTGTGTTGTTCGCCGACCTCCAGACAGGATAAGTGTCAGCAGAGGTCGCTCAGGTGAGATAGAGGATGTCTCCGGTTTGTCACCTAATAGCTTCGCCCAATTTCAAATGAGTCGGGCGTTAAATGGGATGTGTCTGTCTGTCATTGAACACATAAAAACTATAAGTAAATGTTTATGGTTATCTTTAAAAGTTTAGGATGCATTAATTGGGCGTCGCATTGAAATACATATACTGAATTTAGATAAGATTATGCCTGATTAGCCTTTATTCGTCCCAGTTAGCCTACAGTAAGGATATGGGAAATTTGTTTGCTAACTTGTCCTGTACAGTGTCCTTTGGTGTCTTGAGGGGTACTTACAAATAAAATGTGCTCTTATTGAACTGGTGGCAGAAAATAATACTATTAAAATGTACTCAAACCACAATATAAATAGACTTTAAAAAATAAAAAAAATAAAATATTGAGCATAAGTAATGGTAAAAAGTAAAATACACATGACCGCACATGACATAACGCCAGGAAGTGAAGTCTTGACTAACCAGATATTTTAATTGGATTTAACCCTCTTCTTAATCCTGCTTCTGTGAGAAGAATACATTCATAATCTGTGAAACACCTATGTTTGTTTATATCTTATGTCTATGACTATAATTCTGGCAGATTTTCCTAATAACGCTTGACTAAAATTTGTCCCAATTCAACCTGAAGCTGTTTCTGAACCTTTGAAGCACAAACAAATGACTGGACTCTTTGTGAAGCTGAGACTCTGTTTTTGGTTTCTGTTCTCTGATTTACACTTAATTATTCGTGGTAACAAGCTCTTCACAGAGGAAAAACAACAGACCCCTCCTAGATTTTCTTTGATAAATATATGAATGCATAAAGCAGCTGTTTGTTGGGTTTTGCCAATTCCTTTTTCAAAGCTGAAGCTAATTTAAAAAAAATTAATTTGATTCTTGTGTAGGGTAATTTTTTGTCTTTTTGTATTTGGAGAACAAACTGACCCAGGTTCTGAAAATAAGTGGCTTATAACTTTCTTTTCATATTTTACCATCCCAGAATTTTGATACCAATCGTAATTTTAAGGGGTTTTAACACTTGTAAATACATGCACTTGAATGTCACAAGTTAGAGTTAGAGATTATGGAGAGTCTGAATATCGACCGAATTGGATGAATAGGCTGCTATTGTCAAATAAAACTGCAATGGGAGTTGTGATGGTGTGACCAATAAAACCAAAAGTCAATAAAATAATTTACACTTTAGTTTAGAGTGACAAAACAGGAGCCTGTACATCAAAAGTAACTAGAACGGGCAAGGACAGGAAATCTAAAAATAATCAAATGCAATAAAACCAGGGGTAGTCTCAGGTCCATCTCTTTCCTTGTCTGCCACGTTTCTAGGAACCGATGGGAATAAAATTGGCCAACAGCTCCCATGGCAGTTTTGTTTGACAATAGCAGTTTTTTAATTCGTTTTGGCCACTCCATTTTGAAACTCTCTATAAACCCTCGCTCCAACCTGTGACAAATACACATCACATGACTTAAAGAGCTGGTTCACGCTTCAATAACTGCTCTATAGGTGATTTTTGATAAAAGGTTTGTGGACATTTGTTGTTGCTGACAGAGGCCTGGATCCTGAAGGTGTCCTGTAACCTGAGCTGGGGCGGCCCGCAGACGGATGAGCGGATGCATTAATGATTCACGCAGAGCTGTGGTGTTGGCGGTTCCTGGCAGAAAGCCCCTCTCTCTCTCTAAACCATGATGTCATCGCTTAGATTTCAATCACTCTCTCTCCGCACATTCACCTCAGGGCTGGACCTTGAGGTATTGCCAGGTGTACCTTGAAAGAATGTCCAATTTGAGTTCACATACGGTTTGAAGTTCAAGTTTTAAACCACTCTGGAAAAACATGTGCAAAGTGCAGCAAAACATGAGAAACAACCATATAAACAAGGGACATAATCTTAGTTTTGACTATTTTGGTGAAGTTTTGTGGTCAAAAGCTCATCAAAATTAAAAAATAGTTGAAAATGAAAACAGCTTAATTTGGTTAAACTGTGTTCTTTTTACATTTTACATGACTTCAGCTTGACTCGTGCAAACTATGATTTATATTTACCACAGGTATTTCCCCAACAAAGTCATAATTGGAAAAACACAAAAACCTGTAATTTGCACTGTAAGTTTTTCTGAAACCCAGTATTTTCCTTGGTAAAACCTTTATGTGCTACTTGGGGTCGCAGGGGCTCAGAGCAGCAGTATATACCTTAATATATTTACCCCAATTAGACAAGATGGGTTTTAGCGAGTTTGGGAAAACACTTACACTTGATATTTCGACCCTGCTAATCTGCATTTAGAGCCTCTCAAACCACTGCCAATCTAATAATTTCTTCAGGCAAGGTGGGTTGTTGCCCAAGTTGTTGTTGCCCAAGGACACAACAACAACTTGAACTGGGACAACAATGGCATTCTCACCAGCAAACTTCCAATTGCAAGACAACTGCTTTATCGAATCAACACTCAACTTCCTGCGGCTCACCTTCACCGCGATTTCATGATTATTCTTGCTCTTTTTTGTCACTCTTAACACCCTTGAATTGTTTGCATAAAGTATAATTTTCCTCGCCAAAACATTACCCTGAAATCAACCTTAAATGACTTGAGTGGAAGTATCCAGTTGCCTCCCATTATCGCCTCTATCTCCCTCTGCTCTGCACTGACCTCATCCATCCTTCACCAGAAACGCGATGCCTCTAAAACAATAACATCTCCATCTACAGAGCCTTAAAACACATCATGATCTGCCTCTCCCCAAACAAATCGATCCGTTCCAGTACGGCCTGGGACAGAGCAGCCCATTTCTGATGCACAGGGGGGGGGAGTGAGGGGTGAGGGGGGTTAGGTTACAGCAAAGTGCTCCGCGATCGATAGTTTGTGGAGGCGTTGGCACACGGGCGCTGAAATGCTCGGACAAAAACAACATATTAGATTACAGCAGGCATTAGAGTCAGCAGCAATGTGAAACTCAGCGCCACAGAAAGAGAAGGGCAGCAAAAATATCTTGTGTTTTTGTTGTCTTTGTGCAGAAAGTCTTTGCAATGACGGATTTTTGCAAAAGATGAGACAAACTGTTACAATCCTACAAACTGCTGTTGTGATTTTGGGCGTTACAAAAATAAATGTATTTGAAAATAGAATTTATTGGTACACAGTGACACATCACAGTACTGCAGTGTGTAGAAGGAATCAGCAAGAAGTCAGTTATCACAGGCATCACAGCGCGATGGGGACAGTTACATTTTAAGATGAGAAAAATATGCGCAGTGAGAAAGACATTTTTCATTCCCACTTCTACCGTAAAATAGCTTGAATATTGACGTTAAAGAGCCTGTACCCGATATTTTTGCATGTAATTGTTATGGTATGGTTGTTATGGTTGTGCTGTAGGTGTTGTTGCGAGTTGTAATAAACCGTCTGTTGCCACTTTGACACGGCGTCGTCTCTGTCTTGTCCGTACGATTTTCCACACTTATCGCCATTAAGACAGTGATAAATAGAAAATCAGTTTGGCCGTGAAAATGACAACACAGCACTTTCTCTGCGTCTAAATATAGAGCATTTTATTCTCAGAGAAGCAAGAAGTGTGCCGTTAGCATGCTAAAGTTTGTTAGCAAACTCACTCTGGGCTCAGAGAGTTGGGAAAAGCGCTTTTAAACTCATCGGGCTGAATATTTTGCATGCATTAAGTGAGAGATACATGTGAAAGCTGCAAACAGTCAAAGAGAGTAAAATGAACACGTTGTTTACGCATACAAATCAGGTACAGCGCCTTTAAACTAAATCAAGACGTAAATCATTTTAAAATAAATTATAAGGAAGAAAGGGTAAAAATACTACATTGTTGAAACCTTCTGTTGTTGAGCATCAGGAACTCCATATGTATTATGGTGTATCTCGAGTTTAATAGTTTTTCTACAATCAATATAGGAATTGTGTATGTTTTTTATTTTTATTTTTTTTACAAAGCTGAGGGACGTTAGGTTGACAGTGAATCAGACCAGAGAATAGAGAAAAGAATATGCATTGGCAATTTTAACAAAATATCTAAATCTAAAAACCTAATTCCATTTTTATTCAAAGTCGGACAGAACAGGTTTTTTCTTTTACTACTAAGCTGTGTACATGGCATTAGAATTGTCTATTGTTCCTGGTCATTTCTCCCCCCTTTTAGTGAAAACTAGGGTTAATTTGCGGCTTTAGGTCTAAAACCGAGGGTGTACTGCCACCTATGATTAAAATCTGCCACTGCATTTTCAGAGGTCTATGACATCACACACCTTTGCTCTAATTAGTTCTCAGTCAGACACACACTGGCAAGGTGGAGTTTCAAGAAAAGCAGTTCCTTGTTGTTCCAGACTCCGCCCCCTCACTCTCCCCGAGTTTAAAAGCTCATTTACAGTCATTTCCGCACTATAAGGCGCACTTAAAAACCTTTATTTTTCTCAAAAAATGACAGTGCGCCTTATAACCCAGAGCGCCTTATATATGGATTAATTCTGGTTGTGCTTACTGACCTCGAACCGATTGTATGTGGTACACAGTGCTCAAAAATCCGTCAAAACGTTTTATCACGACTTTGGTAAACTACAAAGCCGCACCGCTTGCAGCATTACGGTTACCTTAGCCAGGAGCGTCGCGGAGTGATACTGTACGTCACCATAATATTACAGTGTGTGTATAAGGAATTTGAAGGATTTGTGGACGAGGAATAAACTGAAAAAGTGAGTGTATTATGTTTTATTTTACGTGTTATAGTGTTAACTGAACAATTTTGAGTTATAGTGAATACGCCAACGTTTGATTTAGCGGTATCTGACTGTGTTTTTTTACATGTTATACCTGAGCCATTTTGAGTTACTGTGAATATGCTAACGTTTGATTTAGCGTATCAGACTGTGTCAGAACGTGTTTCCAATGAACAAGGTTGGGACTGATTAGTTTTGTTTAGCTTAATGCGCCTTATAGTCCGGTGCGCCTTATATATGAAAAAAGTTCAAAAATAGACCATTCATTGACAGTGCGCCTTATAATCCAGTGCGCCTTATAGGGCAGAAAATACGGTAGATTGTGGTTGAGGGTGGAGTTTAGTTGTTTAGTCCCACTTTAATAAAGTTACTCTTGTGGTAAGTCATTGTAGCCGTAATTAGTTTAGGCCAAGTTTAGCCCATGTTTATTCGGTTCTAATTACTATTAGTAATTAGTTAAATTACTATCTTCTTGTAAATCCCAGTTATGTCATTTTACATATTGGCTTTAAATCCTGACTACAGACAGAAATTATCTGCTGGTTGAATGAAGGAAGAAAACTCAGCTGTTGTGTAAGAACAGTTTTTTTTTTGTTTCGAGGTCATATTACTCACAGGGCAGAAACATAAGAAAAGATTACTCACGACTGACTATGAACCCAATCTCATTCAAGATGTTTTCATAAGAGAGTATTTTTAGGCCCATTTGACTTCTTATTTTTGGAGTTGGAAGGTGGACACAGCCAAGCCAAGCAAAGTACCGGTACCTTAGCTGAGGCACAACAAGGGAACAATTCATCATTGCCGTCATGTGGTTTGTAAATACCCGACCTTTAAATCGAGCTGTCATGGTCTCTGATGAATACAAGCAAATACAAACAAATGTCCAGATGGATGCGGCATCGTGCATGATGAGTATGTTTGAGTCTGCAATGTGGTGGAAACCATTTATATGATATATTTAAATGTACACAGACTGGGACTAAATGTACTGTAACTGTATCTATCTTGTATTTATTTATTTGTCTTACACTTTACCTTAGAACTTTTTTTTAAATGAGATTTTAAAAGGCTCTTTATATATACTCGCAGACTTCTTTGAAATAAATTATCGGAAGATCAAATGAACTTCATTGGACCAAGTTTGAGATTGTGTGTGTTTTGTCTGTATACTTACACTTTTAGTCAGAATTCCCCGTAAAGTTTTGTAAATGAGATGCCTGTTGTTATCACCTTCTTGTCTCCATGGAGAAATAAGTTGTAGTGACCTGCAGATGCCTCCAAGCATTGCCATGGTGACAGGAATGCTTGAGGTTTGGCTTTTGGGGACGTTTATGATGATATTAAATATAAATATTGTCAATATTGTTTGCATTGATTTGTAAATGTCTTGAGGATATTTAATCCGTGCAATTTGGTAATATCGCCTATAATGTTCTAAAATATGGTGAATTATCCTCTTCCCTCTGATCAGTCCTCCTGACTCAGCGTGTTTGCTGATTGGTTGAACATTGGTGCCAAATCAACCCTCAGGGGTCAGTCAGTGATGGTCAGACAGGAAGAGCAAACTAATTCCCTCCAGGTCTTCGAGGAGGAAAGACCCATGACTGGGGAGAAAAGAGAAACACTTTGTGTGTCTCCAAGTTTAAAATAAACTAGCCAAACTAAACTGGGGAACAAAGACATTCCAAAGAGGACTCAAGGACTCTCTACCCCTTTAAGCCGTACTTAGGTCCCAATACCCGCACTTGCGCACTTCAAATGCGTGATCACAACGCATGTGCAGGGGGTGTGCAGGGGGTCCCAATTCTTAGAATGTTTTGAGCCGCATTTCACAATGCACTTCAGGCAAGTACATTTCTCACAATGCATTTCATTGAAAGGTTTTCAAACAGCGCAGCGCTTCTGCCATAGCAACTTAGCAGCGAGCGCTATCTTAACTGTCTTAACAGTTAAACTGATGATATTTTAAATAAATCTGCGACAGTCCAGCAACAACACTGTAAAAAACTTTAATCCTGTTCTCATTTGTTTGTGGCCATTTCAGCAAATGATCCAAACTAAACTGAGCAGAGGCTTTGTGATTAATTCAACTGCGGTTTCACAACACTGACAGCTGTTTTACGCTGCTGTTTTCCTTTACCACATTCACAACGCTCTGAAGTGTGTCTGTCCCAATTCTCATGTTTACCACCTCTGGGCCCTTGTGCACTTAAACATGTGCACTTTCAGAAAATGCACACTTTAGTTAAGTGTGTAGTGCATAGTGCGAGCATTGGGACAGGACCTTATGCCTTAAGATAAAGTATACATTTATAATTTTTTAAATGTAGGTAAAAACATTTCTTCAGTCTTCTATTCTAGACCGATAACCCTGACACCCATCAATTTTCACCTGGAATATGTCTTTTAAACAGTGACCCTTGAGAAACACAGCTTCGGGGACGTCCATTAACTATGAAATTGTGGCATTCGTCTCCCAGGGCAACAGATGTGAGATAGATGATTGGATGTTTTGAATCTGGGAAGCGGTGATGTCGGTGTTTACAAATCAGATTTAGGCGAGAGCTTTCCATTTCGGTCCAAGGGGCCAGATTGAATTAAATGCTTTTGTTTTGTGCCGGTAAAAGGGAGTCAAGCCGGTTCAAAAAGGCTGTGGGGACTGTTCTATAATGTTTATATATATTGGCTTGATAAAAAAAAAAAATATGAAAGATTGAGAATGACATTCAAACTGCAATAAACAATATTGTCTTATTTCTGGAGGTAAGACAATATTTATCATAATTTATCATAATAATTATCATTGGATAGTGAAAGCATTGGCCTTTGGAGGCTCTTGATGCTCATATCGGTGACGCTTCAATAATGAATGAATAAGTATTAATAGAAAATATGTAATGGTTTACAGGCTGAACCCCAAAGCAGAGTCTCGAGACTGAGGCAGATTTAACCAATTCTTTTACAAAAGTTAATGTTGCAGGCAGTGGAGGCAAGGAGCAGGCTTACTTAGCTGGAGTACAGAGAAGAGGGAAGGCGGAGGTAAAGAGAGAGAATCGGATAAAAGGGGAAAGAGGAATTGAGAATAGAGACAGGGGAGGAGAGAGAGAGGAAAGATTAGAACAGAAGAACAGAGAAAAGAGAGGGCAAGAATATGGAATAGGGAGAAGAGAGGAAAAGACAAAGGAGAAGAGAGAGAAGAGGAGAAGAGATAGGTGGCAAGAGAAGAATTGAGCAGAGAAAATGGGGGAATTGAGAGGAAGGAGCAGTGCTTGCGGAGAATCTAGGCCTGCTCCACTTAATCACACACATGTAATTCACAGAGATGAAGGTGTTGATTAAACAAGTTCAAAAGAGCCTCACGGCGAACAGAAGTTTCTCTGTGAAATGCCTCACTTTAAAACTAAACTGTATTTTGTATTTATGCTGTAAGATCTATGACTCATTCAAAGATGCAAGCATGCACTTTCCTTACACCACCCTACAGAGAATTATCTTATTTTTGGATCATTTTCTCTTACTTATTTAAAGTTAGGCTGACCACAATACAGGAAATTTAAAGGAGACATATTGTGCTTTTTTCAGTCACTTACTATCGGACCGTAACATACTGTAAGTAGATCATCATCTTACATTTTGTTAATTGTAAACCGCAACATTGATTTAAAACGGCATTTACTTCCTGTTCAAAACTGCAGAATGGATAAGTGAATGTCACTCTTCAGAGTCATTTATACATGTTTTTATTGTTGAATTGTTGTTATGGGACATTTTAGAACCTGAAATGTGTCACCTGGAGTCTTAATTTTTCAAATAATCATACTAAGTACAGGGATGTGGGCGGGGATGGGGGGTGGGTGAAACCAGGAATTTTCTGAGCACTCGAGCCTCAGTTGCAGGACAATACAGGATTTCTCAAACACGCAACTTCAAATACAGTGAGGGACAGTGAGGGAACACCATTGTAGGTTAAAAGCTCATTAACCCTGATTTTACATCATATGTCTAATTTAACAAACAATTTTGAGATTATATTTATGCATATTTTTATTTAAAAAGACATCCAAGGCACTGTACATTGCATGACTCATTCACTGATGGAAGAAGGTAGAAACTGTGACAATATGTGTGATTGGGCTGTTCAGTAAGCAAAAACTGCACATGTCAAGAGTGTCTGACTGCAATTTTTCAATTTTGGCCTGATAGCTCCATGGCTGAGGTATAAACTCAATATTGCATGCATATAAATAGTATTTCCCATTGGAGGAGCGCCCTGTACCACAGACCACTGCTGGAACCCACTGCTCTAATGGTCTGGTCCGCACTAATGAGAACATGAAGGTCAATAACAGAGGAGCCGAACCCTGTGAGACTGTGGATGGATAGTGTTGTCCAGGGGTCCTACAGAGAGCGCAAATTAACCCGGTAAACCGCAAACATGAGCAATAAGACCTGCCTGTTAAACTTAGGAAGTGTATGACTTATGGGTGGGACAGCTGAACGTGGAACAATGTGCAACACTCAACACAGCACAACATCCACCACACCTGCAGAACAAAGACTGTTTTAGTTCATTTAGATGTTTTCAAAGGAACTGCACCTGATTTTTGTAATAAAATAATATCTAATACGTAGCTTTACTGTGAGGGCTCCTCTGAAAGTTGTGAGGAGCTCTTATAAGCGCTTATCTTAAAGAATCACGATGCTCGGATTGCTGTAGGTAAGTGAGCAATAACTTTAGACCACTGCAAAAAGTAGTCGTCCAAGAAATGAGTCACACAAGGGTAAAAAAGTATTTGGGGAAACTAAAACGCCATTCACCCATGTAGCCTAACCTGGGAATGTACTGTACCTGATATTTTGCCAGAGCAGGGACATGTGTGAATAAAGCCAGAACTGAATTCCCTGCATTTTTGACCTGGTTGTTGTTAAGTGTGAACAGAACAAACCCGGCAATGTTCTCGGACTGAAAGGTATAAAGGGCCTAAGATACATTAAACATTAAAGTCAAATGGATATTTAGTTTATAGTACATTCATCATGAGTCATAAAAATACAAAGTCAGTTTGGGACAGTGTTCATGAGTTGTTCCATGAGGTATATAATTGAAAAAAAACTAAATCCTGTTTGAAGAAGCGTTGCAAGAAACAAATGCGCAACATTATTTAATATAGTCACATTTTTGTCAAATGCACAAGAGTTTTTGAAGTTTTTCAGAAATGTACTACCTCCGGTCACATTTATTCATTTAATTTACGTAATATTCATGTTGTTGCTCATTTGATCAGAATCAGAATCAGAATCAGAAAAGGTTTATTGCCATTGTCAAAGAACAAAATTCACAAACATAGGAACTTGCTTTGGTGATTCGGTGCAACATACAACGATGAACAATAGTAAAAACAACATACATGAAATCAAAAAGGGCATGCATTAAAGAGAAACTATACCTATTCTGTTCACATCCCCGCATTTTGTTTCAATGTCAAACGGAAATCTCTTATAAAGTAATCTTGAAGTTTTCTTGTAGGAGGAGCAGCAGAAGTGTTGCATAAGAAGCTGTCAGCAGTGAGTGACAGAGAGTCCACGGGGAACAGAGGTGATGTGGACATAATTATGAACATTCACAGAAACCATGCAGGGAGATTCAATTGCATGAGCTTACATTTATACTGTGTGATAAAGTCTATCATTTCATTTGGTTGTATTTGATGAATAACTTTAGAAGTCAAAGTGTGATGTTGTAAAAGTAGAATGTGTTCAAAAAGTCACCGAAATGAGTTTAATCTTTCAGGGGTGGAAAGTAACTAATTACAAAACCTCGCATGACTGTAATTAAGCATGTTTTTTTGGGTTAATGTATGTTTATGTGTAGAATTTTAAACTTGTACATAAATTCTAGCAGTGTAATTCCCCCTGGCTGTTTCACTGCTGTCTCTACTCATTTATACAAACACAAAACAGCACATTACAACAACAGCATTACCTGCTCTGATTGATGAGCACTCAATTAATTACATATTTATTTGGTTTAGAAAGCTTTTAGTTAAAAAAATAGAAATAAATGAAGCTTTTGGTTGTCTGTTTGTTTTTATTTGTATCCTAATTTAACTAATTGTTGCTATGATTTGGTGTACTCGCTCTCTGTGATGCATGTTGTGTGCTTTTAACCGTGTTCTAACGTTGTTCCCTCATCAAAAACATACCTGGGGTGGCATTTAGCTTCAGTCACACTAGTTTGATGAATTCTGGTTAGAAAGTCCTCTCCCCTCCGAGCGTCAAAAACGCTCAATCAGTGACGTGCCTTCTTCTCTGTTTTTAGGTTCATAAATCATCACCAGACTTGTCCTGTGTAGTTTTAAAATTTTTACTTCCTAATGGTAAATTATGAAATCACACTAGGAAATTCCATAACTGCTACCTAGCAATCATGTTTTACACTGTGCCTAAACTCCCCTTATGTCACAGAAATAATTATTCAATGCATAAAAATATATGAAAACTGGAGTAATGTTTAAAGTCAGAAAGAAATGTGTAAATTGTGCCAAACGTTTTGAAATAATTCTCTAGTAATACAGTATGTTTTAGAACTATGCTCTACTTCCTGTAATTTTTCCACTTTTCTTGACAAAATCATAAAAACTTGCCATGTGTACTTTATTTACTTCCTTAAATGAACTTCAGTCTCAAACTGTTTTGTATAAAAGACTGAACTAAAATGCTTCTAAATTACATCAAAAAGTAGTAAGCAGTACTTTCAGTTGTACTCTTTTTGCATTCATGCTTTTATTTGAGTAGAAATTTGGCAGCAATACTTGTAATAGCGTACATTTTAGCCATGAAATTGTGCGTTTACTTCAGTCCAAATTATCACAGCTCTTTCCACTGCTAGTTACACCTTTCTCATCCAACACCAAGCCATTTTTAGTTATGTCGAATCATCAGCTAATAACTCATTTCTACTGAAAATGATAAAAACAAACATTTTTATTATCATGCCAGTTACTAAGTCGTACCAATGTAGAAGTATGAGCGTGTCCCATGTTCCAGACAGCTCACACTCCCACACTCCCACACACACACACACACACACACACCAGCAGGACGGTCCATACACTTCCATTTTAGAGGAACATCTCCCCAATAACACTGTTCCAAAATAACTATCTGCTGCAGAGTGGGAGTGTTGTGCGAAAACATTGGTACAAAAATGTGCTGCTTTCGGTGCAAACTCGTGAATAGCCGTGAATCACCAAAAATGTGATCCATCGTGTCCTGAGAGTTCAGATTTAACCTTGTTCAAGGTTTTTCTATAGTTTTATTTCATCTCATTTTGTTGGTTCTTTTCACATATTTGAAAGGCATTACTCAAACAGCGTCGATGACTCTTTGCAAATGATACAAACAAAAATGAAAGAGATTTGCTGAAAGGTGGACTATAATTTTCTGGTGGAAGATTATTATTGCTGGTCTGTTCTGTCTTTTTAAATGATCATGAATTAAAATAATAATTAATAATGAACTTGCTTGTCCAGTCTGAATGCTCCCAAAATCCACAGATGTTGTGGGGTAATTTCAATTTTACAGACATCCCTAAAGCTAATCCCATTCAAAAAGGGCCGTCAAGTACAAGTTTTAAACATAATCAACAACAAACCAAAAAAGAGTTTTTGAGAATGAGTCAAATGTGGTGCATAATTTATTCTAAAGTTAACAATAAAACGCCTAAAACCTGTGTACCTCACTGTGCACCGAATATTACTGTGTGCAGCCTGTATTTGTAGTGGAACGGTGATGCAAATGCGCTCTTGTAGGCTCCAGTACACAGTGTTTCTATGTAATTATGGCCCTTTGTGTTGGAGAGACCTGTACATTTATGCACAAAATGCACCTATGATCAGCAAAGAAGTGTGTTAAAGGATGCTGAGATATAACTGCCAGGAAAAGGTCAGGAGGAAGACTGAAGAGATTGTCGCGAATGAGGACATTAAATGGTCGGACATGTAAGTAAATTAATTTGAAAGACCGATAGATAAAGGGTTCTCCTTTGTTCGCTTTTGTAAAATTGTGTTTTTTCCATGAATACAAACTGTAAACACTATGAAACTATTTTTAGCGTTGCTCTTTTGTCTGTTCCTCTTGATTGAGAAACAGGTGGCCACTAAAAACAAGTAAAGCAAAGGGGTAGAAGTGTTATGTTTTAGATTTTCGGCTGTTAAAAAATTAAACTGACATGGCTTTATCTTCTCTCTTGCTCGCTCATGTACACACGCTGGGTTTCAATACTTTGTGGGGACATTACAGTGACTCATTCATTTCCTGGCTATGATAATTAAAGGAGACAAAATACACTTTTATGAGCTGTTAACCATGTTATAACAGAGTTCTCTCATCATTAATGTTCTTAGAGTTGTAGTCAGAGTGACTCATGCATGTTTGAGTAATCCTATATTGTCCTGCATCTGGAACTTAAAGGACGCATTATGCAAAATTCACTTTTTTAACATTTATTTTTTAGCTGTTATAACATGGTTCCCTAATCCAAAACATACCTGGAAATGTATTTAGCTGCCTTCTTTATTAATCCTGGACACAGAAAGTCCTCTCCCTGAGCGTCAAAAACAGTCCATTCTGAATTTTCCGATGTGTGATGTCATAGATCGAGCTCCGAGATGTTCTATTGAGTTTTTAAGTCCACGAATCATCGCCTGACTCATTCTGGGCATTTCTACCACAAATCACAATCATTACAGCTGTACATTGGCATATCAAAGGAAAGCTAGCATTTATTTCTCTCTCCTATATAATTCCCTCTTCAGCCTGTAGATGGAGCCCAAAGTAGATTCCTGGTGTGGGAAACACCCAAGTGACATGATTTTTTTGGGTTCTAAAACATGAGATGCCAAAGGAAAAAGTGCCTGCACTTTTTCACAAGAGTCCGGGTCAAACAGTTCAAAAATGTCAGAAAAACATTTTTTTTTAGATAAAAACAGGAGGAGCTTATCAGTTCTGCATTATTGAACAGAATTTTTATTACTGCACCTGTTTAAACCAATTTTGCTGTTTGCATTGAAATAAAATAATTAAATAATGAACTTTATAGGTAATATGTAATACCACATATTGTTATTCTTACAAAATTCCCTAATCTTAAATCATTTTAACCTCTTAACATGAAATCATGTTGACAATCTAATAATAAAAGATTTATGTCATGGCGACCTGATTTTTGTCCCCATAATGGAGGTTGGTCTCTATGAATTGACCACATAGGTTTTAGTCCCCACAATGTGATAAATATACGCACATTAGATTTCCATACTTTGCAGGGACATTATGTTGACTTAGTTTACACTGTTCTTAACTTTAACCAATTACTACTCATCTAATCTTTATCAACTTGTTGCTGTAATATTGGAGGATTTACGTCATAGAGAACTGATTTTGGGTCCTCATGTACATTTAAGTGCCCTAAATGTGATGAATCCCCTCCCATAACAATTCTGTGCATCTTTATTGGAAAGTGTAGTCAAATGTTGTTGGTTTTAATCGATGTGTATGAATCACAATGAGCTTCTGAAAACACTGACTATAATCACATGTATATTTATAAACCAATATATTATTCTGCTGAGGCGGAGTTATTGATGTATGGTAATAAAGTGTGTGCTATTCAAATGCTGTGTTTTTCACTAAATCGATTGTCGAAGGAGCATTATCCAAACACTCCAAAAATGTTCTGCATCCTAAAAATCACACTTTTTAGTGAGCAGTGTTGATAAACTCTATACAGCAGTCCACATGTATCACTCACTTACCTAATGCATTCCCAGCGTCCAAAACAGTCACCGTTCATAAGCACTTTTCATGACACTCTAAGCCCAGAGAGGGTTATGTTGTCCCGGGTAAAACGAACAAACATTAGCATGCTAACACCGCACTTCCAGCTTCTATGCGAATAAAGCGCTCAATAAAATAGATGTGCTGTGGTCTCATTTTCCCTGAATAGATCCTTTTATGATATATCTGTACAGGGGCAAAACAGATTACATTAAACTTGTTTTTTTTTTGTTTTTTTACGTTTCAAAACAGTAAAAATCAGGGCCTTTAAAGGAGACATATCATGCAAAACTGACTTTTAACCATACCACACTATTATTTTGAGTTGTATTTACTGATTAATGCGTGAACAATGCATAATTTAAGTGCTCCGAAAATGTCTGTTTTCACCTACCTCCATCTCCAACCACAAACAATAATTATCTACTCACGTCAAAGTGCATTACTAAGTACTGGGGGGAAAATATTTTAAAAGTGACAAAATGAAAGCACTTACATTTTCCTCTCTAAAAGAAATGTTTTACAAATACAAATTGTTAGTGAATGAATGTGAAAATGAATGGTTTGTAATTGACCAGCATTTACGCCGTCTCAGACCCAAATATAAACCCCCATATTTTAGTAATGAATGATGGTTATATCCTGGCACTTATACAATTCAACTGTCAGACATGTCAGAAAGGCATGAATAACTCCACATTAAATGCAACGTGTTCAAAAGCATAATAATATCTTTCCCTATGTTTACCTTCGGATTCAGACGTGTTATCACAGAACATGGAGTTTGTCTGTGTCTCGTTGTGTTTATTTTAAGCTTTGTTTTTTATAATGTGGACTGACATCGGCTGTCATTTCGATTTCTCTGAAGCAAACGATCCCGACGCTCAAGGTCAATAAAAACAGAAAGACAGGACAATGAAGCAAGAGGACAATTATGATTATAATTACATCACAGTGATTCATGCAAGATTCCCAAGAACAAATCACAACTGAAACAGAGATGTATTTAACACGCTATATAACCTTGTCTAGAAGTGTTTTATGACAATTTGAACACAACACAAGATTTTTGTTTAGTTTCCAGTCTTATTTATTACAACTGAAGACCGCTTTTCCCACAGGTAACCAACGTTAGAGTTATTTATGTTCTGTTCTATACATACTTGTAGTCACTTCATCTTCCATTTATCTCAGAAAGGTAGTTCCACAATCTACAATATCCACAGTAATAATTCATTAAAACAAACATTATGGCTCCTTCAGTTTATCTGAGGTAAATAAGTGTAATTTCTTTATACCTTTTTTTCTCACATTTTTGCCTCTTGTTTGCCTTTTTTCTTGGGACCTATAGCGATATTTATCCATGCCAAAATGGTTACAATACACACGCAATGCATGACTAACAAAAACACAACGTTATATTTCCTTGAGGAGGTTACTAAAGTAATCTGCTGCTTCTTAAATTTAACGTTTTATTGGTGGGATTGGTTAAATCTACTCACTCGGAGCATTTACTGGCTCTTTGTTTTTCGCATAGAGCTGCATTTGAGAGAACGTTTGTGATTCACGATACAGCGATTTTACCAAAATATCACGCGATTCGATTTCTATCACCGTGTTGCCCAGCCGTACCTCTTACACATGTGATATCTTGCTCGTTTGAGTCCCTGCCACCTGCACAAACGTGTTTGGATTGTGCCTCTTTAGTTACTGTTCTGAGGTGAGCCACGGTTGTAGGAGAGCCGACCTGAATCACTGTCCCATATGCAGACTTCCCACTACAGCCCTACTTTACTGCAAAGACCATTTTTCACTCTAAACAGGAGAGAAAGTCACCTACTTTTGGATCAGCGAGAAGAACTGCCGCTCTTGTGGAGTGTTCCCATGCTCTGAAAGAAAGATCTGACCAATCAACGCTCCCAATAGTGCTGTAGATCTTTATTTTTTTGTTAGTTTAATATCAATTCTTGTTCATATGTGTGTTTGGTTTTGCTTGTTCTGGTGTCTGGGTATAGATTCCTCTGATAATCTTTTGTAACGTAATAACGCCTAAAACCTTGTACTGCCAATTCAGACTCGTGCTCCCCTTTTTATTGTATCCATGGGTTTCAGTCACGTTGTTGTCACCGCCATGTTGAAGACGTCACAACATGCCGTTGCCTCGCCGTTGTTAGATAAAACAGCATATAACATTTGAAATGAAAAGGGCTGATACCAGAAGTTATGGGCTTTGATCCTTATCTACAGCGGAGAGTCGCTGACACTTAAAAGCAGCGACAACTTGCTTCAACAAACTTGTCTGGACATTTACATCTAAGCTTCTTTGTCCACAAGCCCCCTGCACCGGACAAGCCCTCAAAACTTCCAAGAGGACGGACTTTGTGTCTGATCCAGACACCCAGACAGTGGGAAATTAGGCTCATTAAAACTTTCTGCAAGTAGGCTAACTTTTCTTAGGCTAATAATATGTAAACTAGCATTAGCCAACTGCTAACTACCTGAAACGAACTGCTCAGCCTCAGTCTGGAGAGATTTCTGTAAGTCCACTGGTCCCTCCTGACCACAGTAATACATCTCTGGACAAACTGGGTCTTTGAGGATGGCACTCTTTGTTGGCAAGCTCACAGTGAGTATGCCGCTTTCGTCCTCAAGATGGCAGTATGACATTGTGTGTGATGTCACTATTTGTTTGTCTATCCCTCTCTTTTCTCTCTCTCTTCTCTCTATCTCTCTTTTCTCTCTCTCTTTCTTCTTTCTCTCCCTCTTCCTCTTCCTCTTTCTTCTCTCTCTATCTTTTAACCCTGTCTGTCTTGTTGCTCCTGCTTGCTCTCTTCTCTCTTTCTCTATTTTCTCTCTCTCTTCTTTCTCTCTTCTCTCATATAGCTCCCCTTTCTCGCTCTCTTCTCTAGCTCTCTCTCTCCATCTCTCTCTCTCTCTCTCGCTCTCCCTCTCTAACCCACCCTCTCTCTCTCTCGCGCGCTCTCTTTCTCAGCTCTCATTCTTTTCCTGTGCAGCTTTTGCGTCGCTTTGGCCTGCCTGCATGAATGGAGGCCATGCAGAAAGGACGATCTACACTGGGGTGAATGTAGTGAGATGGAGAGATAGAGAACAAGACAGGACGTGCCAGACACTGAATGAAAAGACAGAAAATCATAGACAGAGTGACATGAAGTCGGTGTCACAAGCAGAACAACCTGTTTTAGCCCTGGTTTGGAAATAGCTTTTTGCTCAACATGACCAGGAAAAACTTGAAATGAGTCACGGCTTAGCTCAATGGCACGAAGGCAACTTCCTTTTAGAAGTTCATGCTTATCTAATTTTGTCTTCGTTTGATGAGATAGTGCCTGTGCTGAATAGTTATTATTTTGCAAAAGTCAAGAAACAGTTTGTGAAGAAAGGTTGAAAATGACAGAAAGAAGAGGTGATAACATTCTAGGCAAAGCAATACAAGAAAAGGGAGAGTGCACTTTTAAAGACAAGCTAGTATGCTTTTTTCTTCAGGTATTCAGTATGTAGATCAGTATTTTACAATTTATTCATTGAAAACGACAATATTGATCTAAATAGACGACATGATCTTCGACTTCGTGTTCAAAACTGCTGATCTGAAAAGCCCCTTCTCTTCATAGTGACAGTTCACCTTAACAAGCAGCAGAAATATTCAATTATGTGGTTTTTTTGTTTAAAAAAATCGGAATCCTACATTATTGAAATTATTCAAACGTGCCTGAGCAACAGTTGTCAAGGCCCCATGTTGTTGCAGTGTGAGATTGTGGTTGTTTTGTGAGTATGTGCCTTTAAAAGAAGCGCTCTCTCTCATTCTGTTTCAAATGTCCGCACCCCCTTTTCACTGTGACACTTTCATTTACGTGTTTTTCTGTGTTTAAAAAAAATAATAATTATCATCTGACATTTCTGAACTTACATTATTGACACAATTTCTGATTTTTTGGAATAATTGCCAGTAAGTACAGAGAAGTGGGCGTGGAACGTTAGTTTGCCGTCGTGGCCTCAGTCATACAACTCTGAGTACCGGTAAACTGATAAGCCCCGCCTCTTAATAGTGACACTTTCATTTACGTGTTTTTTTGGGAACATATGGCATTTCTGAACTTACATTATTGACACAGTTTCAGAATTGTTTTGAATAATTGCCAGTAAGTACAGAGAAGTGGGCGTGGATGTTGGTGGTGAGCCCTGAAGCTTCCACTGAAGAACAAAACAGGATTACTCAAACATGCATGAATCACAATCAAAATACAACTCTGAGTAAACAAAGCGTGAGGGAGCACTTTTATAACATGTTTAAAAGTTCATAAAAGTCCATTTTACATTATATGTTCTCTTTAAATGTACCAATTGTTTCTAAAAAGCTGCCGTGACCGTCTTTCTCCTCTTCTCCACATGTGCTCGTCTTCTCAGCCTTGACCTTGATGTGTTCTCTCTCCCTCTCTTTTGTTCTCTCTCTTGTTCTCTCGCACTCCCTCTCTCTCTCTCTCCAGCTTCTCTGCCTTTTCCCTGTTCTTTTCATGTTTAGGAGGAAGCTCGCAGATTGAGTGGCCTTAGGGGACTCGTTTTACCGCCGCACCACAAAGAAGAAGTTTTGTTCCTCCGGATCAAACATAAAAGTGCATTGTTGGGTCACTGAGGAGATGAAGTATGATGTATAATTGTGATAATTATAAATAACTTTGTATATTCTTGAAGCAGTTTTAGATTTTAATTCTTTGCTAATTTGAATTTTTGTTTCATGGTGTATCTGATGGTGTATGCTTAAATTGCATAACTGATTAAGTGCATGTCTTCCCCTCTCTCTCATCCCCCATTTCACCCCATGTCCTCCCCTTTCTAATAAAGCCTACGGGCCACAAAAAAAAAAAAAAAAGTCAACCTTAAAAAAAAAAAGTCAACCTTGCTTATTATTTTATAATTCGTATTATATAGTTATGTACATTATTTAATGTTAGGAAATATCATTATATTTTATTTATTTATTATTATTTGTATTTATTTCTCGCAGCCTACCACGTTACAGTGACTGGGTAATGCCATCATTACCCCAAGGGCACATCAGTATATCAAAGTTTGAAACATGTTGGTTGTTTATATCATATCCACCAATAGTTTTATTGTAGTATAATTATTATTGTTAGAATTTTTGTGTAGTTTTACTGCGTTTCTTTCTTTTTCTTAACCCCAGGAATGTACCATCTGCACAATCTTGAGCTCGTCTTGGTCAAGACCTTGGCTGGAGGATTTTGTGCTTGTTTTAGGATTAACTACAAACTCACCGAGATCATTTGAGGACGTTTAAATATCCCTGTTTGTGCCACTACTAAGTGGCGTAGTAAGGGTGCGTTCACACATTGTTATTTGGTCCTGAATTAGGCCCATTTTGGTTCAGATGTAGACTTGGTTCGGTCTTTGAGCTAGTACGGTACTTGTTTTGTCCTGATCCGTCGCAGGTTTAGTTTTGGGTTTAGTCCTGATGCAGTCCCAAATTTGCCATGGTGAATGTGCAGGTGTGAACGCAACCTTATTTCCTGTGTTATGTTCTGATTGTTCATATGGCACTGAGCTTCTCTTTCAAGTGATTAAAAAACAGACTGGTGCTCTCTTGAAAGTGTTAATAAACGCATAACATACAACATCTTGGATTTACAACCACAATATCAACCTGTTAGAAATGAAGGTGAGAAAGGAAATTCCCTTGCAATGCTGTTCGACAAACGCTGTGCCAATTTAGTCCCATATTTAATCCTATAGATACATGAAAGACTGGTTTAGTCCTTGATTAGAGTTTAGTTATTGGTTTGATACAAGTTTGCAAAAAAGCTTTAGTCCAGGGTCTAAGAAATGATTTTACCCGTCCCAGTCAGCCCATATTTTGTTCTGGATTTGACCGTCATACACATAGTATTCCGTTCATCATCATTATTTTACTTTCTATTCTATTTGAGTGTCATTTCAAAATATGGACTAAACCAAGACTAAATCTGAAACTAGACATGGACTAGAACAGGAGTCCACAACAGGACTAAAATGGGCCAGATTTATGACAAAAAATAACCACAAGTGTAAATGCATCCTTACTTTTGCTGTGGTTCTGGTTTAGACTTCATATGGAGTGTTCGTCGCCTGCTCGTCTCCACGGAGAGGTTACTGCGTGGCCTGGAATGTTCCACAGTAAGGCATTAAACCATCTACCTCAGACTCATTCGATTAAAGGTGTTTTTATTGCTCAAAAATAGCTTGAATAACAAGCATTTTTTCTGTGAGCTGGCTCGCCTCTCCACAGATCAGTCTTGTGGTGTGATGCTAAGTTTAATGCCATACTGCGGGACATTCTACGCAAAGTAAAAACTATGCAGTGCTGTTTTTAGGTGCGTTTACACTTCTTCTTTGGTCCTAAATTGATGATGTGGACGTGTTTTGGTCCTGTTCTAGTGTTTGTTTAGTCCTGATCTAGTCCAGGTTTAGTCTCGAGTTTCGTGCCAATTTTGCTGTGGTGAATGTGCGAACGCCTGTTGGACTCTTCACTATTTCTAGCTATTAAATGTACATTACAACCACAAAACAATTCCTATTCCTAGCTGCAGTTCAGTGCGTGTGCTGCAAATCCCCTGCACTCCAGCTTGTATTCAGTGGACTGAAGCCTGGTACATCCATACAGCCTGTTCCTGTGCGTGATGCTGAGTGGAGGAGCTGTGGATGGGGCTCTAAATATAGGATTGCGCACGGATTCTGCTGCCTGAACAGGATTCACCCAACCTCAGCACTATGTCGCAGAAATGAGCTGAAGGGAAGCCCCAAAGATTCACATCAAATACTTACTTTATGCACATGGGAGAGAATCAATCAATCAATCAGTCAATCAACCAACAGATGAATAAACAAATGAAAGCATCCAGAGAGACAATGAAGGATCACTAAAATGACTTCTGCACCAAACCACAAGCTTTTACTGACAAATTATTGGCTTTGGACCTCTGGATTAGAAAACGGTATATAAGTGCAATGCAAGTGCAGGCACAAAATCAACAAAACAATAATAAAAAAGATCAAACATGTCAATCAATGGGCTAAATCCAAATGGAGAAGCTCTGCACTGTAATGTGGCATTTAAAGGTGACATATTATGTAACATTCATTTTTTACAGCATTTAAAACATATAACTTATAACTTTATAACGGCATTCCCTCATCATTTGCTTACTCAGAGTTGTAATTTTGGTCAATTCATGTTTTGCATTGTCCTTCATTTGAGGCTTAAGGGCTCCAAAAATGTCAGTTTTCACCTACCCCATATCCCTGCACGGCTCACGTTTCAACAATATAAGTAAATCTCCTGCTTGTCAGTGCTCTATTTAAGTCAATAGAGAAATTATGATGTTTTCCTTGTGAATGGAAAACACGTCGCCTTTTATCAAATAACAAATTTCAATCAATGTGTCATTAACACTTTTTAAAAAAACATTTAAAACATGAGAGCCTTTGAAAATGGCATTGAATGTAACACAAATTTGACAAAAAATACAGATAACACATTGTATAATCGCAGCATTAAAATCAGCTCTGTCGCTTCTGAAGATGTCAAGTATCTAATCTGTCTCTTTGGACTGGCATCTCTGGACATTATGACACCTCATTATTCACAGGATTCTTTGCTGCAGCTACGGCTGATAAAAATAATTACTCCCACGCATTAGCAATGATTTTTGAATCTCATTTACTCGTTGTAAGAGGAGAGACGACCATCGCAAGAGCATGAGCTAGTCCCAGGGTGAGGTGCAGGTGTAATTGGAGTAATTGGACAAATTGTGCAAAGACAAACCTGCTACAATAGGGAATCATTATGGGCGGCCGGTCGGTCACGGAGATCATGGCGAGATCAGATTACGTGAGACCACAAGGAGGAAGCAGAAATGAGAAATTTAATCGGTGCTCGCCGGATTGATGGCTCAGGGTCCCGCTGTTAACGCAAGCACTGTATTGCTCAGATAGATTTTTATTACAAGACTATGTTTTAGGCCTATATCGGCTGGGTTACACAACATGAAGAGTTCAATTGAAAAAACAGATAAGTGTCATTTGAAAAAAAAAAAAAAAAATGGCAAAGGCTTAGAATTTACTTCTTTGTCTATCAGTGTTCTTTCCCCCCCTTTTTATTTTATTTAAACAAACATAACACAGAACAAGGAACATGACCAGAGAGCATAAACAACAACAACAACAACAACAACAACAACAACAACAACAAAATACAGGTGGCACAAGACAAAATCCAAAATCTATCCATCTCTATTTTCAAATTAAGTCTGAATGTCATTTTTCTAACCCTAACCCTTATTCGTTATTCCCATTGAGAGTTATGATTTATATGCCTTAATAAAAAATTTTAAATGCCAAAAAAAGTCTTGTTTCTCACAGTTAAAGGATTTCTTGTGACAAATTTTCAAACAGAGATAACTGTTTTTACAAATTAACCCAATAGTCTTCCAAAGAACTAGATACAAATAAAGCAGATTCACTTCGCAAGTAATATCGGATTATTCATTATTAGCCCTGGTGAAGCATCGAGGCAATAAAACAGCCTACACAACAAACACAAATCTAACTTTAGGCTTATACTGTTAATGATACTTAAGTAAAAGTGAAATATATTGCGTTGAACTCATATAGGCTATTTACATGATGAGAAATAAATTCCCTTGGAAATATTGTCTCAGAGGCTCTGTGTGTTGTGAATCTGTACTTTTTCATATACAAGGCTACATTTTTTTGCCTGATAGCAGGAATAAGTATTGCAATTAGTAAAAGTAGGCTACTACAGAAACACAAACAAAACAATCTCTCAAGTAGGCTAAAAGTATCCCATATGAAAATACTTTTAGAGTAAAAAAGATAGTATTTCAGGCTTAGATATCAAAGCTTTATATGTAGGGATCTTGATAAAGAATTAGGGGAAGAAGACAGGATTTTATTTTCAACAGAGGGGATGGAATAAATGACTCGACCTCAACCAATTAATGCAGGATGTTACCATGAAAGTTCTAAAAAGTACCCCTCAGCAATTTCAGCAGGTTTCAAAACAAGGAAAATACTTTGTCCTTTCAGTCTAAATATAGCGGAGCAGAAACACAGATACCTGCTCTCAAATGTAGTGAAGTAAACGTAAAATATATCCACTGTAAGATTTACTTAAAGTTGTAAATACTACTGCCTACTGCCTAGGCCTTCTTTTACTTTTGTGTCTTCTTAATTTCCATCACTGCCTAATTGGCTGTAAACTGTATTGATCCACAAGGGAAATTACGAACACAATAGCAATATTATAACAGAGCAAAAAAGTAAAATTCAAAAAAAAGATTTGGGTCAAATAAGGTATTAATGTTGATGATTTGTATAGGCCTATGCATGGAGGCTTCAAGTAGAATAAAATAAAATATTAAGTTAAACAAATACAAAAATTAAACAAGAGCCTATATCTCGACGAGAACTGGGGTGCAGACATCATAGTGCACAGAAGAAAATGTAATGGTGACTTTGGTTCTCCATAAATATAAAAGTTCTCGGATAGAAAGTGAAGGTTCATCTAATATTCCGTTTTTTTTTCATGACGGACAGTGACATCTTGTGGCTGCGTTCTCAAAATGAAATAAAACCACGAGGGGTCGCTATAACAAAAGCAAAGGCGCAAACCTTTTTATTCTCGTCCGGTGCGACATGCTCCCTCTTCCGGTTGACGTCTGTTCGTGTGGCAGGTATATTTTTTCGCCGAGTTACAGTTATAATCTTCATCAATCTTTAAGTTCTAAACATGCACATCTTAATTCAGATGGCCAGTTTGATGCAGATGTTTGCCCACTACATTGTCTGCCCGAAATTATAGATGATTAATGCTTTTAACACGCTATGTATTACGTTTAAAATCAGCTAAAGCGTTGGCGCTAAATCACCCGCCTGTCCATTGAAAGCGAGTAGTTTTCAATGTATTCATTCATAATTTTTTTGTCATTTCTAACATAATTTGATTCCCAATTCAGGCGAGTTCTTTATTGTATATCCTGGTTATTGTTTCATGTCAGTTTGCATCAAAACTTGACGGTCAACTATGCTAACTTTGTTTCCTTTTCCGCCCAGATTAACCAGTCTTTAAAATGGCAAAGTCAAAGAACCACACGTTTCACAACCAGGGTAAGTGGCTGCCTGTCGATATATGCAGTCTAAAATGTCCCCTTTGTTCTTGATTAAATTACGTTTCCCCCCCTGTTCAGCTCGCAAACATCACAGAAATGGCATCAAGAAGCCCAGGTCTCAGCGCTACGAGTCTCTGAAAGGGGTATGTATGAATGCGTGTGTTAAAACTGCACTGCGTAACCTTTCTGCGTCGTGGCCGTGGAGATGTTAATAATTTGCCTGATATGTGCCACTGCATCATTAAGCAATCATTAGATTTATAGCTACTTTGGTTGTAAAAAAAAAAAAAAAATACCCTAAAAAATGTCATTCTTGCCATGAGGGGAGTTGCCTCTTCACGGATCTGACCTGTAACTTGGCCTGTCTTTTATGGAGACTGACAAGCACAATGGTGCACAATGGAGCTCATACAGGCAAAATAACGTTTCTGTGTAGGCCTATTGCAATAACACATTTTGATGTGTTCTATTGCAACTGAAAATTACAAAATAAACTAATTTAAATATCTTTAATTTTTTTTTTTTTAGATTCAGATTTTGTCCCTGTAGGCTTTATTGACAGAAAAGTGTGAAATGAGGGATGAGAAAGGGGAGGACATGCAGTAAATGTGAGTCAGGAATCAAACAGACCTGCATACCTGTGCCATAACCACTTGACCACTGTCCAGCACAAATATTTACATTTTATAGCTGAACTGCAAAAAGTGAAGAGCAGAATTTAGTCGGGGCTTTAAGCTTTTGGTCGCTGGAGTCTTAGTCAACCAAACTTTGCTTTAGTGGACTGTTTTGTTGGGATAATAAACATATTAACCACAGCAAGGAAAAGCCGGCGTGAGTTAGCTGGCATGGTTAAAGCGACTCATTTTTGTGCATTTTACTTTTCTGATCTACAGAGTGCATTTTGTGTCAGATTGTGAGGATTTTTAGTTTTGAGAGCTCCTCCTCGCTCCATGTTAATCGACTTATCGATGCAAAGGGTATTGGTCGATTACAGCCCTATTAGACAGTATAATAGGTAATGCATGTTATTAATTTGACCATCTGCAGCTCAATTTACACCTTTTTTATAACTCAAGCAGTATATTTTCCCACTAGGGTAAAGAGCATATACACACTTTGAATACCCTGAAAATACTGTTTGAACAAGTTACTAAATCACTTTTTACTGTAAAATTGGGAAAATTTCAAGCACTTCGATTATATAACAACGTAATGATGTTTCAAGTCTTAAAGGTGTGGAGGCCGAGCAAAACTGTCAAATGCAGAATTTCGAATCATTCATTTCATTGTTGGGTTGTCTGTGGCCCTCTGCTCCGTATAAATTTCATATTGCGGCCCTCTGTGAAAAAGGTTTGGACCCCAGCTGATGTAGGAGTAGTGAACCCTTGTCTGGAAAATTACATACTTCATGGCTAAAACTTAAAAGTTCTTAAAGTTGTGTCTGTCAGTGGTTTTCTAATCATTGTACAGTGTCTGTGTTTGGCATAGTTTGTGTTTTGGATGAACTAGGCTCTCTTCACCGCCACGGTTTTAATTTTATTGGTTCAATGTGGTCATAAATGGTAAAAGCTTTGCACTTTTTGTGTGTATATAACTTTTGTTTTGGTGTTAAGCTTGTCTCAGAATCTTTATCTTTTTTAAATGTTAGTTCTCCAAAGTCGAGCCCTCAAAGGTATTTTACATGCGTGGGATACAAATTAAAATGCACCAAAAATATTTCTTGAGACAAGGGTGACACAAATGTATATTTTTTTGTTCCAGCTTGAACGATAGTCAGACAATATTTTAACAATGCATCAAGAATGTGATAAAATGTAGTGACTGAGACTGAAATGTCGCACAAAGCATGAATAGACTATAGTTGATATTCTAATTTTGCTTAAGTTTTTTTGATGCGTAACCCACCCCTAACGTGTAGACTGAATACGGTTTGCATAAAGCATATATATGCATATTTAGTGGATGTGAAATGTTACGCTCCATAATCCTCACAAATTGAGTCACATCTGAGTTATGATCCATGTCCTTGCTTAAAGCAACAGTGTTGTGGCTGTTTTTTATTCTTTTTGAACTTTGACAGTATTGAGCTGCAGGATGGGCTTTTAAACAAAACAATACAAGCCACCTTTTTATTAAAAAAATGGTAAAAGGTTCTTTTAATGTATTTTTTGTGTAATGTTTTTTTCTTTCTTCAGGTTGATCCCAAGTTCCTGAGGAACATGCGTTTTGCCAAGAAGCATAACAAGAAGGGCATGAAGGGTCAGAATACGGCTCCCGCTCCTGCTGCCGCCCCAGCTGTTGCCCCGAAATAAACTGTTTCCCCCCCTTTTGTGTTAATAAAGTTATGCTTTGTTGACTATTTCTGTGTCCGGAATTATTTTATGCCTACATTTTTCCGGTCGGCTTTGAAAATTTATATTAAGCAAAATGCTACCATTTTTAAGATTAACATTTAAAATGAAACTACAAAACGTAAAGATAATGCGTTAACAAGTCTAAAAAGGTATTTGTTTATTGTACATTTTGAGAAAATCAGGTTGTATGAGCACTAAAGGAAAATTAGAAATGGGTTTTAGATTTAGTCAGCCTGGCGTCATCAAAGAGGGACATATAAGGTGACTAAATTTACTGACCATGTCATATAAAAACGTTATGGGTTTGCAAGAACAAATCTGTACTGTTCTTCTAAAATCAAGACTCACACTGTGTCCTTGTGTAATACTGTGCTGTCACTGACTGTAGAGCAGGGCTATTCCACTTTTCCCGAGGGGCCAGATTTTATATATATTTGGAATATAGGTCGTGCGCCTAATGTTGAATAGCCCTGCTGTAGACAGGGTTTTGTAATGTTTAATGTTTGTCTGATAAGGTAAAACAAGAACTTGCTGGAAAACTGTTCTGACTGCTTTTAAGTCACGCCTGATTATATTTTTAGTAATTTCCTGGTCAAACAAAAAACTGAAGTATGTATAACTATTCTCATGTGAGGGCGTGCCTCTCTGACGCTGTACGTCCCTGCGTCACCTCCGCTCACGTTGAACACAGTTTGCATCATTCTGGGAGCCGGACTCAGGAACATGTGAGTATGTCCATTGACTCCAAACTGCCCAATTTAAAGACATTTTGCTCTCAACTTTCAATGACATTTTATTGCTATTGCAAACAAAATAGTGCCAACTTTGTCATTGTGTAGCCGCCGCTGAAGTCGCGGCATATTAACACTATTATACCCGGTTAGCTTGAGCGGCTAACAGCTGCCTTCAATCTGAGAGAAGTGAACTTGAAGTTTTGTCCTGTAACTTTTATTAAACGCTTTCTCTTTGCTGATGCCATGGACAATAAACATATAACATTTTGTCTCTTAGTACAGACACTGTTTGAAACGTTTGTGTTCAGTTGATGTCAGCTGTGTGCACATTTCTCAGTTTGAATGCAGGAGTTTGATCTGTAAGTCTTTTAAAGTAAATGTTTATGAGTATTAATGGTATAATGTCATAAAGCTCTTGTTTCTGTGCAGACACCATGGTGGAGCCAGTCCCTGAGAGCATCAATTTTCCCTCTGAAGAGGAGAAAATCCTGCAGTTTTGGAAGGACAAAGACTGTTTCCAGGAGTGTCTCAAACAGTCCAAGAACAGGCCAAGGTATAGCTGTAAATAAACTGCTGTTTTTCATTGAGATGCATTAGAAAATAGGCTTTGGCCGGAGCATGTTTTGCCCTTTATGAAATGCTTAATGCGCAGGGTGTGATTTTGCTGTTAAGATATTTTCATTGGTGATAGGTTACGACATTTTCAGTGTTTTCCATCTTTTCTGGAGTCACTTATTCTCATACAGTTTGATTAATTAAGGCAATACTTATTCTCCACAAAGACCTTTTTGAAATTGATACCGTAGTTACTTTTAAATGTTTACGATAATACTATTAGCCACAAAGTGTTATTCCAATGTCTATGGAGAAAAATGTTCAACTCTGGGGGCCACCTTATGGTAAACACTGCATTTTATCGGAAAACCTAACCTTTTGAATCTATAGAACTAAACTCAAAAGGTTAAATGTTGACCTCAATCAACCCTTGAAATGTGTGCCAACATTTATCTGTTATAGAGCTGCAGCTATCAATTATTTTAGTAATCGAGTAATCAATCGATTCTTTTCTTCGATTAATCAAGTAATCGTCTAATTGTTTTGTACATTCTGTAAACCATTTAAAAGCATATTAATTTTTTGGGAATAAATGTTATAGTTTTTATTAATAAACAAATTACAAATTACGCGGAACAAGCGCTGTTTGAAACGAAAGCGCCACAAGTCGTTCGCCACAGATTCACGTATTTTTAAATATGTGAATCTGGTAATGTGTATTAAATATGTAAATTAAACAAACCATCAAGGCAATAGAATAATGATCAAAGCTTTTTTGTAATCGATTTACTCGAGTAATTGTTGCAGCCCTAATCTGTTACAAATTACATATGACATATCAAAATAACTTGATATGCTAGACTGTTTGGTAGGTTTTTGATGTTTTAATACATTTGCTTATGAAGCCAAATCTGTTGATCTACCCGCAATGACCCATCATGTTGTTGTCAGATACACGTTTTATGACGGGCCTCCGTTTGCGACGGGTCTTCCTCACTATGGACACATTTTGGCTGGAACCATCAAAGACATCGTGACAAGATTCGCTCATCAGAGTGGCTTCCACGTGGATCGTCGCTTCGGCTGGGACTGTCACGGCCTGCCAGTGGTAAGTAAATACAAGTAATGCACATTATATGATCAGAATGAAGTTCAGACAAAACATGACTCATTCAAATTGCTATGAAACCTAAACTAAAATGATCAAATGGAACTTGTGCTGCTCTAATCTTGAATCCACTTGTTTGGTCTCATTAGGAATATGAGATTGACAAGACTCTAGGGATCAAAGGGCCTGAGGATGTGGCCAAAATGGGGATCGCAGAATACAACAAACAGTGCCGAAACATCGTCATGAGATACTCCAACGAATGGGAGGTAAGTGATCCATCTGTGTGAATTTACATCGTTTTTGGTCATTTATTTTCATAATAATATGCGTGTGTTTTATTTTGAGGTGTCTGTGAAACGCATGGGCAGATGGATCGACTTCAAGAATGACTACAAGACCCTTTATCCCTGGTTCATGGAGACTGTTTGGTACTTTTTGAAGTTTTAATACATTTGTTAACAATCCAAAACCCCACCCCAAGTGTTGTTTTTGTGTTAAGCTTTTTGTTTGTTTTGTGTTGCCAGTTTTATTTAGAATCAATGTCCTATATTATATAGAGAGCAAAGATCATTTTAGACAATTGCATTAATATCGTTGTTATTAGATTAGATTAGATTCAACTTTATTGTCATTACACATGTACAAGTACAAAGCAACGAAATGCAGTTTAGCATCCAACCAGAGTGCAATTATAGTAAGTACAATATACAGATAATAATAAATAGGTGATAGCTAAAATGTTATTACTATTTCTATACCCTATACTCAATAAGTAATATCCAAGTTAAATTGTCTGGCTTTTCTCCCACATAACATAATAATGACAACAATAATGTCTAAAACTCATTCCATATGTCCTTTTTTTTGCATTACTGATGATGTATAGTTAATATGAGCCGGATTCTACATCTTGTCCGTCTGACCTTTTTCATTTTTTGTAACTTTTCTATTCATTTAAGGGCATATTATTTTTGGTTCCAGGTGGGTGTTCAAGCAGCTGTATGACAAGGGTCTGGTTTATCGAGGCGTCAAAGTCATGCCCTACTCCACGGCCTGCAACACGCCTCTGTCCAACTTTGAGTCCAATCAGAACTATAAGGTAATTCAAATCCGAAACAGAAAAAGTTTTGTGCATTTAGTTCACCGACAATGGCAACAATCAAGGGTTTTGCCTCGGCGATATGGTGCAGTATAAAACAATGAATAATAATAGTAAAATAGTAATGCTTAAAATTAACTGTTCAATAAAAATATACTTTGACTGAATATAAATAAAAATGTACAGCATGGAGAGAACAACGGTGTGAAACTGTCAGTGCAAAAAGATGACTTATTGTACATTTTAAGTATGAACATGCTGCTAGTTCTGAATTTGATAACGTAATGAGTGATCTATAAATTCTTTATGAAGGGATTTTAATGTTTAGTGATTATTATGAGGAGAAGCATCACGATTTAACTATTATTCTCGATTGACACTGACCAAGAAATGCAGCAGTGAAATTTCTCTTTACTGTTTATTTTCATAAAGCTGGTCACATACCGGTACTAGAAAAATGTCGTATAAAGGAAAGTTAATGTGACATTTACAGATGGTTTACGTTTTGGGAATATATAGATGACTTAATTTTGCTTCAAAAATGATCATGATCAATGATCATTTTTTTTTTATGTTCATATTGTGACCAGATAATCGTGATCACTGATAAACCAAATCATGCAAAGTATGCATTGCAATACCTTATTTTGACATTTGACACAAAACGTCGATTTCAACTTTAATTTAACTGACATTGTTAGAAATGGTGTCAAAATATCTGAAAAATGTACCGGTAATTCCATTATTTTGTCTTCCAATATGTTGTTCTAATGTAGTCTATCCCTGCTGGCATCTGCTTTTCTTGCCCAAATGTTATGTCTGATGTAGTAAATTACACACTGGTTTAAATTGTCGTCTTTTATTTGATGTTCAGGATGTGCAGGATCCCTCGGTGATTGTGAACTTCCCCCTCCTGGAGAATGAGGACGTTTCTCTGATCGCCTGGACTACCACTCCATGGACCCTCCCCAGTAATCTGGCTCTCTGCGTCAACCCGGAGTTTATCTACGTCAAGGTCAAAGGTGAGAAACCAGATTATTATTATTAGATATATTTTTGATTTAAAACATAAAACATTTGCTCAGGGCTTACCGAGGTTAATATCAAGTTGTCGACAAATTGTCACGATTATTGACACCAAAACAAACAACAGTGAAATCTTTAATTCACAATGTCCAATAGATTGTCCCCTGTAGTCTGTGGCTTTTAGTCTTTACATTTAGATTTACGTTTTTGGAGATTCAATCACAAAGAGTTCTTTTTGCTTCTAAAATGGTCACGTTTATGAATTATATATTTTTTGGGTTATAATTATATTGTGTGACCTGAATAATCATGATAAATAATTGGATGAACAGTCCTGACATCTTCACTCAGGGAATCTAGTATTTAGTGTTTGTGAAGAGAAAATTTAGAGCAGGGGTGATAAACTCATTTTGGGCCGTGGGCCGAATTTTGACGTTCAGGCTGGGTCGCAGGCAGAACATAAACAAAAATAACTATAAAAACTATAATGAAGAAATAGCTTTATATCACCTGGTAATATTTCTTTGTGGACACTTAAATCTGCAGCAGGTGAAAGAGTCCATGTTCATGCATCTGCAGTGATTTGACTGGAAATAAGAAGGTTACAGCTTTATTTTTGTACAGCATATCAAGCAGCTTAAGAGTTTTCTTTTATAAAATAATGGGCAAAATGGAATAAACAAAGAAAAAGTCCAGTATAAGGGGATCATCTGTTCGGCAGGCCGGATTAAGATGTCTGGGGCCGTATGTTTGACACCCCTGATTTAGACTAAAAGTTGCACCAAAAAGAAACAAAATGAAAGTACCGGTAGGTGTACTTTTGGAATTGGTTCAAACTTCAGACTGGCGCTCCTGGCAGTCAATAATCCGGAACAACTAGTTTGATGGGCACACACCTACATTTATCGGAAAAAAGGGAAAGACAAGGACAGCACACAAATCACAAAAACATGTACACAAATAAGACACATTTAAGAACAAATAAAAAAACAGTTTGCATTTAAAAGCACAGACAATTGTATAACATATCACAAACTTCACACTTCATTTTAAGTAGCTGCAGAATTTTAAATATAAATAATAATAATAAAACAAATCCGTCTAATTAGTACCAATGTATGTTGCACCATTTCAATTCTCACTAAATGTACAGCTTCGTAATAAAGTTAGAAGTGCCTCCATTGAGAATAAAAGTTCATGAGTGGCAATTGGCAACATATTTTCATACCGGAAAGATACAAATGTTTTGCATTTCATTCTGCCCGACTCAGCTAAAAATTGTTTGGGCAAGATGCATGTGCTCATTGGTTTCAGTTTAGTTCATAGGGGCCATTTTGAGAACGTTTTAGCCAATTAAAGATACATTAATTCAAATAGTTAATTTAGGTCATTTTACTTTTACCAACAACAACCACACAAACCACCAATGGACCAAGCCACAAGCCGCTAAAATAACCACTTAACTCTACTGCACACTAGAGGATTTTTGGCTCGATCTGCTTCTCCGGGAGTTCGAGAAGGCATGGCCCGAGCAGCGATTATTTGTGGTGGCACTGCTCATGTCTTTTGGGGTCAGTGTGATTCTGTGAGGACTATTTATCGTGTCGCAAACCTCAGATTGTGAGGTTCCAACAACTTTGCCGCAGCCAATCAGAGCAGCCGGACAGCGCCAGGCTCTGTTGCCTAGTGACGACTCTTAAACTTTATGCAAACTTTTTGATTATTCATCGCTGCTGTCACCGGCTCCTTACCTCCATTGAATCTAGTGCACCCCCGTGTCCTTTTTAAGGCGGCTCACGCTCGGCCCAAGTCCTCGTGCATTTGTTTTCAATACAGCCTTCGCTTGTAACGAATCTTTCCTGAAATCTGCAAGTGTGTGGTGTGGCTGTGCTTCATGTAAGACAAATAATCGCTGCAAAATGTCCAGCAATCTTTGTGTCCTGTCTTCAAATCGCAGATGATTTTACAGTCCTCTAGAGTGCAGCCGGCTTTAGACTCTGTGAGCTTAAGAAAGATAAAAAGTTGCCAAAAAACAAAACCCCAAAGTAGTTCTATATTCTCACTCTGAAACCTATGGATATCAAATGTTTACATACTGCAAATCTTCTTCAAGGTTGCCTCAAATTTCCACTGTAAAATGTAGATGAATGACCTTTTTAAGCTAAAACAATTAGCAGTATATTATTAGCTTTACACACAAATATAATTCTGTAATTCGTAATCCTGCCTGACCTTGGATCTGCAAAAGGCTAATATTTTGTCTCCGCAATTCCCATGTTTTGTCTTTAAGCGCCCGTGAACTTTTCTAATAAGGTCATTTTAAGAAGTCCGTCCTTGTTCAGCCCCTGGAGACGGCTCTGGTGTTTTGGTGTTGCCCACCCGCTGTATTCTGTTAGTCCCCCTTGTGAAAAACTGGTGGGATTTGCGAGAATGACCTAGATTTCATCCCAGCTAATCACTTCCCCCGTTGGCTCCTGCAGGGGGCACTGTTGAAGCGCGTCTTATCTTGAAGCTGGTGCTGCACTGAAGGCCTCCTCAGAATACTAATGATTTTTTTTTCTATTTGCGCTCTCTCTCTCTCGCCCTCTTTATGATCCTCACTGGCTCTGAATCTATTGGTTATTCTGCTAAATGTCCCTTTTGGCTTCCCGTAGTTTGACATGCACCGGTTTCTGTCCTTGGGAACGCCAGCGGCCTTATTTGCTCGTCTCTCTTGTGTCACATTTTGCGTTTTGTACACAAATCAGGTCTAGAGGAGTCGGCAAGTACAAGTGTAATTTTCGTTGACACTCACTAGAGCTGCTCCGAGTTTGACGTTCCAAGCTAAATAGTTTGACATTCCAAAAAATGGCTCCGAAGGTAAGAATAGTCAATAAAAAATAAATAAAATATATTGCAATAAAAATGATCTGGCATTTTAGATCAGTTTATGATTGACAAATGTTAGATTGATAAATGGATACAATTTAGAAGGCGTTGAAATTACGTCTCACGACGGTTTAAACCCAGCTCACTATTAGTGGTTATTTCCGCGACCCATAACTGGAATTGTGGTAGACACTGAATGAATGAATGAATGAATAAATAACTCAGTCCATTGATTTCTTTTCCTCAGATAATGCCACTGACAAGACGTACATCATGATGGAGGCCAGGCTCAGTGCTCTGTTTAAGGCAGAGAGCGAGTTCACGCTCCTGGACAAGTGAGTTCACAAGACTGCTCTTAATACAATGCAAGGCTGAACAATTTCCCCCAATACAATGTTGATTAGAAGATTTGGTTTTTACTGTAGTATTCTATTTTAACTGGACGACTCCAGAGGATTAATAATGGAGAGAAATTTGTAATACGAACTGCTTAACTAATGCAAGAATCGCTTGAATTTCCTGCCGAGGCTTTGTCATAATATGACAGGATATTTTGCTTTTTGCAGAGAAAAGTATGTTATCTAATCACGTCTTGCTTATTGTGACTACAAGGGCTGCGCAATATTCCAAAAGTATCTATATTGCAATATTGGTATAAAGCAGCAATTTCAAACTAAATATACCACCAAAATATAACACCAAGGACCTCCATTCGACTGGAATTTTTTGTTTGGTTTTTCCCATGTTAAGGACTAAATTAGTCTCGATTAGTTTTGGTTTTTTCTCCCAAGTTATTATTTTGACACAGTTTGACTAGTAATTTACGGCATGTACATTTTTGCTTTAATGTAACTCGCAATATCGCAGCCCATATCGCAATATTGTCCAATACCTTGCAGCTCTTCAAACTGCAGTTTTGATTGTAATACAATTTGCAGCCCTAATACAATGGAATACATTACATGTGCTGACCACTGGGGACAGAAGTGAACACAGGTCTGTACATGTGCTGACCACTGGGGTCAGTAGTGAACGCAGGTCTGTACACGAGCTGACCGCAGGGGTCAGTAGTGAACGCAGGTCTGTACACGAGCTGACCGCAGGGGTCAGTAGTGAACGCAGGTCTGTATACGAGCTGACCGCAGGGGTCAGTAGTGAACGCAGGTCTGTACACGAGCTGACCGCAGGGGTCAGTAGTGAACTAGAACAAGTTGTCAAACAAACGCTTCTCACCTTCTTTTTTTTTTTTTTTTGCTCTTTTCCAACAAATGTGCTCTTAAAACTGCCATGGGCGTCACCATGTTTGTTTTTCTTGGTGCACTTTTTCTTCTGTTTGGGCCAATTCTCTAACTGACTGAGGGGCGCCTCAGGTGGTCATTTACCAGAACACAGACCTGACATTAGAAACAGACGTAAATATAAGGGAAGCTTTCTTGTAAAGCGAACTATTTTCTACAGTGGTTCAGTGCGTAAGAAGTTTGACAAACACTGTTCCAAGTTCTTCTGCTATTGCGACACGATCCAGTCTTTTTACTTCTTTCCTATCGGGACTAATTCCCCCGGCTTCCCGGCGCTCTGCTGCCTTCAGGGTTCACTGTAACTACCACTGAGTCCTGAACATTTATAGTCTGTTAAAAAGTCAGCCCATCGCTTCATTTTATTACCAGTCTCTGTCCCCCTGGGTTATAGTCCATCTTCCAGAGTTGGAGACGGATGAGGTAAGTTACTGTTGGGATTTTTAGCTAAGCCCTATTTTACCACACACAACAGAAGCAAATCACCTCGCCAATTTCCCAGCTCAGTGGACAATGCCAGAGCCAATGCCGAGTGCAAAAAAAATGCTATAAAAATAAATTGTACAAAGGCGGCGGCGGCGGCGGCAGTGGCGGCAGTGTCATCCATGTACAGTTTGTAAGCTCTGGAAAACTCTGGCTTGATTTCTGCCCATTCATCCTTGTATTGGAGAAATTGACTTGCTTTCAATGCGAAGCTTGAAAAATGTTTTAATCTGTACAAATCTTTTCTAGTGCAAGGACACAAACTCCATTTGCAGGGACACAGGCGTATTTCTGTGATTAATAGTGGTCTGTTGCCAACAAAAAGTCATTTAAATTAGGATTCAAGACTTTGTATTTGTCATTGAAGTTGTACTGTTTATTGCTTTAAAATGAAATTGGTTCAATCATAAACTAGGGCTGCACAATATATTGCAATCGAATTGAGATCGCAATTTGAGTTAGCACAATTATCAAATCGCAAAGAAAATATCTCCTGTCTTTTATTGATAAATCTTGTTGTGCCTGTAGTTTTGACTGTTGTTTGAAAAAAAAAAAAACACCACAATGATTTTTTTTCAGGATTATTGAGACCACAACCAAAGAACTGTGAAATCTTTGATTTTCTTTCATTCTCATTGTATAACTATTCCTCAGTTTTGTAACCAGTTTTACAAAATCGAATCTGAATCACAAAAACAACCAGATACAAAAGTTTAGATAAATTTTTGGGAAAAGATGGAATTTTGCTTTTAAAATTGTCACCGTTATTCATATTTATTAGTTCTTACGACTGTGTTGTGACGTGAATAATCCTAATTATCAAACCTAATCATTTTGATACCCAGTCTTCTCTCAAATGCTAGTACTCATGTAGTTGCTTACAATGTGAATTCTGCTTCTTTAAATATATATTGCAAATCTATTCCCAATATTTGTCAGAAAAAGTGCTATCGTTTCCTTTTTTTCCAAAATTGTGCAGCCAAAAGAATGAATGTATACCATTTATCAAACATACTGACATTTGAAAATATTTTCTATCATAAATGCACAACTGGCAAAACGATCAATATATAGTATTTATAAAACTTACTGAAAACAATTAAAGTTTGTAATTATGGTAGCTCACTGTAAAGCATTGTCCGTTTTGGTCTTGAATGTAAATCTCATACACTTTGTACTAGGATCTGTACCTTGGCCACAGAGAATAATCAACACTGCATTTATGTTTGATTGCCTCTAACTTAAGGCAATCAAACATAAATGCAGTGTTAATTATTTGACATATTAACTGATTTGATGATTAAAATGGGTGCATTTCATTTTGAGTTTTTGCAGGTTTGACTAAGAAGAATGTATTGGGTCTTTAAAAAATAGTGACATATCGGAGAACATCATGAGCGATATATCGATTATCGTCTGTATCGTGGGGCCCTGTGAATCCCAGTCCTATTCTTGATTATAATTTTTTTTCTATCTTTGCATATTACAAAATAATGATTCAAATATTCTGTTGTAGACGATATAACACCAACCTCCAGTCCATGCGCATTCCATACTTTTCCGAGGATTAGTATTTTATAAAGTTCTGTTCATTTTGATTTAATTGAACTAATTTATGCAATACTTGCCCTAATTCCAGAATATCTCCCTTTTTCCTTTTTAGATTTCCTGGTAAGGTTTTGAAAGGAAAGAAGTACAAGCCCCTGTTCCCGTATTTTGCCAAGGTATGTTCCTGTTCTTGTAAAACTACAATCTTTTCTAAATTGCTCTCTATGCATTTGGTTGGTGTTATATGCACCAACCAAATGTTATATGTTCTTTCTGATTCCATATTTTTTTCCCCTCAGTGTTTCGAGAAGGGAGCGTTCCAGATTGTGTTGGATAATTACGTGAAAGAGGAAGAGGGCACGGGAGTCGTCCACCAGGCGCCGTACTTTGGAGCCGTATGTGACAGCATTTCTTTTCTATTTTACAACATTTTAAAAGGCCTCCTTTGCTTTCTTACATTCGCTTTTAGCCGTGGTGTTCTCATCACAAACATTACTGTAGTATTCCTGTTTTTATTTGGGCTTTAACTGTCTCCAGCGCTCAAAACGCTCTCTCCGACTCTGTATTGTTTGTATATCAGGTTGTGCTTGCCATGTGTTTCACCTTCCACCTTCACCAGAGTCGTTCTGATCTTTTCAATGCTCAAGTCTAGCTTCTCGGACCAACTCCTTCGGATTGAGAATGACTATCGGATGGAAATTGAAACGTCTTGATTTTCAAAACATTGTCCAGACGACTACCTTTGAAACCTTTTCCACTCGACCACACCTAGACGAATGAGGGACAGATTAGGGAGTTCAAATAGAAAAGGAAGAGCAATTACGCTTCATCAGTTGGCTGTATTTTTTAAATGGTGACGCAAAGTAGAAAAAGATTCAGTTGTAGTCATCTGGACTCTGTTTTAGAAAAACAAAATGTTTCGACTCTCATCCAAGAGTCATTCTCAATCAGTGAAACAAGTCTGAGAACTCCTGTTTATATCCTGATCTGTGAAAGCCCTGCCCACAGGGCGGGACCTCCTGATAATGGCCCATTGAAACTTAACTTGGATGGGCCTATTCCCTGGCTTTTGGCTCCCTCACATTGAGTGCCTGTTTAGCATCAGAATGCCTCGGGCGTCTCCAGGGTTTCAGCAGACCATTATAAACTACTGGAAGGTTGAATCTTAAACCTCCGTTACGATTTAATGAAGGATTCTCTTTTTTTAACAAATATTGCCTCCTTAACTCCTCTTTCAAACCATCTTTTCTCCCTGCTCAGAATCTCCACCTCACTGTCTTCAATAGAGTAAAACTGATTGAGAATGACTCTTAGATGAGAGTCGAAACGTATCGTTTTTTCTAAAACAGTGTCCAGATGACTACAACTGAATCCTTTTCTACAATGGAACACTCATGGACGAATGAGGGATTACACCGACATAGTGATGCAAAGGAAATGTATTTATCTTAGCTATACAGTCTTATAAAATAAGTTATTAAATCATTACAAGTGAATAATTCATTCATTTGTTAATATTACTACAACTACTGCAGCAAGACAATTGCCTGATATCGGTATCAGCTGGGGAAAAAGTCAATATTGAAGCATCACTATCCATAATATAGATACAGAAAACCTGTTGTCATGAAAGACATTTTTCCATTTAGTTTTACTGCGAGTACATCTCAACCGCTAATGATTTGATAAGGACCACCAAAGCTGAGCCGGTCAACAGGTCTATAGTAGATTTGAACTGCCCTGGACTGGTTAATACAATTCCAACAATAAAAATGTTAATGTACTACTGTGATAAATGTGGACTCTGAGATGGAGCGGGCCATTAGTAATGGCTCTGATGTCCTTCTCAAGGGCACGTGTGGCTCTGAGGCTGAAGCCAGTGCAGATACTATAAACACAACATACAACTATGGGATTTACTCATGTTGCTTAGTACTTACAACCCAACTAGATTTTAACTCCGCAATATTTTTGACAGTAATTCGGCCTGTGCCGACAAGTCTGTCTGTATATTTTACACATGATACTAGTAGAGGGCTCCTTGACCTGTTGCAAGATCGAAAGCATAAAAATGGGACTTGCATTTTTTAATTATGATGCCAAAAGTACTGTTTATGGTACATTTTTCAAGATGAAAAGATTTAATGTGCTCAACGATGCATCAATCCTGCTTTGGACAGCCCTAACCAGCTACAATCTGTTGGACAAACACATTTGAGAGAGATCTACAGTGAGAGGAAAGGCCCTGACCTGAGCCTCACAGATTTAATGTTGTCATGACGATCTGTGAAGTGACCCTGATGCCCATACGTCTTCAGTCTGACACGACCGAATACATTTACACGGCTGGGATTTTCATGAGCTGCTGCGACATGCCACTGGAGCTACGGACAACGCCACCAAACAAGGCCTTCAAATGAGTATAAAGTGCCACAGGCTTTAAATCATCATGTATGACGTGTGCTAATGCTAACTGTTTTCCATTGTATCTCTTCTTAGAAACTATTTAAAAATGGCATTCTAAACATAAACATAAACTACTTTTAATCATAGCTTCTTTACACAAAAAGATCAATTTAATTCTTCCAAAGAATATATTTGTATATTTTACTGACAGAGGACTGGGTGTGTATTTCTTTTGAAAAGCCCCGAGCTTATCATTGACTGTTTTGAAACGATTGGATCTCGTTTAGAGTAATTTCACAGCCCTAAAACCAATGCAAGCAATGTTCTTTTTATATTTATTTTAAAAATGTTTTTAGCACTTGACAGTTTTATAGGCCTAAAGGGCTACTTTAGAGAGTAAAGAAGAAACTGTAATTTATACAATATATTTTGAATATCTACAATTTCTAATCCAATTTCTCCTTAGAAATGCAGTGATTCTTAGGAATAAGGGGGTTTTCTTTCAATAGTCAAAGAGGCACAAATAAAAAAATCTTTCCACGAAGGGTAAAAGCTGACACTGTCAATCATGAACAAGAACCACATTGTATTGTTTGAAATTCAGTCTTTTGAGGTTTTAGACATAAGTTGATGTATATATTGTAAATGGTGTTTTGCGGCATCTCTCCCACAGGACGATTACAGGGTTTGTACGGACTACAAAATCATCCAGAAGGACCAGGCCCCAATCTGCCCTGTCGACGCCTCAGGCTGCTTCACTCCAGAGGTCACCGACTTTGCAGGACAATATGTCAAAGTGAGTGACACGGCAAACACAAAAAAAAAAAAGATCCTGACCTGAAATAAGAGCAAATGGGGCCTTACGTTGAGGTGACAAAACTTGTGTTTTTTAGGAGTGGATTTAAACCTCAAAAAGCTTCTTTTAACCAGCTGTTTTTTTCAAACATTTGTGTACTAACAGCTCTTCAAGGTGTTGTTGCGTTGCCTGGAATGGCATTAAACTAATCTATTTTGCAGATAAAAAATGTTTTGGGTTGAAAAATGCATTCTTGCTGTGAGTAGGATTGCCTCTTCATGGAGATTGACAAGTTTAATGCCTTACTGTGGAACATTTTAGGAAAAGCAATAACTTTTTCTGTTGAGAATACAGGTGGCGAACTATAATGCCTCTTTAATATTTAGATCTTTTTGGAAATATCAGTATCTGTCTGCTGTCAGGAGAATCTCCATTGAGATTAAATGTATATTAATGTGTAACATGACCAAAGATCATATAGGACAAATCGGTGTTGTGGCATTGTTGACCGTTGTCCCACCCAACCTCATCCCGCTTCAACGTGCGGCAAGTGTGAGAGCTGAGGTGTAGCATTCGTACATTGTCTGATCACTATTTCACATCAAAGTGCTAAGACCAGGGAGTGTACTGGAGCTGTCCAGCCACTCACGCTGCAGCGCTATCTAATAAACAACCACAGTCCATGAAGTGTCTGTCACAATCTACTTTTGAAATATGTTTGAGCCAAGCGCTAGTTTCAAGGCTGTCTGAGAGATTCTTTACCAGGCAATAAAAAGTCTGGGTTGATTGAAGCCTTTAACAGTCTCAACCCGTGTGGCAGACGAGAAACATCAGAACGGAAAAAGGTTGTTACTTGCTGCTGTTGCTAAAATGAGAGCTGCATCTTATACTCAAAAGAGCTTGCAAGTTAGCAGCTCGGGCAGTCGGGTTCGCGTTCAGAGTCCTTCGCCCTCAAGATGCCGTGGTTCTTCTTACGATAGCCGCGGACGCGCTGGTTTTCGAGGCACTGCGGTTGAAGTGGGTACCGAAATTCACCAACACCATGCCAACGAGAAAGAGGAGATGCAAGAACTCAATGTCAAGTTTGCCGGATACATCGAGAAGGTGCAAGCGCTAGAACAGAGAAACGCTGCTCTCCAGGCTGAGCTCGCTGCCCTCCAAAGCCGCTACAAGGGAGGCCCCTCTAACATCGGTGAAGAGTACGAGTTGAAATTCAAAGAGGTGCGTGATCTGATTGAAACTCTGACCAATGAGAAAGGAGCGGCTGATATTGAACGAGGCTATCTGGAGGAGGAAGTTGAAGTGTGGCGTTTGAAACTAGAAGAAGAGCTTGCTCTAAAGGAAGAAGCTGAAATGATTTTGAGGGAGTTTCGCCAAGATGTCGACAATGCTACTCTGCAAAAGGCTGAACTGGAGAAGAGCATAGAACAATTGGTGGCCGAAATCGAGTTCTTGAAGAAGTTGCATGACGAAGAAGTGGCAGATCTGATGAAGCAGATTGAGGATTCAAAGATTACCGCAGAGCTGAATGGCGATAGACCAGATTTAGCGGCCTATCTGAGAAACATGAGGGCTGAAATTGAAGCGGTCGCTGCAAGAAATGTCCAAGAGGCTGAAAAGTGGTACAAAAGCAAATTTGACACCCTAAAAGAGCACGCCGGCAAGCACGAAGACCATATGAAATCAATGAAGGAAGAGATTAGTGTTTTCCAAAATCAAGTAACAGACCTGCAAAACCAAATTGATGGGTTGAGAGCAAGAAACGCTGCCTTAGAGCAACAGCTGGAAGACATGGAGCTTGCACATCTGGATAAAGTGGGCGGGTTTGAGAGCGTCATTGCCCAGTTAGAGGCTCAGCTGTGCGAGACCAAGCTGGAGATGACCAAGTACCTCCAAGACTACCAGGAACTTCTGCACATAAAGCTCAAGCTGGACGCGGAGATCGCTACCTACAGGAAGCTGCTGGAAGGGGAGGAGACAAGACTCGGGATTGCCAAAGATGCCTGAGGAAGAAAGGCCGAGGAAGATAAAAGTTAATATTGTGCCTTTTTTAGATCCTTCTGTATTGAAAGCAAATATATTAGACATAACATTATGACTATTTTCATTACATCATACTACTTGTTAATAGAGTTGACCAGAGAACATGTTGTCCTCAAAGTAAATTTGTTAGATGCAAGATAAAGGGGGAAGTGTTAGCTGCCAAATTCTGATGATAACACAATTGTGTGAGAACATCTTCGCACTTCTTGTGGGGCGTTCCTGCTTTTTACTGGTCTGTATCTATCAGAAGTGGTCCTTTAGTGAATGCATTTGATAACTTTTAAGAGGCAAGTGGTCTTATTGTTATGCCTGATCAATGTATAAGCATTTCTTTGCCTGTTTAGACCTTACCTTGCTTTATTTAGTGTGTTTTTTGAAGTCTGGATCTTTCTGCATGATGCCATACTTTTGCCTAACTCATGTCTATCCTGTCAATATCTGTGAATCTAACAGAAATCAAACGTTCATTTTTCTTCTGTACCTACTATACTTGCTCAAATTCATTAGGTCAACTTGATTTCCAATAAACACCAAAGCATCTTTACCTAATAAAGATTGACGTGAATGCTTTCATTTCCATCTTTTTTTTCCCCTGCTACGTTACATTTTTTCATTTTCATACAGTGTATTATTACACGATATAATTCGACATTGTGGTTTCACGCTAAGTGCTCTTGAGTTATTTACATACATATTATGGATCTAGCCCAGGCAAAGAAGATGGTTGGATTCCAAGCACAACTCATATGGCTCCTTTAAGCTTTTTATAGTGTATATATGTAATACTGAAGGAAATGGTTTATTAGTATTAGTATTAGTATTAGTATTAGTATTATTATTATTTTTAATAAAATTACCATTATCATTATTTTAAGTCTATGGCAAAATTAATGGGAAATTTATTCCCGGAAATTTAAAAGTGGGTGTCTCTATTTAGCTCCAATATTGTTCCATTAATTTTCAGGCAAATGCATGACTTTAGAACAGCTTGGACAGCAGCGAAGTGAAGCAAGGATGGACCACCCAAGTGGTTTCCAATCAGAGCACTGCTTTCAGCACTCACTTCCTGGTTGACAACAAATAAAATACTTTATTAGCTTCAGAATGCATGCAGTGGTCTCATTTAGTCACAAAGGGATGCTTTTAGATCTAATCTTTGGGGGGAAAATCCACTAATTTACAAAAACAAAAGGTCAGGTCTTTTTAAAAAAGTGTGAATGATACACAATAAAGGAAATCTTAAACTATTTTAATTTAAGTCTAATTTAATTCAGGGTTCTAATATTCCAAGTATATTCAACTTCCCTGTGATGGCTTATGTATTTTTGTTTTTCCAAAATGAAAAGAATTTGCACTAGTTTAGCCTAATGTTTGTAATCTCTCAAGAGCCTCTATTTCATTAACTTTATACCACTCCATTTTGTTTTGATGGCGCTGGTGATGAAGGGCAGTTGCCATAGATCCTCACATTACAAGTGCACTCTGATGTTTTAACGAGCGTGGGTCAGGCATTGCAAAATTTAGCATTGGTGGAAAAAATGCGAACCCCCTAGTAAAAGGTCACTGCAGTTTGCATAGCGCCATGTTGAGAATTAATATTTATGAGTCTTTTGTTAAATTGCTTTTCAAGCTTGGTTGGAGGAAGATGAAATAATGTGTGACAACGCGCACAAGGCTGATTAGCTGTTAGATTGTTGAGGGGAAAAAAGCATGCTAAGCAGAATTGGCTACTCTAGTTATATTTATCAACTGAGCTCATGGTGTAGTTGGCTTGTTTTCTTATGGTGTGACTGAATAAATCATAATCGAATAACAAAAACGTTTAGTTCCTTTTGTGGCTGTCAGAAGTGATATTTACATGATGGAAAATGCATCTCATACTTGCCCTCGTTTACTATTCTTTATTATGATATAGTTTCTTATTGAATTTGAATCAAAGATTATTTACTGCTATTAATTACTATTTTAATATCGTACAATAACACCGGAATTATACAAAGAGAGCCGCCAGGCCAGCTGATGTTATTTCTAACAATAAAATATGTGCAAGGTTGAATAAATGAAGCCTCGATGCTCCGAGCAAATACAAGGAGTTGAGAAAGTCGTGCCGACTGCATGTCCCTGGGCTGTTTTGTACTCCTGCTTTAAGCCCAATAGTTCCCAATGCGATTATGCAGTAAATGTGAATGAATGGTGAATGTAGTCATAACACATCTAGAATTTGATTTAGTTGTCAGTATAATTGAATTTACTTTGAATCATGATTTTTATTTGCTATTAAAAACCTGCAGCTGAAAAGTTAAATAATGCACCTTTTTTAAATTGAATAATTATGTTTAAAACAAAAAACTATAAAACCTTTTAAGGTCTTACAGCAAAAGAATGCCTGATTAGTCAGTGTATCACAATTTTCATAAAATATTTGTATTGTAAATTTGACTGATGTTCCCTGCTTACTGCTACGCTAATGTGAAGTAGCTGAACCCATATTTGTGTAGAAGACTTTGTATTTTTACATGGCCACTGAGATTGTTTCTATAAGTGCATACCTCTCTTCTGGTGTGTGTTTGTGTGTGTGTGTTTGTGTGTGTGTGTGTGTGTGTGTGTGTAGGATGCTGACAAAAATATCATCAAGTGGCTGAAGGAGCATGGGCGTCTCGTCAATGCCAGTACTTTCAAACACAACTACCCGTTCTGCTGGAGGTAAGACATTCACACAGAACTATAATAAAACTGCTGCCTTCCAATTCCCCAAATAAAAGTTGAATTTATATTTGGGTACGGTAAGTCATGCTTTTTGGATTGTATATTTACAGCCGTGTCAACACCGAGGGAGACACCAGTGTGACTGCCCATATATTTAACATTTCTATATTCACTGTTGTGATGAATGTCTCACCTCTCAAAGCACAACCACAAAAATATAGCTTTTAGTGACAAAAACCTCATCTTGAAAGAATCTTAAAGACTCTGAAGGTAATGCCATTTACTACTACTTCTTGAATTAATCTAATCTACCGGACTAAAACCACTGGAAAACATCTTTTTAAATAAGATAATCAGATTTGCCATGAAAATACCAGTGGTGGTATCATACTTCAATAGCACTTTTAAATGCCATTGACAGGATGATATCGATTGGCCTTGATAATATGTCAGTGGTGATAAATATCAGATATTGTGCTGTGGTTTTGTGTAAAATATTGGTTTGTAGATTTTCTGTTCACACTTGTTCCCTGAGGAGGAGCAGTTTGTCAATAGATGTTTGTGGTCTCTGCTCAAAATCAATGCACAGCCATTGTGCTGACTTACACATAACTTCAGCCCACATTATCCCACGGTAACTAAAGATTCTTTATGGAGCGCAAGATACTAGTAGACCTTTATGCAGCCAGTTTGTGTGCTGGATTACAGTTATATACACACAGAAATGCACTATTCTAAAACTGTAACGATGCATTTGATTAATATAGTGCGTTTTTGACTGAACGCTGCACCGTTGGCCCCTCTGGCAAAGGAGGGAGAGGTGTCTGGTCCAAGGACACAATGACTCATCCCATGTTGGAGCTGGAATTAAACCACAAACATTTGGGTTGGTGGGTAAAGAATTGAACCACTGAGCCACCGCCCTAAATATTATTTTTTAATTGGATTTTCTTTATCTTTGTGTCAAAGGGGTGTTTCAAAACACCACAAAAACTCCTGGCTGCATTTTTCTACTGTTTTGAGTGTAGTGTAGGGTGTTGTCCTATTTTATTACTGTTTTACTAAATAGTTTCATAAAATTAAATCACCATTATTTATTTCTCCCCAGGTCAGACACACCTCTCATCTACAAAGCTGTGCCCAGTTGGTTTGTACGAGTAGAAAACATGGTGGACAAACTTTTGGACAACAACGGGAAATGCTACTGGTAAAATGCTTTCTTCCTCACACGCAACATAATGTTACTGATTTACCAGCACAAAGCAAGAAAAATTTACCCAACAGACATCTGCACAGCAGGATGAAAAAAAAATATATATGAAAATGCAAAAAACCCCCACCAAAAACATTTAAGCAATGTGACGGGCCTGCGTATATGTAAGCACACCGTTGTAATTAACGCAATTAGACAGTAAAAAGGCTCAGAATGAGTCTGGGGATGATTTATGGACTTAAAAACTGTTCAGGATTTCTTCCCATAACAATGTGGCACAAAGCATGAATGAAACAAGTGTGAATAAAGCAAATACAACTCCAGGTATGTTCTTGTATGAGGGTTACAACATGGTTAAAAGCTCAAAAAAGTACATTTTACGTAATATGTGTCCTTGGTGGTAGTGACGAGGTACAGGGCAGACCCTGATCACAATAAGAATGCATGCGTTTTCCATTGTATTTTTGAGCAATAAAACAGCTGTAATGATGCGTTTCATGCCATACATTCCAAGCAATAACATCTTTTATGGAGACAATAGGGTGACACCCCACACTTTTAAGAATCAACAAATATTGCATTGCATTCTCAAGGCTTGAAATTTAATCCCTCGCCTATTTTCATGTTATTGTTAGAGCCCCTCTCAAAGTATTATAAGGCATTATTAATATACTTTAAATGACTTTAGTAAGTAACATTAGCCTGATGTTAATTGTAATTGAAAATACCAGTATCAGAAGTGAGCGTGAGCATGATGGCTTTGCTAAGTGGTATCGCCCCGTGCTCCCCTCTCTCTGCTGGTAATGGAACTGCCAAACGTAGATGAATGAGGGGCCTTAGAGAGGTGAAGATCCACAGCAGCCGACGGAAAAGACGTTCAGAGGCCAAAATCAGCTCTTAAAGATGAGGCTTTGTACATGTATCATCATCTGCTCATCACCAGTAATCCTCAAAGTCCCAGTTATTTGATAAATGTGTCCAATAAGGCTTTTCAATCATAATATATTTGCCTTAGTTGCAACTAATTCATATATTTTAACAGCAATTAGTAACTGTAATTAAAGTCTGTTTTATTCTCGCTCTTAAAGATGATGCTGTGTAAATGTAGAAGCTCATGGATTGTCTGCTCATTCCTTGTTAATTACTACTAATGATTTATTATTCAGCCAAACTAGTCTATTAGGGTTGTCAGTATTACTCAGTTAATCAATAAATCGTGATTATTCAGGTCACAATATAATCGTAAGAATGAAAAAATAATCGCTTGTGACAATTTTAGAAGCTGAAAATTAGCCTTTTGGTGACTATAGTCACCAAAAAGTGACTATAGTCAGTTAGCTAAAATGTTGTAATTTCTTCTCACAATAATCGTAGTAATTAAATGTATAATGTGATCCCTAATGGGGCTGCAACAATTAATCATTAATTAATCACTAGTCGACTACAGAAAATAATAGTTTTTGGATTATTGGAATCGTTATCTGGACTATACAAAACGTATACAAAAAGACATTATAGAGAGTGGCATTAAGTCGATGTCAGAAAAGAATAAACTATTTTGGATTTTCATCAATATACTTTCATCAATATACTTTATTTGTGAATCTCTAAGCCTTCATTGCCCATATTTCAAACTTTATAACGTGATCATTTATTTTAAAAGTCTCAATGTGCAACAGAATCCCTGAATCTTCTGAGTTGACTTCTAAAATAATTGTCAGTGACGGCCCTAATCACTTATAATGAGGACATACATTTAATTATTATTATGGCAATTTAGTGGTCAATTATTTCAATCATCAGTTAATCACAAATCCGGTACAATTCGTTGGAGCTGCTTCATAAACTTCTCTATATCGAACCACTTGTGTCTTTTACCCTCTGTCAATAATGATCATTTTAGTCGTCGACTAGGCAATTATTTCCTCTCAATGACCGTGTGCTCATGTATTTGGTTCAACGCTATTTGCCAAACCATTTTATTGTCGAGCCCAATCTGCAGATATCGTTGCTACGCTAATTTATCTAGTTCACTCCATCACATCCCTTCAGCTTCCCTCCCCCTGTGTTTGACCTACAATAGAAACCTTCCTCTGCCTAAATGGCTTTATCTCTGAGACGGGGGCAGTTTAAACCCAGATTTAGCCTTGAGGGAGTGGAGCGAGTGGAGGGAGTGGAGGTGTGGAGCGAGTGGAGGTGTGGTGGGCTGCCGGGCTGCCGCTGAACTCTGGCAAAGAAATCGTTAAATTGATATATTAGAGGCCTAAACAGAAATGCCTCCTTCAAATGGGAATTGATGAACTCATTGGTTAGCGAATGGATTGCATTTGTACACACAAACACACAACCAGCATCACCAAAGCGACACGGCACAGAAAAAAAAAAACAATAGAAATTAGAAGATTGCAATGTAGTAGGATAATATACTGCTAGAAATGCCTAATGTAAAGCCAGGGGTCTCGCTTATCTCTTTCGCCATCCCTACCATGATAAATCAAATGGCCTGGCATCCAATTTGACATGGGGGGGAAATAAACCATCCCTAAAACTCAACTTCATCCCATATTTTTGGTAGCGTCGTCATTAAAATACTACTTCAAATAGACAAGTCTTAAGATTCAAAACGCTGTGTGTTTTATTACAATCAGACTCATATTCACGGAGGAATGAGTTTAATAAGGAAGTGAATGTCGACGCGGCAGAATACAAAGGCACACGGAGCGCGCACGCGCATCACTACACAGATACACAGAGTCTACAGTTGTTATTTTGTCCACTTTCTCAGTGAGTTTCGGAAGGAGCACACCGCGGCGCAAGCGAGCCGACAACACGTCTCAAGCCCCTCCTCCCAGCATTACCATGGAGCTTGTCTTATTACAATAACTAATATTATAGTTAAAAAGAGCTTCAAGTGAGGTGATTATAAGCTCAACCTTCTAATATTTAGTGTAGTTATTTTATTTTATAAAATTTAGAAAATTATTTTATAAAATAGTAATCTGTATGAATGGGTCTAGTCAAGTTAATGAACAGATTTTCTCTTCCCTGCTTTATATTGCACGTCTATACATAATAAAATATTATTAGGAACTATATAGGCCTATTATATAGGCCTATATAGTGTTAATAGTATGTTAAGGGTGCATGTACCTTTGGAAATAATGAAGGTACATTAAACCGTCCGTAGGAGGAAAATTCAACCCCATATGAGGCATAATTATCATCCCTTTAAAAAGATTCTGGGGAGAGCACTGAAAGCCACTATTATTTTCTCTCGCAACTAGTTCAAAACATAAACACACTCTTCTGAACAGTTTAAAATGGTATAAAACCACATGGTAATAAAACTACAATTATGTTAAATTGGTTACATTTCATTCATTACATTCTTTTGTATAAAAAAAAAACTTTCATTGTGGTATCAAAATTTGTTTTGAGACGTTTCTTTGTCTCAAAATCTAATTTTGGAACGTGATGACACTGTCATATCGACCCAACCGTTAGTTCATATTATGCCCCACTTTGATGTCTGGATGAACGAAAAGGGCTGAACATAGAATATCTTTATTGTCTAACAAGGAAGAAATTCATCTTTGGCTCGCCACCACATAAAAAGCACAAGGGCCTTCCCCCCACTTCCTTAAGTCAGTCTTCTAATGTTGTTATCTACGAGAGAAAATTGCGAACATTTCAAGATTGTGAGATATTGGAAAAGTCCGTAATTAGTTGCTGCTAAGTATAAAAAAAATGTAAAGAGGACGATGCCTTGAGGAAGTGATAACCTTTTGTTATTGAGTTTCAGGAAAAGCTGTTCGTTTTATGATAAAGATTGAAATCGGATAATAAATGCATGGGGAAAATTATCTTCATCTTTATTACTTGTTCATGCGATGCATAAATACCACATTATTACACCAAACCAGTGGTTCTTCTGATGGTTTGCAATTCTAGCCTTTAGTATGGTACTTTATTTTATTTATCTATTTATTTTACAGGGACATTGTGCAACAAATACATTTCACAGCCCAGCGATGGCTACAAGCTAATGTTCATGTGTAGCCTCTGGGCAGAGACAAAGTGACAGCAGGTTAATGGTGTGCAGGTAACCCATAAAATGGATTGTAATATTTAAAATAGTTTTTTAAAAAGACATGCAAACACCAAAACCAATCACCAGCAGAGGGAGCACCTCATCAGCAATCCAAATACATATTTTAAGTATTTACAATTTTCATCAGGCTTAGTTTGTCACAATACTAAAATTCCAAATTCAGGACAGGGAAAAGCCCAGTACCGATTTTGAGACAACGGTGCTCTCGCCTCCCATCATGGGAATCATGGGTTCGATTCCTGGGCGAACGTTACATCACATGATCTCTCTGGGTGGAGTCCGCATGTCCTCCCCGTGTTACCGTGGATTCTCTCCGGGTTCTCCGGCTTCCATCCAAAGACAAAATTGGCTAGTGAATGAGTGTGAGAGTGAATGTTTGTCTGTGTGTCTGTGTGTCTGTGTCTATGTCTCTGTGTTAACCCTGCAATGAGTTGGCCACTGTCCAGGGTGTACCCCACCTAAGGCACTGGGATAGGCTCCAGTCACCCGCGACCCCTAATGGGAACAAGCGGTAGAAAATTAATTAATGAATGACTATTACAAAATAAAATAAAAAAATGTCTTTCAAGGAATATTTCAAGTAAGTGATCTAGTTTTTTGTGTTAAGATATTGACACTTTTTGACAACCCTTGCCATTTGTATTTGGAAATACACTTGGAAAGCCAAAACTGAAAAAGATGTCAGTTTTCTACACAAATATCCCACGTACCGCCACTTATTTACCGTATACTTTATTTTTCAAAAATGTGTTTTAATGTAATTTTAGTTTTATTTCTACTTTGATACGAAGAAAAAAAGCTTGATACTCTATGTAAATGTCCTGTAATATCATAATTAAACCCCTCTTTTTATATACAAAAATATAAAACTTTCAACACGAACAGGTAATATCTAAGAAGCATTATTTATGATGTCGTATACTAGTTCTGCTGTAAACTCCATTCTAAAACCATTAAGAAAATGTCACATTTTGTCAGTTCCAGTGTTGATACTTGTATATGGACAACCCCACAATAAAAAGTATTGTCAGAATTTCAATGAAGTTCAATGATGTTGGTGCATTTTCAATTTGTGACGTTTTAGCAATGACTTAATGACTATTTAAATTTCCTCCTGAAGGGTCCCAGAGTTTGTGCGAGAGAAGCGTTTTGGAAACTGGCTTCGAGACGCTCGAGACTGGGCCATTTCCAGGAACCGATACTGGGGCACTCCCATCCCCCTGTGGGTCAGCGACGACTTCGAAGAGGTCAGAAAACCTGCCACACTCACACACTGAGCTGGATTTAATACAGACTGGTTTTCAAAGAAGCAAAACAAGAAAGCTCTATGTAGGGCTGTGTAATTAAGCGAATTTGAATGGAGATCAAGATGACGTTATTTCTAATAGTCGATGATGATATTATTGGTTATTATTGATGTCATTATTTTTAATGGCAAAGTTTACAGTTAATCCTCTGTCTGTAAAAGCCCAGTTCAGACTTTGAAGGAAGAATTTGTACTACTTTAGTTACTACTTTTACTACTAAGTCCTGTATTGTGCGTCTTCGGGAAAGGAATATAATTTTTAATGTTTAATTTTTTTAATTACAATTTTTATAAGAAAAATCAAATTCAAATATAATTGATAACAATATGTTATTATATGTATGTGATTTTTTTTGTCCTTGTTACTTGCCTAAGAAAAATAGTCAGATCAATAACATCAGCAGCTTTTACCATCTAAAAAACATTGCCAAAATCAAAAGTATAGTGTCTAAACCAGACCTGGAGAGACTAGTAGATTAGACTACTGTAACGGCCTGCTCACTGGCCTCTCCAAACGAGCTGTAAAACAGCTGCAGTACATCTAGAACGCTGCTGCTCGGGTCCTGACTAGAACCAGGAAGTATGACACATTAGTCCTGTGCTCAGGTCTCTGCACTGCCACCCTGTGGCTCAGAGAATTGACTTCAAAGCAGCTCTGCTTGTATACAAGTCGCTCCATGGCCTAGCACCAAAGTACATCTCGGACATGTTAGTGCCATATGAACCATCTCGGACTCTTGAGGACCTCAGGGACCGGCCTCCTGCTGGTGCCCAGAGTCAGGACTAAACATGGGGAAGTTGCGTTTCAGTTTTATGCAGCTAAAATCTGGAACAGTCTTCCTGAGGATGTGAACAGCCGCCACTCTGCAATCGTTCAAATCTAAACTAAAAACTGTTTTGTTTGGCTGTGCATATGACTGAAATGCTTTTCTTTGCACTCTTCTCTTTTATGTCTTGAACTAAGATTTTGTGATTTCTGCCATGTCTTTTTCCTGTTGTGTGAAGCACTTTGAATTGCCTTGTGTACGAATTGTGCTCTACAAATAAACTTGCCTTGCCTTGCCTCTATTGTGCTGCACACTAAACACCATGCTTTAGTAGTTGTTATCTTACGTTTGGGAGCAGGACCACACCTTATCTGCGCCCCTTTGGCGGCCACGCTATTTAAATGGCTCATCAAACTAATGGGTCGTTGGTCTTCTAACGCCTATGAACCTACTCACCTCAAGCTGGCTGACCTCCAGTCCGCTCAGTCAGCTCAGCTTTAGGGGATATAAGGCCCCATCGAAGCCCCTATTTGGCATTTCTATCATGTTCAACTTAATATACATTTTTTGCATTCAACCTAAGGTTGTGGTCTTTGCACCTGAAACAAATATTTTTAGTTCTGGGTTAGAGCTTGCTTCTTACCAGATTTACCAAATCATTTTTGTGTTAACTTTTCCCCCTTAAAACACAAGCCATGACTCTCACATTATTTTAGTCCATTAGTGTTTGTACATTTTCTAAAGGAACATCTATTTTCATTAAGCTTTTTCTCAAGCTCCTCCTATACTCCTTTCTTATTTATTGTCTTTTTTGCATATTTAGTTTTAACTGAACCATGGAACGAAACCTTGTGTCTTTTGCCTACGGCAACACAAATCATCCTTACAATTTCGAAAAGGCAATACTAATCTCAATAGCACAAGGAGAATAAAAAAAACCTACACATTCAAAAACTAACGTCCTATTTATACTTCCTTTTTTTTTTCTTCTTCTCAGTATCAAAACAAACAAATATAAAGTATCGATACTAGTTTTAGTATCTGGGCATTGATCATTATTTTCTTCTCCAGCCCTGTACAGTATAAATATCCACATGTATAAATATTTTTACTGCTCGCACATCTTGAAACCAAAGCATATTTTCTTTAGCGCAGAGCATCTCTCCCTTCTGACCTGCTTTTGACACTTGAGTAAGCTCTCGTCTCGGTTTGAAGTGTTTGAAGCAGAGATGGCTGGCGTGAGAGAGAAGCGGTGACAGACCAGTGCGTGCTGTGCGAATCTGCTCCCCTGAGGCTCCATTACGACCACCGCTAAACTGAAACTGAAGCGAACCACATCAATGATTCATTAAAGGAAAATAAATAAACAAGCCGAGCCAAAACGTGACTTCACAAGAGAAATGAGGGCTGTTGTCTGTTGGGACAGGAGCAGATTTGTACAGTTGTTGATACGGAAGAGTGCAAAAGACCACTTAAGAAAGACACCGTGTATGAACAATTGCATTTATACATTTTACTGGAACAAAAAGATAAAATATCTAATCTTGAAGTGGGCATAGTTAATGACCCTTGTTATTTTTGTTAAGTCATTGCCCATGTTTACAAGAACACAAAAATTCGTATGAAATCAGATTTCTCTAATTAAAATTACACTAACCACAAAATCTGATGTGAATATTCTGAGAAACCATGATCAGAAAGAAATCATATTACTCACATCAGATTTAGCCATTTGCACACCATTTTAATGATCAAACGACTCTGGAATACTGACAGATTTTGAGTGTTTTTAGGATGTTTTTACACAAACACAAAATTATTTATTGGTTAATAATTATGTCCGTTGTCCATAAACTCACTCTCATGAAACGGTTGTAAAATACAAAAGTACAGCTGTATTTTGAAGTTGTTGTTCGATCAGGTTTAAATTTGAGTAGTTTAGAGTTTGGAAATATTGACAATTGTATATATTTTTGGAATTTCCCTATAATAATCAGCCACCTATTTCACAATATCAGTTTTCTTCGTAATGGTGTTAACAATCCATTTAAAATTGCATAATTGGTCATGATGATGCGTGTGGTCAGAAAACAAACTAAACTTTTGCCCCCAGTATATTTCAACGTTGTTCAAAGCTGAAACTGGAAGGGTAATGTTGGGTCAGTGCGTCGTTATCTGAACACTGCAAAAAACCCGAGCCTCGTGGAGATGTCAGAAACGGGACTGTTTGAGTGTTTGAGAAATGGAGTCTCGCTCTGAGGCTGAAAGAGGGACAGTGCGTGACCTCCTTCTTCAAATAGGATCCTGGCTGTTTCCAGAACTGTCCCCGATGCCTCTCTCTCTCCCCCATTCTGTGGGCACTCGCACGCCCAAAACATACCACAGTTTTATCAGCTGCTTCCAATACGGTTTCTCTGTTTATTTGTTTATTTGCATTGCTATCACTATTTCTTACTACCGCCAAGTAATGTTTTAATACGGTAATAAGTATTTATATTAAGTATACTTTATAGTATTTCAATACTAACGAAAAAGCTTGTTGCTCGATATAGATTTCAATTTTTGAAAAAGTCTATAGACCATTGTCATTTTAAACAATTTTTTACGTTGTTTTCAGTATTTGTACTTTTACTATCGATTAGTGTCTGGAAATAGATTTTGTCTTTTCAAACTTTAATGTACCATAAATAGGAAAACTTTACTGGTCTTTACTGTGCAAATGAGTCATAAAAATAATAACTGAAGTGAATCTTCTTCTCGATACTTTATTGACTATGTTCACTCGATGTTATACTCTTCTAAAACTGTACTGGAAGTTCACATTTTGTCCTGTCCTGGTTCAGTATTGATACTTAATTTTGCTAATAGTTTTAGTATTTGATTCTACTACTTGACATGGTGTTGGTACCAAGCTAGATTTCTTATATTAAATTGTTACTTCTACCAATACTACTACCACTTAATATGACAACTTGCTCATCTAACATAAGTTCCCTATATTGCCTTCATTGCCTTTAAATCAAATTAAATGGAAGTCGAGTTGTATCTGGGACATTTTGCCTCGGCATAAATGGAGCAGATCCTACAGGTTAGATCTCTGAGGAGTCGACGTAACACACTTAGTTTGGAGGTAAAGTTACCTAGAGGTTTCCTAAAGTAGGCCTAAATCTGTGACATTGAGCTCATAATATGAGCCAAAGAAGCCTTAAATTAGCAGTGTGACTCGTGTGGCATTAATAGTACTTCTCAGTGGGGTTTGGAGTGGAGATGAGGCTAGGATTATGTAATTAATGGCGGTGATGTCTAAATTTTGGACTCTCTTTGTGCGTTTTTTCTTGTGTTCAGGTGGTGTGTGTCGGGTCCATGGCTGAACTGGAGGAGCTGACGGGAATCAAAGTCACTGATCTGCACAGAGAGAAGTGAGACACACATTATCACTCGAGTATTATGTTTTTTGATTAATAGAAATATCACATTTTATTGATTATTGTGAAGAGAAACATCACAATTCAACAATTATTTACCAAATGACTAATTTTGTGTCAGTTTCATCTAATTACCATTTCTGTCATGTGTGACCAGCTTTATGAACTCAAACTTTCTGAATGATAAAGCAAAGTCATTGTGACAGAAACGATTAGATACTTTCAACACTCAAGTTTACTTTTTGGAGTATATTATTGGAATGACTTAATTTTGCTTTTAAAATCATGACAATTCATATGTACTTGCAGTTTTATTGTGACCTGAGTAATCACAATTATCGATTTAACTGAATTATCTTTATAATTAAGACTCACCAGTGTCTGCATTCACTGTGTGAATGTGTGTGTGAATGGGTGACTGGTTCCTTGATGTATAGCGCTTTGAGTGCCTTGACGGTACAAAAGCGCTATGTAAATGTGACCATTTATTTATTTTATTTGAATGCATTAATTTGACGTGCTATGGTATTTCAACAGACAAAACTTTTATGAGTTTGAAAAACATTTTGCTCTGATTTCTGATACTTTCCCAAAGAATGCTTGGTTGGTATTTATTTTTGGGAAGTTGAGTGTTTAAAATGATGTATTACCGTATTTTCCGGACTTTTAGCCGCTCCCCTATATAAGCCGCATTTGCTCTATTTAAAAAAAAAACGATAATAAAACAATACATAGGCCGCACCTTTTGTATAGGCCGCGCAGACTTTTCCTTGAGTTTGTGCTCGCATGAGCTCGTCCCGCTGTCCCCTCCAGCGTCTCACCATACATTCATTGATGTTAAGCTTGCGTGCAGCCGCGCGGTTTCCTAGCAAGATCGATGGCCTTCAGCTTAAAACTTGCTTCATACGAACTTCTTCGTTTGGGTTCCATAATGATGGGGCAAGAATTTGAAAATAATTTATAGTTGGTAATTTGTCGTCCGTGTTCTATTTGCTAGCTGAATAAAAAACAACATCTGCTTCTTTGCTTAACTTTTCTGTAGTTTTGATTCTAATTCCGGTTATGTTGCCCCTAGCGGTGAAAGAAAAAAACCACAGAAAAGCCGCAGCCTCTAAATAAGCCGCATGGCTCAAAACATCTGACAAAAGTAGCGGCTAATAGTCCGCAAAATACGGTAAGTGAGTAATACTCTTTGGCTATCGATTGACTTTTCCATGTCAAAAAGTCAAATTTCAACAAGTAGCTCTAGTGATTAAACACATAAAACACAAAACAAGGAACACAACACAGATCAACAAAGCAAACAAAATCAAGACATCCAAGAAAAAATAATAATAAATGACGGCGCATCTAGTCCAGTGTCTGTCAAAAAGGTCCATTTGCAAATTAAGTCTGAATGTAATTTTTTTCCCTATTTTTCGAATGTAATTGGATCCAGTCCTTGATAGTTGGTGCAGTTTGAGTCATCAATTTAATGTAAAGGCCAGGAGTATGCTCCAAAGGTATCCACCAATTGTGTCCATGGCAGGGGTTTTGAGGCCCAAATACATAGTTCTGAAATCAAGTGGAATGATGATGTCAAAAACAGTCTGCAGCGCTTTGTTGATCTCAGTCCAATATTTTTCAGTCCCAAAACACACAGTAATGGTGGACCTTCTGGCAACCACAGTTTCTCCAGCAGTCAGTGTCTAGTGATTGTAAATGGCTTCGTAACAAAGTTTGCATATGTATAGGATTTGGTGTAAGGAGTGTGACTATTTCAGATTCCACTCTTAACTAACTTTCCTGTTTTCTGTCTGTGCAGCATTGACAGTCTCACGATCCCGTCCCGCTGTGGTAAAGGCATCCTGCGCAGAATCACTGAGGTCTTCGACTGTTGGTTTGAGTCCGGGAGCATGCCATACGCTCAGGCACATTATCCCTTTGAGAACAAGAGGGAGTTCGAAGATACTTTCCCCGCAGACTTCATCGCCGAGGGGATCGATCAAACCAGAGGATGGTGAGAACACAAACAAGAATAACACTTCTCTATTCTTGTTCCTGTACTAAAACCAATGTACTTAGACCAGGGCCGTCAAGACTATTCTGTTATTAATAATTATGACTATTTTCACAATATAATCGTAAGGGCTAAAAGAATAATTGGGAATTTGAGAAGCAAATAATATCTTTCAGTTTCAATCTATATTATACAATCAAAACTAAATGTAAAGACTGGCTGTGTAATATTACCTTTATTCAAAAAGTTGTATTTTTTAAAGCTGGTTAGGAATTGTCATGTATTATTAGGCAATGGGATTAAACCTTTATGTCCTTGTGTCACTAACTTTGAATTAATTATACAATTGTGCTGTTTCTTAATATCGGTCACACTAAAATCCAGAACGCCGCTGCTCGGGTCCTGACTAGAACCAGGAAGTACGATCACATTAGTCCTGTGCTCAGGTCTCTGCACTGGCTCCCTGTGGCTCAGAGAATAGACTTCAAAGCCTCTGCTTGTATACAAAGTCTCTCATGGCTAGCACCAAAGTACATCTCGGACATGTTAGGTGCCATTATTGAACCACTCGGACTCTGAGGACCTCAGGGACCGCCTCCTCTGGTGCCCAGAGTCAGGACTAAACATGGGAATCTGCATTTCAGTTTTATGCAGCTAAAATCTGGAACAGTCTTCCTGAGGATGTGAGACAGGCTCTACCTCTGCAATGTTCAAATCTAAACTAAAACTGTTTTTGTTTGGCTGTGCAATATGACTGAAATGCTTTTCTTTGCACTCTTCTCTTTATGTTTGAATAAGATTGTGATTTCCTGCCATGTCTTTGTGATTTTAATGCATTTTTTCCTGTTGTGTGAAGCACTTTGAATTGCCTTGTGTACGAATTGTGCTCTACAAATAAACTTGCCTTGCCTTGCCTTGCCTAAAATTTGATATTGTGACGTTCATATTTTAGTCCTCAACAAACATTCCGGGAAGTTTTTGTATTAGTTGTTCATATTGTTAATTTGTTAATTAATACAAATAATACATAGTTTGTTTATTTTCAAGGTTTTATACCCTGCTGGTCCTTTCCACTGCTCTGTTTGGCAAACCTCCCTTTAAGAACGTCATTGTCAACGGTTTAGTCCTTGCCAGGTAAGGTACAGACAGTTATAATTACTTTGCTTTTTTCTTTTCTTCTGTCAATGGCCCTATTTAAATGATTTACTGTGTATTAACCATCTCAAAGTCACTGAGATAGTGTTAAGTCACCCACGACCACTAACTGGAACAAGCGGTAGAAAATGAATGAATAAGTGAATGAGCCATTATGAACCCCAAATACATTAAGCCGTAATTGTGAATTTGTTTTATGATGTTGTGAATCACTTGATCATGCATAACTTAACGCTGTGACTCAATTGTGTAACTTTTATGTTAATTAAGTCAGTCCATTTAGATTAGTTAAATCAATCGTGCATTTAATGGCACACTGTGTAGCTGTTATGGAGATGTTATTGGTTATGTTACTTCGGCTGGAATATTCCACAGTATTTTTTTATTTAATTTTATTTAATTTTTATTTTAGAAATATTATTATTTTATTTCATTTTAGAATTATTATTTTATTTTATTTTAGAATTATTATTTTATTTCATTTTTGAATTATTATGATTTTATTTTATTTTAGAATTATTATTATTTTATTATTATTTTAGAATTATTATTTTATTATTATTTTAAACAACCTTGTTAATTGAACAAATACATTTTCTTTTTTTTTCTTTTTGGCCCATAGGCTTCATTTGACAGTACAGTGCATCATGAAATGGGGATGAGACTGGGGAGAGACACATAGTAAATTGTCGAAAGCCGAATTCGAACTTATAACGCTGCTATCCACTCAGCCTCGAGCAGCACATACAAAACAAAAAAGTGTAATCATTTGTCCAAGCTGCCTCTTGGTTCAGTCTGTGTCATTTAATTTCTTTGTTAAAGCTTTTTTGTTGCAGCTAAAAGTATATTCCATAATCCATCTATTGTTACCCTTGCAGGAGTTTTATGTCTCAGATACATAGTTTTAAAGTGGGATGTTATTGTTGAAAATAATGATTGTGTTCATACGGTGGGCCATTCCAGACAGTTCAATAACATCTCCATGAAGATGAGCAGGACCCGGCCCCACAACCAGAATATTACACGGCTACATAAGTCTTAGTTTGTTCTGATGGTTGTTGTACAGTGTGTTAGCTTTAGCCTCTGTAGCCTCTTGTCAGTGCAGCATTAGCGTCTCCTCTTTAGCCTCAGGGCTCTGTGCATCTCAATGCTCACTGGACTGCTGACCTGGAAGGACTTCACTTAAACTGAAAAATCCAACTCAGGCCTTTCCAACATGCACTTTTGATCATGCATGCTCTCCTCCTGCCTGTGTGCATTAACGCCTGTACATCTAGCGCTACCCTCTCCCTCTTTTCTCTCTCCACAGTGATGGGCAGAAGATGAGTAAACGCAAGAAAAACTACCCTGATCCCAGTCTCATTGTGCACAGTTATGGTGCGGATGCCCTCAGGTTAGTGTGGTGCTCGTGTGTGCCAATGAAGCATGAACGTTTGTGTGCCACTGGCTTTCTCGCTCCGTGTTTGTGTCAAGACATTCTTCTATATTTGCCCCACAACTAACAGGGCAATGTGCATTAGAGTCAGGGAATCCCCTTCAGCCCCCAAAAGTTATTAAAATCTTTGCCATTGTGTTAAGATCAAGATAGCAAAGAATCACATATTATAAAGTAGAGTAAGTAAATCATTAAGTCTTCTAGAACGTCTAGTGCTACTTTTACTACTACTAGCATTACTACTTGTAGTACTAGTAGTAGTTACAATCGCTTTCACTACTACTACAAGTACTATCTGTATTAGGAGTACTGCTTCTACTTGCCACGAGTTTTCACTTATTTGTCATTAAGGCTGTGCAATTATTGGTTTTGAATCAAGATAATTTCTAATTATCTGTTATCAGTTTGGGGCTTTTTTAATCGAAGCCCACTGCCAATCGTGTGTCAGTAAAAGCGTTTGGTTTGGAGCAAGTTGGAGGAAGAATATTGACTATTTTTGTGTTAAATTATATGGTATGTTTTAATTTTTACAGGGACAATGTATAATGTTACATTGACTAAAAAAAAGGGAAGATGACTTGAACCGGGTTGTAGAAAAATATGCAAATTTACACTTGTCGTCTCAGGGCAGGTTGATGTTACCCGGTTTCCCTCTCAATACAAATAGATAATCCCACCCTTTGATCAAGCACTACTAAAACTGTTCAACAGAATTCTTCACAAACACACACTCTTCTTCTCAGGCGCACACTTGTATACATACATACAAACATACGTACATTACTCATGGATACAAACTTGCCTCTCCAGGAGCCATTTCGTCAGGCGTGCTAATGTTTTAAATAAAGTGCACCTAATGATCTCAGTTTGCATTGTGTTCCATTGACTCATTGAGACAAATGAAAGATTTAACAAAGGAGGTCCTACATTTTGGGAGGCTGCATTCACCTCTTGAGGTAGGTCGAGTGGCATGACAAAAGACACTGAATAAAAGTCTGTATTGTTTATGTTCAGATAATTAATTTTGAAACCCATCTTAGTTTTTAACTATGGTAAGTATAATTGAATTATAAATTGTCATTGATTATGAGACAAAAATGTTGTTTAAATCCAAATTTGTCAGTAGTACTTATATTTCTAAAACTTGTGCCACTACTGCTTGCTCTTACCACAACAACTAATACAACATTTTCTCCAGTTTGTTATTCAACTATTAGCAGAAGGAATAGAGTGGTAGATATTGAGACGGAGCAGAGAGTACAAACATAGTAGTAGGTCCTTTGCCCTCCGGTGTAAACACACAGCACCATATGGGCCAATAAATAAAGCAAGATGCAGCCAAGACATATGCCCACATATACAGTCAAGACAAACTTCAGAGGAGGAATTTGTCTAATATAATATATTATACAACATTGTCTTTGTAGAAGTGGAGAAGTTTTAGTTTCACTTTTTAGTTTTTCGTTTTGGCATCAAAGTAGTCACGCTTTTATTGTTGCTTCAATTTGTTAAACTCTTTGAAAACGAACTGAATTGATGCCAAAATTTGAGGTTGTCCTTCAGAGTTTGTATGAAGCATGCGTGGATTTGCAAATTGATCGAAGTGGATGTAAAAGGCTTTTTTGCAGAGAAAATGATCTGTTGGACTTGGAAGTTCAACTTTTACAAAGTCAGAATATCATAATTTGTTGCCAAAAGCTTGTCTCTAAAAGTTATCCTCCCTAAAAATTACAGCAATTTCCTCCAAACAGTAAATTAATCTTCACTGAATTCTATGTAAATTCAACCATAAAAAGTCACTCATTTGACCAGTCCCCAGTCTGGACAAATGAAAAGGGAAAAACATGGTAAATTGGGCAACCGTATTCTAAATAGTTATGATTAAATACATTTAATCGACATGGTGGTAATATGCTTTTCATTGTAGTTCTTCTGTGATATTTGAAATAAAACTCAAATAAAATCTTTTCTTTTCCTTATGTGTAGTTTGTAGTACCATATCCTAGTGTCACAATACTAACATTTCAAACTCAATATCGATTCTAAGGAAGCGGCTTGATACTTGATAAATATTCCAACACTATTCTTTGTCATATTTGTGATCTTCCCGTACCTGCTCAAATGAGTGTTTAGTTAAAATACCTATTTTAGTATAGATTAATATCAGGGTTTTGATTTAGTTAAGAACCAAAAAATGTCTACAGCAGAGATGAAAGCATTACTTCCAGTTCATATGACAGGTTGGACTGTACATTTCACATTCCATTATATTAACAATTTTAACTAAATATGTTGCCCATTTTATCCCAATTTCACAATTTTGGTACCTGGTTGGTCATGAGCAGCAGATGCAATACAGGCGATTCCACAACTGTTACCTAGCAACCATACAATTTTTTTTTTTTTTAAAAAGAAAAAAAAAGTGCCATCCATATAAATTATGATTTGACAAATGATAATACATGCTGCCATCTTTATTAAGTTAAATGATTGTTTAAAGTTTCAGAAAAATGTGGCAGTTGATGACATTTGGTTAGAAACTTGGCTCTACTTTCTCCTCTTCTCTAAATTTCTTCACAAACTGCAACTTGACTGATGTAAAACTATTATAAATATTTACCACAGGTTCTATACCACCAAACAAAGTAATAATTAGAAAAATTGAGAACTTGTCATAGGCACTTTAAACATACATAAATGAAACACAACTTAATTATACTATAATGTGGCAGAAAGTTGTTCTGTTTACATATAATCCTCTCTTTAAGTAATTTCCTGTTGCCCCTGCAGACTGTACCTGATCAACTCCCCAGTGGTGAGAGCAGAGAACCTGCGTTTCAAAGAGGAAGGTGTTCGAGACGTTCTGAAGGATGTGTTTCTGCCCTGGTACAACGCCTACCGCTTCCTGGTGCAGAACGTACAGAGGCTGCAGAAAGTATGTGTGATTATGTAAATTAAGCTCACAAATCTTAAATAAAAAATAAAAAAAACATACTATATGGGATTATTATGTTATATACTAATAATGTTGGCTAATTCTGATGATATTACTTTGACTTTTTTGACTCACTTTTCATTTACTTGGCTCTGATTCATAACTTCATGATTTCTTGCCAATGCTTCCGTTACAATGAATTAGCAACATTGTACGATCTAATGCTCAAATCCTTCTTGCTTTGTTAGGAGGAGAATATCCAATTTCTCTACAATGAAAACACGGCCAAACAAAGTGACAACATCATGGACAAATGGATCCAGTCCTTCACACAGTCCCTCATCCAGTTTTTTCAAGCTGAGATGGACGGTAAGACAAAGCTTTTACATTGATGAAACTATAACGGTTACATAATGATGTCTTGTTAATGCGTTTTAGCTTATCGTCTGTACACTGTGGTTCCTCGTCTGGTGAAGTTTGTGGACATGCTCACAAACTGGTACGTCAGGACCAATCGTCGCCGTCTGAAGGTGAGATCCGGCAGTAAAATGGTGACAATTATGATGTACTTGCGGTTGTTGACTGTTTTAATAGTGATGGTCCTTATGGGATTGCATGCATTAGGTGTGAAAGACAAATCAGTTGTTTCAAATGAAATCAGACAATGATGATGGAGAGGAAAATTGCACTTGGGAAGAAAAGAAAAAAAAATCTTGCCCAATGGCGCTCAACAGCCCTGCCCACTTCGTAGTAAATTTTTCAGAAATTCTTTCCTTAGGGTTTTAATGCCAATATAAGAGTTTAAAGGCACAACGGAGGTTAAGCAGCTATGTGCATACTAATGTCCATAACGTGGTTGTTTTTGTGAATTAATGGAAAAGTGCTAAAGCATAAAATATGTATAAAATGTCTTTAAGGTCCAACATAATGAATTATTCAGGTTTTCTAAACAATTTCTGAACACCTTAGCGTTGGCATGCCACATTTTATTAAATAATAATGAAAAGTCTAAGGTTTTAGGTTTGTTAATTTGAAGCCCCATCTGAGGGCTCTTACGTTTGCGTCAAGTGGTTTATATACAATGTGCGCCCAACATTTCTATGGCGTGTCCAGAGCTTCCGAGGCGGCGTGAAGAGCAGTTATAAATGTCCCCCAGATTAACTCAATAGTGGTGGGGGTGAATAAAAAATTAGGGACTAAATTCATCAAACAGGTGGTGCCAGTTCTAGTCAGTTTCCTTGCTTTGTGGCAACCTCAGTTTTGAAGTCTGCGTTTCGTTTCAGGGTGAGAGTGGTTCGGAGGAGTGCGTGTGGGCGCTGGAAACCCTCTTCAGTGTGCTCTTCTCCATGTGCCGCCTCATGGTGAGTCACTCTCTTCACACCAGAATAACAAGTGTTTTTCTAAGGGAGACCGGCCAGCACTGATGTGGTGAAATGCTGCTTCGGCCTCGTTTTCCAATGCCGTACATGCAACAGTTTATAGAAGTTTGATGTTTGGTAGCTGCTTATGGTAACTGAACATTTGCTATATGTATTTGAATGGATCATGAAGGTCTAACAGTCGAACTACAGACTTTATCTGTCATATTACAATCAGCTGTACCTGATTTCCTTTTCAATCTTAAAAATGATAACGTTATTCCTCCATTTTCTAACGCATTGCTATCATCCTAATTATTCACTGCAATTTAGTTTATTTGGGCTTTTCGCAGCATTTTCACAACTCATCTTATTGCATTTTGCATGAATATTGTAATTGTTTAATAAGATGTTTTTGTTTAGGTCTATTCCACAAAGAACTGACTGTAAAATCAATCACAAACGTGCATAAATATCATTAAACCCTTAATTGGAAGATTGGTTGATCTAAGATAAAAAGTGGGCATTTGTCTGCAAAGTAGAGCCATTTTGCATCAGTGTAAATTGCCATCTTGCCTCTAACACACATAGAAGTATTTCCCTCAAGTAAACGTGCTTCTGTGATCATGAATAATGTATTATTGGTAGTAGATTTTATTTATAACTCTTAATGACATTCCCATGCAAAACACTCTTTGGCACATCCTCGATCAATACCACCTCACTCCAGGCCATCCAAATGAATTAGCAGTGGTTGTAATGGTGGATTGTTTCAATTGCGCTAACCTCTATGGCTGTACTCTTCTTGACCTTTTGTGCATTATTTCACAAGAGAAAAGATTTAAAAAATGTTTTTCTACATGCAGCTGCTGTGAAAATGTCAATTATAGCGTAAAGCATGTAATATTTTTTTCCTTCATGGCTGACTTTTCATATCTCCCATAGGCTCCTTTCACGCCCTTCATAACAGAGATGATGTACCAAAACCTGTGCCACATCATTGACCCGGCCTCTGTGGAGGAGAAGGACGCAAGCAGCATCCACTACCTCATGCTGCCGCAAGTTCGGTAGGAGAATAGATGGATGGGGTGTGGTATCTTTGATACATTTCTGTCTCGAGCCAGTGTTCTTCGCCATTTTCTTACGATCATTTGTCTTCCCCCTTTGATCGCCCCGGAACATCGACAAAAAGTCTCTCATCCATGGGTTTCAGTCACATGACTTATTTGTTGTCACCGCTATTTTGAAGACGTCACCACATGCTGTTGCCTTTCCTTGCTGTTAGATAGTCATGAAAAACAGTGTGTGCAAATGAAAAGGCTTGATACTTCGAGAAGACAGAAGTTATGGGCTTTGAACTTTATCTACTGCGGTGGGGCGTTGACAGCGAAAACTTGTCACAACAAACTTTGGTGGACATTTACATCTAAACTTCCTCGTCCACAAGCCCTCTGCACGGACAAGCCCTCAAAGCTCCCAAGAGCACGGGCTTTGTGTCTGATCCTAAAATATAACACCCGGACAGTTTGGAATTAGGCTTGTTAAAACTGTCTGCAATTAGGCTAACTTTTATTAGCAAATCCACTCAATAATAAGTAAATTAGCATTAGCCAGCTGCTAACTATCTGAAACGAACAGCTCCGCCTCAGTCTGGAGTGAGTTCTGTAAGTCCACTGGTCCCTCCTGACCTCAGTAATATAGTTCTGGGTCTTTGGGGATGTTACAGAGACGTAATCCTTTGTTTTGAGACTTTTTGTTGGCACGGCCCACAGTGAGAATGCAGGTTTCGTCCTCAAGATGGCAACATGTTCTAGTGTGTGATGTCACTTTGGACCCATGAATAGGAACAATTGGCGCGTCAAACAATTTGACCAAATGGGCTTGGCGGGAATATCCGACCCAACTCAACAGTGTCAGCAAGAACCGGGCCCTATAGGAAAGAACATATGAAACGAGGTCGGGCAAGCGAGGTGGATGCCGTGCCGGGGTGGTTGTGAGAACAGCAGCGAATGCGCAGGAACTTTGAGCTTTGCGGCGTTATTCTACTATTTCCCCTTAATAAATATTCAACAATGGGGAATTTTTTGGTTCCTAAGACATTACGTTACCCAATTAACATCAGTATTACAGACATGTCGTTTTCCCCTTTTTTAAGTGTGATGTGTTCTGAAAGTACAGAAAAATAAAGATTAGTGATGGTTGAATTTATTTATTTTCAAAAACTATAATCTCACATGATCTCTGGGGGGAGAGTTTACCATGGGTTTTCTCAGGGTTCTCCAGCTTCCTCCCACTGTCCAAACACATGCATGTGTTAAAGGTTGGCAACTGTAACCTGCCCCTAGTGAATGAATGTGAGTGAACCAGGGTGTACCCCGCCTAAGGGAACAAGTGGTAGAAAATGAACAGTCAAATGGCTTTCAATATTAATTTCATGGACATAATACAGACTTTTAATCATTACCATTTAATAAAGTTTGGCTACAACTAGTTTTGGAAATTTAAAGCTTCAACATAATTATGCATATTCAGTATCTATATTCTTAAAGCCATTTGTATAGGTCTACATTATTCCTTAACAATAACATAATTATAATCTTTTCATCCCGTTTCTTGAATAGATTTATAACCCAGGGCCACTATATCACTATACAGTTATAACGCTGAGCTTATCCAAGACCAAACTTTGAAAAGTTCACTGGACATGTCGCCTGGTTTTTAGCCCACATAAACAAATTACTTTCTTGCGTCTAGCCACAACATTTTTGTTTAAAATGGTGCCGTGAGAGCAGAGATTTAGTTCAAACTGACAGAAAAAAAAAAGTGGTGCTGGGAAAAATATCCTGTGTTCTAGTTGACCCACAATCCATCACTGTTATTACTCAATTATTTTCAGCAAAATGTTCCTTTGTGACTATGATTTTTCTAATTCGCTAAAAGTTTTTTGCGTACTCTATAAATGAAGTCTCAATTTGTTTTTAAAATGAAATGGGTCTGACGACTAATCTTTGGCAACTCATTTTTGATCCAAGGGCAAGAAGCAAATAAAGTAACAATCATTTCAGTCCATCGTAGTTGCGGCTCACAGTGGTTAGCCCTGCACCAGCTGCTCCTCATTCACTCTTCCCTTGTGTCCACTTTTAACACATTTTATTCCAGTGTTGTTATTATGAATGCAGAAATTGAAGCCCAGTTTTGAAAATGACAGGCCCCAAACACACTTTGCGTTTATGAAGCTGCCGCTGCTCAGTGGGCTGTAGAGCCATTACCTCTTTAGGTGCAAGGCATTTTTCTTAATTTTGTAGACTCATATTAACTTTAGAGTGTGTTTCATAAAAAAGGTAATATAGTTTTTTCTGAACTTGTCTTCTATATTAGACCTTTTTCAAAGAATTGTTATCCATGAAAGTTCCTTTGTAACAAAAGGTTATGTCTGGACCTGCTCTGAGTTTCTCCGAATGACCACTTTTAAAACTTGTTTTGTCATAACTGGGAACGTCAACATTATTTGCTCATTTGATAATTGTGGTTCTACAGTATAATCAGTATAATTGTATTAGAACTAGAACGTATAATCGTAATAACTTTAGAAGCGAAAATAATAATTTCAATTCAGTCTATACTTTGAAAAAAAAAGAGAACCTAAATGTATATCTGGCTGTTTGTAACTTTTAATGTTGAGAAGTTTTTATTTCATAAAGCTGCTGACATACTAGA